>ML685814.1:13243027-13253542 GCA_007922175.1 Pelusios castaneus
AAGAAAGAAAGAAAGAAAGAAAGAAAGAAAGAAAGAAAGAAAGAAAGAAAGAAAGAGGCTCTCAAAATCCACAGCAACAGTAAGAGTAAATAAATAAATAAAAGCTAAAACTGACATGGAGCACAAGTAAATAACCCCACCAAAACACAGCAGGGCACTCTACACACCCGCCTGATCATAAATTATTCCTCTTGTGGGCACATAAATGACTCATTCAATGTTCCTTCCTCTTCATCCATCCCTCTTCCCTGCTGTTGGTCTCCTTGGCTTTCTCTTTTCAATGTGTCATTTTGCCCCCACAAAAAGCACCATGTGCTCCACGGGGAATAACTAGAAGTAATGGGACAAAATCAAGCAAAGGGAAAATGTGGCTGGACGGAGATCAGGAAATGTATTCCTAGCAATGAGAACTTCAAAGACTATAGAATAGTCTCCCAAAGAAAGTGGTGGGAGCCCCGTTGATTGGGACAATTAAAGCTAGACTGGAAATACCATCAGAGAATAGATTTTTAGAAGACAATCGTGCATTGGCTGTTGGCAGGGGGTAGAATAAGATGGCATAATAGGGCTCTTTCATCTCTAATGCTTATGATTCTATGACAGTAATTGCAATTAAAGCATCTTGTGCCCTGAAGGAGGCCAGGATAGCGAAGTGCTCAGCAGGAATTTGACTAAAGAGAGAATACACGAGCACCTTCTAACCATCAGCTCTTTGCTGATGGAGCATTTTCTTGTTAATTCACCTGTATTATAAAAGTATGTTCTATGCCTCATTATACCTACAATGGGGATGGTTTTTTCCCCTTGATAGAACAACCAGAGAAGTGGTGTCATTTGCAATGTTTTTTAAAATGATTATTATTCAAAAAGAGGTTCTGTGATCACCGGCTTAGCTAAAGAAGCCCAGCAGGTTGTTATGAAGTCCATCTCTCTGCATGAGTCTTTGCCTGACAGCCCTGGAATTGTTGTTCTATTATTAATGCTTAAAAACAAAGAACATGAGAAAGACAGATGTTCACCAGCAGCCTTCCTGGCTTCTTTCTCAGGAAATAATGGCTCTATATTTTTAGTTTATGTGGACACCTGTATCTCTCCTATGACTAATGAAGATTTTGATGAAGGAACATACTTGGTACAGTTCAACACTCCCCAATACTTCAGTCAAGGTGTGAGAGCTCACAACGTACCTGATCTGAACCTGCCAGAGCTCCTACGCCCAAAACTAGGAGTGGCGTAGAGAATTCCAGTCACTGATCTCCCTTGAAGGGGAAAAGGCCCCTCTGTATATTAACTATAGAAAGAGACTGTTCTAGCCAAAACTAACTGAAGAGAGCAGGAGTGACAAAATGCAATCTGTACCTGAGGACACCAGGGAAGAGTTGGTAGGAGGAGATGGGTGAAGGTGCTGTTCTCTCTGTGTAGGTTTGTTTGAATGGAATCCACTTTAATCCTACAGCCTTTTGGCTTATTTCAGTCAAATTACACCAAGTTGTTTTGTTTTTAATTTCTGCCTGTGCGTGTGAGTTCTCCTGTCATTGCTTAGCTTGCATAACTCCTATTCCAAATCAGTGATTCCCTTTGTAGGTACTTTTGTTGCCAGCAGTGGGAACGCTGCATCCAAGACATTCCCAGATAGGGTTTCCTTCTTCCTACCCATTTAAACCTTCCAGCTGGACTCCCAGACAGAGGTCCAGACTCTTTTCTTACTTGTGATGGCGTTATGCCAGGGTTACTCCATTGAGCTCAGTGGCAGCACTCTTGATTTGCTCCAATATGAGGGAGATCACATGTCTGTTTGTAAAATTGAATACTTCTCTTAGAATCCTGTGCATGCTGTTCTCATGTTAGCCAGTGGGGTCACTACAGAGGTGCAGGAGCCTCCTTCCCCTTCCCGGTGAGCCAGAGGTCTAGGATGAGAACCGACCTGGATCTCTCACTGGCCCAGTACTGCAGTGCACAGCTGAGCAGGGGACCTAGGTTTAATTCCCAGCTCTAGACTTTATTCCACACACTGGTGATACAGTGATATCGTGCAGGGAGAGGGTCTTGTGTCCTCGTGACAGCTAGTCCCCTTATGGCCACCAAAGGGCATGTTCGCACAGCAAAAAAGATACAACAGCAGCATGTCTCAGAGCCTGTCTCAACTGATTTGGATGCATTGTGTTCGGGCTTTGGGGCTAAAAATATCAGCATTTGTCCTGGAGCCTGGGCTTGGAAACCCAGTGATGGGGGCAGGGTCTCAGACCCTGGACTCCAGCTGGAGCCTGAATATCTACACTGCTACTTTTAGCCCCGCAATGCAAGCCCAGTGAGCCCGAGTTAATTGACCTAGCCTCTGAGATTTGCTGCCCCTTGGGGAGAGGGGGCAGTATTGCTATATAGATAAATGATGGTGGGGAATTCTCAGGGCATTGACAGGGAAATAGAAAATGTCCTGCTGCATGGGATGAAATTACACTAGCACTGGTTTCTAGAGTCCAAGGAAAGATAGATTTCAACTGGTTAATGCATCACATCCTGGTGTCTAATAGACACTCCTGAGTCCTGGCATTCATCCCTAAGCTCTGGGTGTTGGAGGCACAGAGGACAGAATGGAGCTAGCCTGAGTGGGGCCAGATATGCTTGGCCTAGAGGGCACTGCAGGATTCGGGGCAATACCGGGCCGTTGTTCCCAGCTAGGGAACCGAAATGCTGCTGGCAGTGCTATAATAAGAATAAGTCATAAATCCAGTTCCTCTGACCTGGTGCAGAAGCTTTCTAGGCAGTGAAAACACAGGAAGTCACCGCCCTGGAACAGTTTCCAATGAAACAAAGCAGGAAATGGAGAATTTTCTCTATATCCCTTTCCTAGCCCAGGCATCATGTGGTGATGAGGAGCCCTTGGCAGCACAGTCTGGGCTCAGATCAATCCAGTTTTCAGTAGAGCAGCCTGAAGGCCCATCAGTTTCCTAAACATCGAAGTAGGGGGAGAGGAAACTAGCTTCTTAAGAAAAAGATTTGATGAAAAACTGATTTCTGAACAGCGTGAAAACTCTGTTTGAATTGTTTGAAATGGTTCCACTTTTTCCATTGAACAATTTAAAGGAAAAGAAATCATTGAGTCAACAAACTAGAAAATTCCACATGCACAAAAATTAAGAGTCATTTCATTCAACATGTTCCCCATTTTTGTAACAGCTCTGTTCTGAAACTCATGCGGAACATGCACATTCATTCTAGCCCTTAGGGCTGTGGAGGAAGCCTTTGGAACACAGACCTGACACATTGTGGAGTGAAGTGATAATGCTATGGATAAGGAAGTGGTGTGGTCTAGTGGTTAGTGCAGTGGCCTGGGGCTCAGGAGACCAGGGTTTATTCCCTGCTCTGCTGCTTTCCTGCTGGGTGACTTGGCCAAGTCAATTCATCTTGTTGGGCCTCAGTTTCCCCAAGTGTTTTGAGATCTACAGCTGAAGAGTGCTAGGCATTGATGCTGTGGCTATACGCCAAATGCTGTCCCAGCCCTGATTGCCTTAAGTACAGTGGAACTAATGGCTGTTGGTTCCACTGTGTGTTGGGGAGAGGTAGATCACATGTGGTGACCTTATGCCAAGGAGTGGGGTGCTGGTGGTGCAGGAGGTGGTCTGTGGGTCTATAGACTGTGCCCAGGACACCCCAGTATCTTGTCTCTGGCAGTCATCAGGAGCAGATGCTTCAGACGCAGGTGTACAAACCCCACAGATTCCTCAATGCATGCACCCCCTAAAAGTTGCAGCGGGTCCCAGCCACTATAACAACTCCACAGTGGAGGAGCTGTATCCCAGTCGACCATGTGTACTGAGGTCCCTTTTCCCTTCTGCTCACTGAGCCTATGTTCAAAGCAGACTTTTGATTTTGAGAGTGGCATTTGGAGTGTAGCGCGCGCACACACACACACACCCATTCATATCACTGGGGTCTGAGTCTAACCTAAAGATTTCAGTTTGTTATTAACTATTTCATGTCTGATCATTTCATCAGACCTCTGGGATTGTGGATGGAGACGAGGAATTTTGGTGGGGCTTGGGAAGAGTATGACCATCTCCATTGCTCTATCTTACCCCATCAAACCGCTGAACACAGCACCTGTGTTGTGCTTTGAAAGAACTAGCACGTAGCCTTGGATATTGGAGCCTCTTTTTATTGTGAGGAGAATATTTACTTGGACATTAGAATTACCCCCCTGAATTTTTCCAAACAATCCAGGGGATCCTTAACTCCCAATTGGACAAGCCACTGGAGAGGGGCCGGAGAGACCTTGATGGAATGTCTCACTAGAGGTGGGTGGAAAGGATTTTCATGCAATGCTCCATTGGAGGTAGGTTGAAGGAGCTCAGTTTGAATACCCCAGCTGCTCAGTCACTGGTGTTTTGTGGCCTCTCTAGTCTAGGTCAGTAGCATGTTATCAATTGAGAGATGTCTAATAGAATTATAAGGGAAGGTTCTTCCAAACTTCCAGACTTCTTCCAAATCCAACTCTAAAGAAGCCAGGAGGCTTAGCTGGAAAAGCAGGACAGAGGTGCATGTGAATAAAAACAGACGGTTACACCACCGCTAGGGGGATGGCGCAGGCAGAGTGAGGTGGCTTGATTACATGTAAACAGATAAATAAGGTGGATGAGGAATCTGTGCTACAGACACCTGGAAAGAGAGCAAGAGACAGACATAAATAGTGTTTGACCTTTCCGGCTAGTTCTCCTGCCCCTGACATGTTTTCCTTCCTCGCCTGCCACTTAAAGCTGAAATCAGCGCTCACCAGAGTGGGTCGTGCTCCTAAATGCCCTCTCCCCAAGTAATTAATTAAGCAGTGATTATCCCGCAACCTTGAGTGCCATGACCTCATCTTCTCAGGCCAGCTCCCATGGCAAAAGGCAAGTATCACAGCTGTTCTTTCCTACACCATTTCTGTAGGAGAGTCTAAGTTTAACATAGTAGGAGGGTGCACAGGGGAAATAAAAGAAGGTGAGCTCCTTTCTTATTTAAGGAGATTTCTTTTGGGAAAGAGAATGGGGGATAACATGATCTGATCCCTCAATTCTGCCTGGGCAGGAGGAGGGCTGGAATGGAAAGAGAGTGGAAGGAAATGACAGTCAAACACACACATATATATTCAGACACTCTGGCCTGGTGTAAGTAGCCTTGATATGGATAGGGTTTGTGAAGCCCAGCACAAAGGGAAACAGAGTATAAGGTAGTCAAGGAAAGAGCTGATATTTGGGCGGGGGGGGAATGCATCTTAGCAGCACACACCTCACTTCACACTGGCGTGGTGAACAGGAGGAGTGTGGGATGGTGTCAAGCACAGACTCCCACAGTACCATCTGCCATCACCAAACTGCTTCTGTAGAGTAGGCAGCAAATGTTAGCTAAGACAATACCCTGCCCTTGCAAATGACGTCAGCTGGGGATGGGTTTGAATAGGAGGTTTTCTCTGGCAATTCTGCCATAACGGACAAGTTCATTGACAAACTCTGCAGCAGGGATCCCAAAGGGCAACCCTTTTTTATAGAATCCTAGAACTGGAAGGGACCATGAGAGGTCATGGAGTCCAGTCCACTGCACTCATGGCAGGACCAAGTACCCTCTTAAACCATCCCTGACAGATGTTTGTCTAACCTGCTCTTCAAAACCTCCAGTGATGGAGATTCCACAACCTGCCTAGGCAACTTTCTCCAGGAGGTAATCACCCTGACAGTTAGGAATTTTTTCCTAATGTCCAACCTAAACCTCCCTTGCTGTAATTTAAGCCCATTGCTTCTTGTCCTATCATCGGCGGTTAAGAAGAACAATTTTTTCCCTCCTCCTTGTAACAACCTTTTAGGTAATGGAAAACTGTTACCATGTCCCCTCCCCTTTTATTCAGCTCTTCCCTCCCACCACAGCTTCCCTCACCACTGGGTAACAGCAGACCTTCTCCCATTTCATCTGCTGTCCACAGGTGAGCCTGTAAGAGGATGGTTAGGGCTTTTTAAAATGCTGTGACATCTTGGCACATCCCCTCAATATTCCTGACCAGGATTTTGCAATAACCAAAGCAGAGCTTGTCTCAGAGGATCCAGCCCATGTTTTATGCTGAGCCTGGTGCATCATAGTGGTTTAGGACTTTGGGGTATCATGTGTGGACACCCTTGCAGACCAGCCATGATCTGTAAATCTCAGCATCGTGAAATAAACTCCCAGTACCTGGAGTCCCTGAAGGCATGGCCACTGCAGCCCAGTTTTCTGTTATACAAGTTAATACGCACTTGGTGGGGTGGCTTTCTGAGCTAGGGGCTTATCTCCTCTTCTGGGTCCTGCCCTTCTTCCACTTTGCCCTGTTGCAATTTCACCCACAAAGACATGGAGTGAGAGCAGAATAGTGACTGAGCTGAGCTAAGAGGATTACAGCACCACCATGTGCTGTTAGAGTGACAGTCGCCTGAAAGTCGGAGAGGAGAGAGGCAGGGAGGGGGGCCTCTGATCTCCTTTCGTTGCTCAGCCACAGCCACCCTTATGGGAAACCCTCAGAGTTTCCAGTCACAGCCCCATGGGTGCATCTACACTAGTAAATTAAGTCGACTTAAGCATGCTGCTTAAGTCGACTTAAGGAAATTCAAAGTCGACTTTATAACACCTCGTATAAAGTCGACTTTGAAGCTTAAGTAAGTCGACTTAAACAATGTGGACGCTCTAAGTCAACTTAGTCGACTTAGAGCACAGGTCCCTTCTCACTGGGACCACTCAGGTCCTGGCAAGAAGGGACCGCAGGGCTCCCTTCCGTCCCAGCAAGAAGGAAGCCACGCACTTCCTTCTCCCCAGGACTCAGCAGCTGGAGCGCGGTCCCGGGGAGAAGGAAGCCCCACGCTCCCTACTAGCAGGGACCCTGTGCAGCTGCGCTCCCGCTTGGTCCCAGTTAGGAGGGAGCGCAGGACTCCCTCCTAGCCGGGACCTAGTGGTCCTGGCCAAAGGGAGCCCCACGCTCCCTCCTAGCCGGACCAAGCAGTCACGCCAGGAGGGAGAGCAGGAGACGCAGGCTCCAGCTGCCGTCCTGGAGTGTGGGTCTCCCGCTCTCCCTCCTGGTCGGGACCGCAGGGTCCCGGCTAGGAGGTAACGTGGGGCTGCCTTCTCCCCGAGACCCAGGGTCCTGGATTCGCGCTCCAGCGGCTCAGCAGCCGGCAGCTAGAGCGCAGGTCTCCTGCTCTTTCTCCTGGCCGGGACCACTGGGGTCCCGGGGAAGTTCTCCCCAGGACCTGAGTGGTCCCAGCTAGAAGGGTTCCCTTCTGCCTGAGACCTGAGAAGTCCTGAGCAGAAGGGAGCCGAGTGGTCTGGGGCAGAAGGGAGCTCTACGCTCCCTTCTCCCTCGGACTGCTCAGGGGCTTGGTGCCCCAGGGAGAGCCAGCCCCAGGTGGAGCTGGCTCTCACTGCACCGAACTAGTCGATAGACTCTCTAAATCGAGTTAGTAAGGCCCACTTTAAGTTGACTTAGGAGTCCTGTGTGGACTCTCTATGTCGACTTAGTAAGGTCGACTTAAAGTTGACTTATTAAAGTCCACTTATTTAAGTCGACCTAAATTCCCCAGTGTAGACATAGCCCATGAGCTCCTGGGGATGTGTGTCCAGGCAGAGAACTGAATTCCATGGCAGTCCCTGTCTCCAGCTGACCATCAGGTAACAGGGGAGGCTCGTGAAGAGTAACCAGTTGACGTGCGGAACATCAGAGGAGATGTTTGTAATGAAACTAACTGAGTCATTTAAAAGATGAGTTTCGAATTCAGATGGAGGCTCCTGAAGGTGAGGATCACATTAAGACTGAAGCTCTTAAAGATGAGCAGCCAGTTTGGAACCCCAATGCTTGATCCCCAAGTGTCTCTGAAGTGATGGTGCTAGATAATTTTCCCTCATCTTGTGGTTATGTTTATCCCTGATTTTTGTCTGTCTTCCTTTCCCACTCAACTCCCCTACCTGTTCTCCACCTCTCTTCCTGAGTGCAGCAGGAGCTCCCAGCCCGAGCAAACACCTCCACCGCCTCCTCCCCTGTACTGACCCGAGATGTGCTCCACACCAAGATGGAGGAGCTGGAGGAGCAGGTCCTCTCCAAGATACTGTCTCTGGAGAAGGAACGCTCTTCCACTGCCAGCAGCCGTGACCAGCAGCAACACGAGGTAGAGAAGGAGTTGAGCGTTCTCCAGAGCCGGGTCGCCGAGTTGGAACAGGGTCAGTACTGGTAGGGGAGAGTCTGATTAAACCACCATCCACTCCTGGCTGATCAGAAAGATCCTACCTCTCATCTGCCAGCTGTGCACATGTGGGTGCCTCATGGCTCTTAATCTGGGGGAGAGGTAGATGCTTTGGAGTAGTGTTGAAACGATTTGGGATGCGTCACATCCCAAGTGCTGCATCACTCTAATGGCTATTTATCAATGTCTCTGACTCTGTACAAATAAGTGAAAACACAGCCTGTGCCCTAGGGAGACTGCAATCTAAACTGGACACAGGCCAGCTTCAGATACGAGGCACAGTGTCTGAATGGGCAGTGAGGTTTTCTTTCAAATCTCTCCTATGTACTGGGCTCATGGGGCTACTGCTGCTGCAGCTGTCTGATCGCACAATGCTCTTTGGTCTGTACTAACAGACAGTGAGACTGCTGCTGATAGTGGTGTTGAACTGCTCCAGCTTAGCCAGTACGGCACTGTACGGAGAGGCAGGATGGTCAGTGACCGTAGTCAGCAGCAGCTCTATTCTGTAGGGTTGACTCTTAGTGTTGGATTGGTTTAATTCTCAGTGTTTCCCTGTGGACAGTACCTCTCTGTGTGCAGCTTCCACTGTTGTTCACCTGTATCCCTGTTTCTTATCCCCCCCGCTCCTTTGTTCACCCAAGAGCACACAGGAGCACCAGACTACAGCCCTCCAGATGCCTTCAAGGTGACCATCCCTGTACGGACCAACTACATGTATGCGCGCATGAAGAAGAGCCTGCCGGAGCTTTATGCCTTCACAATCTGCATGTGGCTGAAGACCAAGGCATCATCAGGGCTGGGCACTCCTTTCTCCTATTCTGTCCCCGGACAAGCCAATGAGATTGTGCTGATGGAGTGGGGACAGAACCCCATGGAGCTACTCATCAGTGACAAGGTGAGGAGGGGTTAGCACCTCTGAGCTGGGAGCATAGGTGGAAGGAAACGTGCATGCCACCCTTTCCTGTTTGGACAGGAGACTCTCTCCGCTCCCATTTATGGCGTTTACCTTCATGCTTCCCTTTGTCCAGGAGAGCTGTGTCCCCCAGATCCAGGCTACACCCTGTCCGCTCCCTGCTAGTCCCTTAGCTGCACGACTCAAGGGAAGTGAAGGGATTTTCTTGGGCTGGAGTGTTAGCCAAACTCTATTGTTTCTAACTCAGACACCTTATCTACCCATCCCTGCTCTTTGCTGCTCCCTCGCCCTACCCTTCCTACCTTTTCCTTCCTCTCACTATTTGCCACCCTTCTTTTTCCCCCCTCTTCACCTCCTTCCTCCCAAGAGGATCCTTGTTTTTCCAGGCACTGTCCTGAGGGTCAATCCCTCCTCTCTACATCTCCCAACACCCACCTGCACTTTCTCTGAACCTCAGGCTGCTGCGTGTCACAGCCAATGGGAGAAGGTCTGTGCAAGACTTCTCCTGACTTGCTGCTGCAAATGACTACAGGCGGGGAGAGAGTCCCACAATGTGCCAAGGGGGCATTGTGGGTTTTAAGGCAGCCCCATGAGCACCTGGTTGGTTTGTTTTTTTAAGGTTGCCCAGTTACCCCTGAATCTGAAGGATGGGACATGGCATCACATCTGCATCGCCTGGACCACCCGGGATGGCATGTGGTGGGCATATGAGGACGGTGAGCCACGTGGCTCCAGCGAAAACCTGGCAGCCTGGCATCCCATCAAACCCCATGGTGTGATAGTCCTGGGCCAGGAGCAGGTGGGTGCCATTGCTGCATCATCTTGGGAACAATTAACCTGGTGTTCTCGGGAATGTGTATAGCCTTTTAAGGATATTTGTAACCCTCTAAAGATGAAAACAAATGTCCTCTCTAGCATCCTCCCCAGGCTGCAGCTGCCACCCTATCTGGAGCTGGTCAGTATAGCTTCTCAGATGATCAGAGGGACCATTGTTGACCAATGCAGTGTCCACCTCCCACAGCCTCTCCTCAGTGATGGTGGGGGCTGAGCACACAACCTGTGTCAGTTCCAGGACAGCAGGCATTCAGGTTCTCTTTGGAATCCCCTCCCTGATGGCTTCCAGTCACAGCCCTCAGAGCACCTGGAAGTTTGGGTGGAGTTCACGTGGCAGTGCTGTGTTCAGTCTGCAGCCATTATTGACTGGGTGTGTTACAGCAACAGCACCCCTCCAGAGCGCACACAGAGCCTGGGAAAGGGTATCCCCCAGAACAGAAATCTGATGTTGTCACCAATAGTGCAATGGCCATATTCATTCACTGTATTCTTTCTTTCTTTCTTTCTTTCTTTCTTTCTTTCTTTCTTTCTTTCTTT
>ML685814.1:13253552-13297163 GCA_007922175.1 Pelusios castaneus
TTTCTTTCTTTCTTTCTTTCTTTCTTTCTTTCTTTCTTTCTTTCTTTTGTTTTTCTCCACGTGTCTGTTTCTTCTCTTACCTTCTCTCTCTACATTTCACCTTTTCTCTCCTCTCACTTTTCCTCTCTCCTTTGTTTCCTTTGTGCATTTCTCCATTCACTGTCCCTCCCTCTCACTTTCTATCCTGTCCCTGTTAATGGGCTGATACACCCAACCCCAATGTGCTGATGCAGGATACACTGGGCGGGCGATTTGATGCAACCCAGGCCTTCGTTGGTGAGATTGCTCAGTTCAACATATGGGACCACGTCCTGACACCCACGGAAGTCCTGGGCCTGGCCAACTGCACCTCCCATCTGCAAGGCAACGTGATCCAGTGGGACGACAAACTGGTGGAGGTCCTTGGGGGTGCCACCAAGTGGAGCTTCGAGATGTGTGAGGAGAGGATGAAGGCATGAGAGGCCCCCACCCCTACCCATGGAAAGGAGCATGACAGCGACTTCCCCTCCCTCCATGCTACCTAAAGAACAAGGCATCAGGGATCCCCTTTTTTTTTCCCAAATAGAAACATCCTGAGCTCTTCTGAATCCACTTGGGGACAGGGGTAGGAGGGGCACAAGAACCATCTGAACTCAAAGAAATGTGGCACTGTTTGTTTTAACTGTGCCAGTTAAGCCCTATTTGACTTGTAACAAGTGAGTGGCAAGGCTCTCCACCAACCTGGGTACAGTGGGCAGAGGGTGGCACCCGTATCCTGGGCAACAGCACCCAGTGGCTCTGTTGTGGGGATAAAGGAGCCATTGGTACACTGGGAAGTCCCATGCCAACATTTCTCCTCTCTGTACATTGCTAATCTGGTATGCGTATTGGGTGGAACTGCAAAGGCCATGCTAAGGTGGCACTGATCCAACCGGGAAACCCATGCTAATATTTCTCCAGTCTCTGCATGTTCCACTGGGAACGTCACAGCGATTCATCCTCTTTCTGGCATCACCCCCATGGTCCTCCCAGTTGGGATTCCACATGGGTTCTCCCCATCTTCTGTAGCTATGGAGGCCAAGGAATGCATCAATGCCACAGAGGACTCCATAGGTTTTATTCATTTTCTCCCATGACAAATGGGCCAAACTCATCCTGAGTAGAACATAGTGCTCTAAGGCTGAGTTTCCCAAAGCTGCCTCAATTGCCATTTAGTTTGGACTTGTCCATCCTTTGGGCAGATTGGAGAAGCTCAGACTTAATATTCACCATATGAAAAAGTCTGTAGCCTTCGAACTATGCAGGACAAGAAAAAGGCCCAGGTTGATTCTCAAAAGCTGTCCTATTCCTGTTTCCTTTCTTAAAATAGGATGGTTCATCTCCTCCACTCCTCCCACCTCCCCTTCCGATCCTCTTACAGGGAAACTCAATGCATAACTCACAAGACCAGATTCATTCCACTGGCCCAAGCCCTGGAGGAGAGCTCACAGTGGGAGAAAGTTGGCCTGAAACAGAGGAGGGTGATGTAAGATGCTCCCAACCTGCTCCCTGCTTGGGCGGATCCATCCAATCTCAGAAGTGAGTGGTGCTGGCTAGAAGAGTGAAAGGAGGACAGTGTGACAGCTGGTGCAGCCTCCATGTGGAGCTATGGGCAGACATGCACACTGCCCTCCCCGCACAAGGGAGCCTGGTGTAGGGGCTCCAATTGCCTTGTCCTGGAGGTGATCTCTGACCTGAGTCTGGTGCAATTTGCAACTGCCTTCACAAGCAGCGGACCAAGCTGGCTCTCAGATTTAAAACAAAACCCCTGAGTGTCTTACTACTGCTAGCCTCTAGTAGGGCTGAAGCCAACAGAGTTAGAACATGTGAAGGACTCGAGAACACCAGAAAGTTTTGCTGGTTTAATTGTACCAGTAGAGTTAAACTAGCAAGCAAACAACACTAACCCCAACCATAGTGTGGATGCAGGTTGGTACAGGAGTACTTTCACTGGTTCACGAAGCAGAATAAGCTATGCTGGTATAAGGCACCTTTTATAGTGATACAATTATAGCTATTGTAGTTATAAAAAATATCACCCCTTTTCCAACATCGTTAGCCCATAATACTTTTAAATGTAGACCAGGCCTTTGACTGGTATTTGCAAAGGAGCCTAAGGGAGCTAGGCACCCAGCGTCTATTGAAATTCAATGGGACTTGAGCCCATAACTCCTTTAGGTTCTTCTGCAAATCCCAGCCTGACTGCCTTACTCTCACTGATGTAGTTCATTTGCTTTTTGCATTTTACAGAGCTGGGACCATGAAACAAGCCTAGTTAGTTTCACTATCTTCTTTAGTTAGGTTCACTTCCTAATTCCCATACCCTACTCTGATGCTGTTGTTTCTGGGTTTCCACCTTGAGAAGCTGGCACTGTTTTTCCCCCCAACAACATGACATTCATCATATTATAATTTGATAGGCCATGGTTTTACCAAACCTAAATGCTGGGCCTAAATCTGCTTGACATCATTGCCTTCAACATGTTACTGTCTCTACCCATCAACCTCCTTCACTCTCAGCCAATCAAATATATCTTGCACCCTTTTGGAAAACAGATGGTTAGCGCCCATAGGATGGGTGGCAAAGCTAATACATTTAGTGATAAGTTTTTTAGGTACATCTATATTTATACAAAATTAATCAAATTCCAGCTCATCAGCAAATACTGTTTATTCATAAAAGTACAGTAAATGCAAACACACACATCAGTATAGTATATAGGTTTGGCTCTGCTTTGAGCAGGGGATTGGACTTTACTAGATGACCTCCCGAGGTCCCTTCCAGCCCTAATCTCCTATGATTCTATAGAAAATGGTGATAGCCACATAAAAGATGCATTTCTCTGTCACTGTTGGCTTCCTCCCCTGCACTCTGCTCACTAATTCTTCTCCACAAGGAATACTTCTAACATTCCAAACCTCAGAGGAAATTTAAACAGCTGCCTTTAAAAAATCAGTCCACCTGCCAAGAATTGTTCCCTTCTTCTCTCTGCTCTAGAGGTGGACTTTCCCCCTCATCAAAATTACATAGCTGGAGACTTTGGGTGCCCATGGACAAGATCCAATATCTCATGATACACCAGAGTTATAATCAGATGCTTTCACTGCTGAAGAGGAACTTTTGTTACTAGCTGTAACAGATCAGGCGGTATCTTGACCTCAAATTTGTGAAATGATGGGGTATTAAAAAAGGTCTTTTAGAGGTTTAAAAAAAGCAAGCGTTGACCGTTCTCTCTAATCAGTACTTAAAGTAGATCCAGCTAGCACAGGGAGCTTCTTCTGCACTGGCTGAAGGGGCAGGCAGACCTAGGAGGCAGCACTGCTGGCTCAAGGCATGGAGAGAAAGGGGAGAGTTCCTGCCCCTGCCCCCTTATTTTGATCTTTGCCTCTGAGACTTGTACAGTTAGACTCCTGATACTTGGGAACCTGAGTTCATAAGCAGAGGGATACAAAGAATAGTTAACAATAACATTGTTAAAAATATCTCAGCCATTTTTAAAGCATTTTTCTGTACTATGTGACCTAACCAGAATCTTTGATGGGGTGGTGATGATTAAGCCTCTACCACACCAGCAAGTATTGTCTTCCGACGCTATATATTTTCATATCTACTGTACATACGGAGAGATTGAGCCAGATTCAATTCTGGCTAATGTTAGAACAGCTCCACTGTAGTCCATGGAGTTTCATTTGCACCATGGCCAAATCTGCCCTTTGATCTATGATTGGCTGTAGCATAGTGAACTGGTGTGTTCTCTGTGAGCCAATCACAGTGCAGCTTTTCAAACCTGGGACTGCAGCTGGCTAGTGTGTTCCTTTGCCCATCCTTTTTCCCTCCCCCTCCCCCACTCGCCATGCAGGGAGTTAGGCATGTCCCCCTTGCAGCCAGTACTCAGAATCATGCAGACAGAAAGCGAACAGTGATCCCAAACCCCGCTCCACCCCCTCACCCCCCCCAACAAGTTCTGGATCCGATTACCCTCTCTCTGGCACCAGTCTGGTGTACCTACACTGACTTGACTGGAGTTGCATCAGATTGTCACTGGTATACCGAGAGATGAATCAGACTCTTTGACAGTGTCTTCTGCTTCATCTGAACCTGAACACTTTACCTGAGCCAGTAACCAGCTTTCCTTCCCTCTGCTGCAAGCATGGCCTCCCCTACAGCTCCTGGTGGGACAAGGAAAAGCAAGCCATCACACCTTTGTCTCAGGGTTGGAGTGTCTTCTGAAATAGGGCAGTATGTTTCCTCTTTCCATTTGACCTGCATTTTCCCTTTATTCACTGATCAACTCTCCGTGGTAGGACGGGGTCAGAGGGTATCTCTCTTGGCAAGATGGTTGGCTGTTGCACCTGCTGTGCTAGACTCTGTGCTGCCCCTGCTGGAGGATCTTTGGAGCAGAAAAGGTTCTGCATATCAAGTTCAAAGGCAATTGGGCATAGGGACAGGGCACAAGCCAACTGTACCCCACAGTCTTACATGAAAGCTCTGCTGTGTTAACTAGGGTACTGCTTCCCCACACTGCTCACCAAGTGGGGGGTGCCCCCTGTGTAGTGAGCAAACCAAAGGAAAGGGGGAAGAGCTGCTCCGTTGGGCTTGCTTCCCAGACCATGGTCAACAGCTTATTGGGAGAGGACATTAGAGTTCAAGAAAGCAAGTAGTGGGACTCCAAGATGAATTCCCAGGAGTCAGACTACATAAATTAAGGGGAAAGCACCTCAAGGTATACAAGGGCTCTCAAACTGGGGGTTGTGAACCCCCTCACAGGCTGATGAGATTACTATGGGGGGGTCATGTGCTGTCAGCCCCTGCCCATGCCTGTAATGGTGGCCTGGAATGAAGGGGCAGGATCCATCACTTTTGTGGGGGATTGTCACTGCCTGAAATATTCTTCAAAGGGCGGTCCAAGCAAAAAGCTTGAGAATCCTTGGGGATAAATACTCCTGAGCTGGGCAACCCCACCTGTTTCCCATTCCCATCACCTACTAATCACAAGTGGAGGTGGCCTATGCATGCTGCTCATCACAGCTGTTCTTAGATGCTCACCTTGGTATAGGTGGTGTGGGAGCAAAGACCACTTGATAATGGACTTTCACCAGAGTGCAGGGAAAAGGCTTATGGCGGAGGGGGAAGCTGCTAGTCCTGAAACTGGGGGTGCGGGTGTTCTGTGTTGTTAGAGTGCCTGATAACTCACTGTTTCCAAGCTGTGTGAAGCCACTGATGTCTGCATATATTGTGGGGGAGGGTATTTTGGGGTTTTGTGATTGCTCGTGCTGTGTTTTGCTTCCTCTCCCCAAAGCCTTCCACTCTGTGTCTGGTGGTTCAACATGCTGGATCTTTCCCCTGTTCTCTCTCAAATGAACAGGGTGGAGGAAGACGGATAAATGCATTGTTGTTTTCTGGATTATTGTAGTGTCCATTCTTACTGGATCTCCGGCCTCTCCTCGAGTTGCCCTGTGCTCACACTGAGATGGGGAGGTGAGGGCTCCATCATGTTCAAATTGTAAAGCACTGAGCTCAGTGCACCATGACTGAGGAGAAAAAAACAACTACGCCAAACCACACGCTCTCACACTCTCTTTTGTACATCTGTGACATGGAATTCAACGTGCACACATATGTATATGTATCATACATAGTTTTCTTTTGTAAATCTGATTGTGAACAATAAAAATGTTTATGTTTAAAAATTCTCTCTAGGGGATTAAGAATTGTCCAGTGTCCTGCCTACCAGGAGCAAAGGTAATGGATCATATGAGACACCTAGACAGAGGGCTAGTGCATGCTGTTCAGGGGATGGATATTGGAAGCCATGGAACAAGGAAGTGATAGGGCATGAGATCCTGGAAGTTAAAGTTAGATTATTTAGAAGACTTAAATCCAGGGCTTTTATGATGTTTTGTCTCTAATGCTTCCAGTTCCTCCCAAAGGGTGAGCTAGACATAGGCACTAGCAGGGACTCAATGCATGGATCAGAAAACAGCATAAGGAAGGGTTTTTTTTTCTTATATTAGGGTAGCACACAGGGGCCTTAGTCATAGACCAGGAGCCCATTGTGCTAGGTGCTGTACAAACACAGGGTCCCTGCCCCAAAGGGCTCTCAAAGTGAGAGTCACTGGGCACTTTGAGGGAAGAAGGGAGCCTCTATAGCAGGAATGAGCTCCACCATAATCAAAGTGAAACAAGTTGCTGGCCCAGCAAATTCCCAAGATTTTTAGACTACAAACAGAGAAAGCTGACAGTTATCAAAGAGCATTCAGGTTGAAGAAAGGTGTTTGTTGGGGATGATGCAAAGTTGACTGAGAACAGGACAGAAATTAGACGATGTGAAGGTGAAGCAGAGCTGGATCAAAGAGGTATGTTCTAGAAAAACAACAGTGTCAGATAAAAGGGTTTATTAAAATAGGCGCAGAGTCACAAGTAAGAGCTACAAATATCTATAGACCAGTGATTCTCAAGCTTTTTAATGTCACGACACACCTGGCAGATGACGTTCCCCTCTGTGACACTACAATCTGCCAGTGGTGGTGGCGCTTTGGCTGGGAGCGCTTAGGAGGATGCGGCCCTCAGAAGAATGCAGCACTCCAGGACCTGGCTGAGGGCAGAGTCAAGCCAGTGCAGGCTGGTTTCCTGGCAGTCTGGCTCAATGGGGCCAGGTTTATTTTTGTGGGGCAGGCAGTGCCCCACACCTTTGTGTCCCGCCACAGTGGTTGAGAGCCACTGCTATAGACTAATGTGGAAATCATAAAAGGTGAAACAGACGTGAACTAAAATGCCCAGCAATGGGAGATGCACCTAGTATAAGAGACATTTCTGAAATTTAAAAAAAAAAACAATGGGATACTGTCATGCTTGGGTAAACTATACAGGAAGAACCACTTGGGGCTGAGGTGGAAGACTAAAAGGTTCTATAGGATCTAAAGAGCACATTTCTACATAGAGAAGCTTATATGGTGATGTCAGTAGGAATACAAATGCTAACGCTAAAGAATATAAATCTACTAGGAGGGTTGTGCTACCAGAAAAGAGCACTGAATATGTGGCATGAGCATGTGTCCCATGCTGAGGGAGCTCAGCTGAGAAATAAATCTAATAAAAAACAGTAATAATGGGTGTTTAGATACCACATGTAATCTAGTCATACTGGGACATGGTTCACAGGAGAACCTTCTCAGAACAGCTAGTTCTACAACAAACAATGACTGTGTCCACACTCAATTTCTTTTCTTAATATTTCTCACCACTGCGCTCACTGGTACAGGTCCACCAGAGGTCACAGTAGAGGGAGAGCTAGTAGAGAAGAGGTACTGGCATCTGCTAGAGTTTTAACCATAGTATCATTGTCTAACCATGGTTCGGACAAGATGGTGGATAATGTGCTGGCAGCCAATCTGCATAAGCTCTCCCACCTTCTGCTCATGGAGTTCTGTCTGGTGCTAACTGGGATGGAAATTTTTAAGAATATGTCTATGGTAGGCACAGACAAGAAGAGCCCACTCTCAGCTTGGGGCCTGATTCAGCAAAGCACTAGGCCCCCAGATTCTCTCAAAAGGTATTTAAGCACTTAATGCCTATTGAAATCAATGAGATAGGGACCTATATACCTTGGAGAATCTGGCTCTTAAGCCATGAGCTCAGGTCCTTTGCTGAATTGAAGTCTTACACCTCAGTCATCCACAAAAGCTGGTTCAAAATGTAGCTATAACTGAGCCACTAAGTAATATGGGGCATCATACAGTCAAAGCAACGTCTTCTGGGGAGACATCAGCCAAAAACAATCACTGGGACACTAAACATTAGAAAATGGGATTTAAAAAGAGAGGAAGCCAATCCAAAAAAACCCAGACAAACCACTAGATTAAAAACCAAAGACACTACAATCCTTAGACTGATCCTAGAGGCTCTTGGGGTGACATCCTGGCTCTGCTAAAGTCAATGTCAACATGCCCATCAAAAAAAAAATCACAGAAGGCATGCACATCCCTGTGCTGGAGTGCCCACCCCACACAAGCCCTGAGCAGGTTTATGTGAGCCAAGAGGGGACAGTTAACCTTAGATGCTGTATGCACTAGCCAGGCCCCAACCCAAGGACTCAGCACTGAGTGGCCTCTAATATCTCTCAGCGCTGCTCTCCTTCCCAGGCAACTTCCCCACAGACCCAGCACCTTCTTCACCCTCACCTCAGGACCTTAGCTGCTCAGTACAATGTGCTCATTGCTCTCTCAGCCCTTCCAAGACACACTCCTGACTCCCAGCAACAACTGAAATAGCATGCCTGCCTATAGCAGCTCCCTTTTATATGGACCTGCTGAGCCCTGATTGGCTATTCCTCACAGCCCCTCTCATTTTGGCTGCTTCCTACATAGCCTCCCTAGTGCTCTATTAACCTTTTTCATGCCAGTGTGGGGGTGGATAGCCAATCACAATTAATCAAGCTATTGAAAAACAAAAATTCCACAGAGATCTAAAAAGTTAGTTGATTGAGCAGCGTGATAGTATATAACAAGTGCAAAGTAATGGATATTGGCAGGCATAATTGGAACTAGTTATACACGTTGCTGTGATCTAAATTAAATGTGGCCACACAGTAAGAAGATCTGAGCATCACGGTGGATTGCTCAATAATAATCTATGCACTTTGTGCAGCAGTGGCTTTTTAAAAAGGAAACAAAATGTCAGGATGCAGAATGGAGGGTTGTGAGGAAGTTATACTGAAAATGTCATGGTGCTATTATATATATTGATAGCGCACTCTCATCTTGAATACTTGGTTCAGTTCTGGTCTCCCCCATGTCAAAAACCATATGTGATGTTTCCCTCCTTGAATCTGGTCCAGTATGCCGCTGTGCCTCCCTGATCACCACTCCTTGTACCCTGACTTACCCTGCTTCACACTACAGGGTCAGTCCACACCAACCTCCTGCATGTAATCAGTCCCACTTAGGGGATGGTACCCCAGCCAGCACCCCCATCCCTGAATACCACACAGAAACTTCCATTCAACAGGGATTGGGACCCTTACCCAATCACCATAGGCTCACAAGCACTGATTCATCCATTTATCAAAGAAGTGGGAATGCCCTAGCCTGCTCATTCACCGTCTCTAAAGTTCATAGCAGACAGAAATAAAAGAATCCAGAACTGGAGAATGATCAGAGAGCTGGTGGAAAGACTTACATATGAACAGAAAATGAAAAGATTGGCACTGTTTAGTTTAGAGAAGAGATGACTCAAAGAGTACATGATAGAGTAATACAGAACAATGAGTGGTGCAGAAAAGATAAAGCGAACTCTCTTCTTTACCCTCTCTCGGCAAAGGGAAAATGAGAGGCAACATTTGTGAAAGTGAACAAAAGGAACATTTTTTGTATACTGGCACATAACTAACCTATAGACTTCTGTAACACTGGCTGGATTAATGGGATAATTTATTATATTATTTAATATCAATATTTCAACATTACAATAATCCATGTGAGATAGGACATGTCAGGTACCGTTAGAGAGGTTATAATTTGCTAAGTATGATGATATTTTTATGTGTATGTATCATATCTGTATTGGAAATTATGGATATGTTTGATCTATCTGTATTTTAACTTGTGCTGTGTTTCTGGACCACACTCCAGACAAAATGGCTGCAGCAATACCCTGCTTAATGGCCCATTAAGAAAACTCTCAGGTACAATGGGCCCAGGAAAAGACCCGTTGAGTCACCAGGACTTGTTCATGTGACTCTGAACTCCACCTTATTCCTGTACATTTCCATAGGCAGCATGGCAAAGGCCAAGGGACATAAAAGGCAGCTGCCCCACCTCCCTTTTGTCCTTCTGTCTTCAGCAGTCTTTAGTCTTCAGACTTCTGCCTCCAGCCATCACCTATAACCAGATCTATTCATCTCCAACTGAAGCTGTGAAACAAAGGCCTGAGCCCCATCCCAGAGGAACCATACAACCTGCAAACTCTAAATTCTGCCAAAGACTTGATGTATATGGACCTTTAAATCATTTGTATGTATCTGATTGCTTTAACCCTTTAACAGTTCTCTTATAGTTTGTTTTTCTTCTATTTATAATAAACCTTTAGTTTTAGTTACTGAAGGATTGGCTGGCAGCGTGGTATTTTAGATAAAATCCAAACTTATATCAGTCTGGTAATGTGACTGACCCTTTGGTAAAGAGCACGGAGTTTTAATAACTTATCTCTTTACTAGACCCAGTGGTTAATTGGGAGCCAGTGGCTGAAATGCAGTAAAGGAAGCTGTTTATATTTTGTTGTGCTTTCTTGATAACCAGTGTGGGGAATCAGAAGTATTGTTTGTTTGCTGGTTGGGAAGCCTGACTTCAGGGTTATACACAAGTGCGGTGAGAATTTGGTCTCCTTTTTGCAGTCTGCTCTGATCTTAGCATTCTCAGATGGATACCGTAGGCATGGACAGGTCACAACTTCATCACCACAAAACATCACTGAGGCCAAGAGCTTAGAAGCATTATATCAAAGATAGGATTAGACTTGATCACAGTCCATCTGGGAACCTATATGGGAAATAAAAATCTGATAATGGGCTCTTCAGTCTAGCAAACAAATGTATAACAAAATCCAATGGCTGGAAGTTGAAGCTAGACAATTTCAGACTGATAATAAAACACAAATTTTCAAGTGTGGGAAGTCAACCATTGGAACAATTTACCAAGGGTCATGGTGGATTCTACATCACTGGCAATTTTTAACTCCAGATTGGATGTTTTTCATATTGATTATTTTAATGGATATCACTATACATCCAAAGGCAGAGACATACGAGACTTTGGTCTGAACAGACTTTGGTGGAATGAAGCAGCTCATCTAGGCCCTGAGCTCCAGAGAGAACCCCAACTCCCTTCCCCCCCCAACAAAAAACACCCCAATACCTACATTTCAGAAAAGAACTTTCCATCTGCGGCCACCCAAGCGCCCCACTTGGAAACACGCACATCTGAGTATACATGTTTCCAAAGAAGCACCTACATTTTGTGGATGCCAATGACTAATCCTTGCAAATAGGCCCCTGGCTACCCTGAAAAGCATCCCCTCTGGCCTCTTTCTTCGAATGCCCCAAGGAGCAGCTTAGTCCCATTTGCAATATCCTGAATCTTCACATGGTGGGATTTATTCACTTGGCAGCAACAAAGACTGGGGGGAGAAAAGAAAAGAAGAAATCCTCCCTAATTTACTGCTTAATGACAGGGGCAAGCAAACTACACAGGATTAGAGCATTAAAAAAAACCCTGACTCTAGAGTTCATGGCATCCCTTGAGAGATTAGAGCAGCTGCCTGGAAACAAAATTGCAGTGGAAAAATCTTCTTCCTCTCAGAGCTCCTCCCTCTAATTACCTATCCCTTGCAAAAGAGATGTTCTCAGCTTTTACCTATCTCTGGATGGCCCAAGTGCTGCTATTGTCTCATTCCAAAAGAGCGTTGACATTAAAAAAGGGGAAAAGACAAATAAAACATCGAGTGGTGAAAGGCATTAAAATGGTTGTGAAAGAGTGAAGGACTAGAGGCAGCACTAAGTTTCTATCCTTTATGGTGGTAGAAAAGTGTCCAGATATGAATCAAATGTGACCACTGCAGTATCATCTTCCTGAGTCTGCAGCTAGACAGCTCCAGTGCCTCTGTTGTTGCTTTGTCAGGATGCAGAAAAATTATATGAACAAAGCTCCAATCAGTTGATGCTATTTAGAAACCCGTGGCCAGCAATGAAATTGTCAAGTGTCTGGGTACTCTACTACTGCTTGGAAAAGGCATAAACAACAGCCTTGGTGAGCTCTGAAGTTATTGAGATGGGAAGAGGACTCATGTGGAAGCTTGGGATGAGTGGCTGACTACACCTTTCATGTTCCTCTCCCATGCCCACCTCTCTGCCTTTTTTTGGGTGGCCCTTTACATCTAGAAACCACTTCCAGATATAATCATAGAAACTGGAAGGGACCATGAGAGGTCATCTAGTCCAGTTCCCTGCAGAGAGAACTCCTCCCCACTCATCTTTGGGGAGAGAGAGCACCTTCTTCCAACTGCTAGACGGGGGTGGGAGAAGCTTCAAAAATATGTTAGCCAAGATGGAGCCTGCAAGCAGGGTGCAAGGACAACATCCCAATAGAAAGGCCAGTACCCTTTGTAGCAGCTGAGGTTGGGGAGCTAAGTGTCTCTCCAGGTGCTTGCTGTTGAAACTGGCAGATGGGCACTCCAATCATTTACTGAATTCAGGCTAATCTAGTCGAGTGGCCCTATTAAATTGTACAACCCCTGGTTTAGAAAGGAATCAGTGCTTGCCTAACTGGACAGTAGAGCTGGTCAAAATTTTCTGAAGGAATAGTTTTCCATCAGAAAATGCTGATTCCACATAATCAAAACATCTCTGAGGTACACTTTGATTTTGTCCAAACATTGAATAGGAAATCATCCAAATAGTTTAATTAATTAATTATAGTCAAAATTAAATGTTTCCATCTTATTGAAATAAAACATTTTCATGGGTGGAAACAAAATATTTTCAGAATATTTCATTTTGCCAAAGATGCTGAGCTTTCAACTATTCATACCAATTCAGGACAAAATGAAATTTCAAAATCTCTGAATTTCCCACAAGACAGAATTTCTGGTTTTTGACCAGACCTACTGGTTAGAGAAAGATGCATCATTTTGGCAACATAGAGGATTTTAGGCTATGTCTACACTTGTTAATTTAGGTCGACTTAACTAAGTCAACTTAACAAAGTCAACTTTAAGTCGACTTTGTTAAGTCGACTTAGCATGTCTACACTTAAATTTTAAGTCGACTTTGGGGGGACCCTACAAAGTTGACCTAGAGTGTCCACACTGGACACCTAGGTTGACTTGTAGGGGCTAGGTGGACCTGGGACAGGTCCACAGTGGCAGGGGGGCACTCCTTGCCAAGTGCCAGGGGGCTCAGCCTTTGCCCCATTGTACCTGGGTACAGTGGGGCAAAGGGGGACAGGGACCCTGGCAGGGCATAAGGGCAGGGTGGGCAGGGCTCTGCCCTGCCCTGTGGGGGGGCATGCCAGGATCTCCCTGTGCCAGCCACCCTGGCAGGGAGGGCAGTGGGGAAGTCCTGGAGAGCCCTAAGTCGACTTAGAGTCAATTTAGGGCTACTCCACGTCTACACTGGCTTAAGTTGACTTTAGAAAGTCAACTTAAGCCAAAAGTCGACTTAAAAGGAGGTTTTATAAAGTTGACTTAACTTATCCTTAAGTTGACTTAAGCAGCTGCTTAAGTCTACTTAAGGAAAGTGTAGTGTAGACGCAGAGTAAATTAAGTCGACTTAAGCAAGCTTAAGTTGACCTAATTTACAAGTGTAGACGCACCCATAGACAGCTACAGATATAGGAAAAGCCCTCAAAACAAGAAGAAATTAAATATATAAAGGTCACTGCTACGGGGCAGTCAATATTACACCAGCTCCTTGCTGAAACATAACAACCCTCCCCTTATCCCTCTTCACCCTCCAGATTCACACAGGCATTTTTTTTACTCCCCTTCCGAAAGGCATCAACATGAAAGATTAGGCTTCTCCCACATAAGTTTATAATGAGAAACACAAAAGCTTGAGATTTTCTGTACTATTCCCATCCCCTCTTTCTCTCTGCTATTTAGAAGGTGTGGAGGACAAATATAATATTTTTCTGGTTTAAAATGTGTTTTTGATATCTCAAATTTAAGTGGGTTCAAATAATGGTGGGGCTCAAGGTCTGTTGTCTTTGCAGTCTGTCTGATCAGAATGCACAGCTGAAGGTCTTTAGGTTCCAATAACTGGTCAGAAAAGCTTCCTAGAAGCCTATTTCTCAATCCAAAAGCTCAAGTTTAGGTAGAAATGGCCCCTTCCCTACATATCTGTTGTCTGGGGGATTCCTTCCTATACAACCATCCTTCATCATGCTAAGGAAGTGGCATAGATGTGGATGAAATTGGGATAAAGCTGAACAGGAACAAAGCACAATTGGGCCTGTCTACACTAGAGTTAGGTCAATGTAAGGCAGCAGTATCTACACTAAAATGTAGCTCTCACTGGTGTAACTCGCCCATTACATTAATTTAATAACCAGGGATTAACATAAGTGGTATTCAGGTACTCATGAGCATCTAACCTTTCAAAAGGCTTACAGAAAACTTTCCCAAAGGCTCATATGGTTACCAGCATACCCTGCACAGCCCCAGGCTCACCCAGCCCCTGACAGAAACCATGGTCCTCTACTATGCTCCCAATCCCTGCTGCCAATGGTCTGGCTCCAGCTGCCAGCCCCTGCTGCCACCACCACCCCCAAGGCTGGATCCAGTCCCTGCTGCCTCTTGCCCTGGGCTGGATCCAGCCCCTGGCACTGGCCCCGGCTCCCAGGCTGGAGCTGTACCCCAGCATCTGCTGCTGGCAGCCCCAGGTCAGCTCCTGCTTTCGGCCCTGCCGGTCCCAGACCAGGACCAGATTCCATGACTAGCCTCTTCCCCCCCGCCCACCTGGGTTGAGGCCAGCCACTGCAGGCCCTGACGCAGGGCAACCGCTGCCCCCCACGGCCTACGTGAGAGTTGGAGCTGGAGCCAGGCTGTAGGGCTGCTGTAGGGGACCAGCAGCTGCTGCACACTGGGTAACTGC
Source organism: Pelusios castaneus (assembly GCA_007922175.1). Taxonomy (NCBI): domain Eukaryota; kingdom Metazoa; phylum Chordata; order Testudines; family Pelomedusidae; genus Pelusios; species Pelusios castaneus. The sequence continues at coordinate 13,268,216 of ML685814.1, forward strand.
AGGGCAGGGGAAGTATGTGGGGGGGGATTTGTGCCCCCCAGCTTCACATCCCCCCTGCAGGTACAGACCCCGCTCCCTAGGGCAGATGGCGCATGGGGCCAGAACTCCTCTTGCCCATGAGAGAGGGGAAGCAGCGTGAGGCGTCAGAGAGCATAAATGTGACATCTGATAGCCAAGTACCAAACAATTTCTGCTGGTGCTCATTGGAGAACCTGATCTGAAAAATTATGTCAACCCCTGTTAATACCACCACCTCCATGAGAGGTGTAGTGCTTAGGTCAATGTCGTTAGGTTGGTGCAGTCACTGTAGACTTTCAGAACGTCCCATTATGTCGCATATGGGCAGTTGAATCAGTGCGAGCACTCCTGGTGAGCACTGTGGTGTGGTGGGCACAGTGCCACTGTGTCATGGCATGGATTATGCCCTGGCAATGCTATGGTGTGCAGGTCTCACAGCGTCATGCACAGGTTTCTCTAGCTGCATGCAAGGAGGGCCCAGCTTCCTAGGTTAGCTGATTTCTGGGCAGCTACCAAGGCTGGCATAGTTGGTCCAGCCGCTCCTCCGTCATGACGAAGGTGCAGCCCGGCCAATTTGAGTGACATTGCAATGCCGCCACTCCAGGCTGTAATCCCACGCACAGTTGCCAAATGAATCACGTTTAGCTTGGCTGCCCCTTTGTCATGAGTGAGGGGCAGCCAGGCCCATTTGAGTGGCATGGGGTGGGTTGCACACCAAAGTGTAGGTTCTGTTGAGTGGCCTCTGGCACCATGGTGCCATGGCCTGGCTACTGCCATGGAAGAAGTTCCCAGTGTTGCAAGCTCATAGCCCCACCATGTAGGTGGTGCCATAAGGCGGGAGGTGCAGTGGCACAGGGTGGTGTTTGTGTGGGTGTCCCTATGTCAGGGTGCTATGCCAGGAAGCAAGAGCTATTTCCCATGATGCTGAGGGGCCGGGGCCAGGACAGGTTCTGAACACGCCCCCATCAGAAACCTGACGCACTGACACAAGAAGGTTACGTCCCGCCTACCTTGAGCGCGCACGCGCAGACACACGCGATCAGCTCAGGGCAGGCAAGAGTTAGGCACCCACCAACCCTGCCTCGAGGAGGCTGAAGGCCCGTTTCATGTCGTCGACAAACCTTAGAACCAATAAGAGTTTCCGAACCTTTTCCAAACTAACCAATAGCCTAGGGAAGGGGGAGGCGGGACTTCCGGCGCTGGTTGCTAAGACAAGCAAGTTTTTTCCTTAACAACGGAGCGGAGATGCTATTTTGGCTTCTGGGTCGAGGACGGGCGTAGGTGAGACCGATTCCCGCTCCCGCCTTCTCCCTTCACGCGCCCGGACCCCCTGCCACACCCCTCCCACCCAGGGCTGTCAGCGGACGGGCCCCCGCCAGAGAGAGACTCCACCCAGCTCCCGCCCCCGCCGCCAGGTCCGACTCCAGCCCCGGCCAGTATATGGCGCTCTCCCCTCCCCAGGGTTACAGCTTCTCCCGTGGCCTGTGTGAGCTGCAGGCCCCCCCCCCCCATGGCCCCACACTCCCCAGTGGGATCTCCACTGCGCTCTACGAGGGGCTCTGACACCCCAGCCTTTGCCCATCACCCAACGAGGCTCCCTGCATAAGACAGGGCCCAGACATTTGGGGGGGGGGGGGGGGTTTTTTTTCCCTCCCTCCATGCTATATTTTCCTGCCCCCTTCCCATCAAGTGCGTCTGACACCTGTAGTAGGGGGCGAGTGGGGATGGGCGATGCTCCCAAGTGGGTCTGACTGAGGCCACAAAACAGAACCATGCCCCTGGCATTGTGAGAAACCAGCTCGGTTTAAAATGAAATGACTTTTGTGGGTGAAATGGCTCTCCGGCAGCATTTCTCCCCAACCCATTTGGGTGTTTAAACTGTGCGCTGTGTGTGAAGGGTTGTGCTGTGTCATGAGGTCTGGATGTGTGGGTTAGAAGTTGGGGAGGTAAACCTGAAATGCTGCATCTCCTCAAAGGAATTGCACTGTGCAGTTTACTGTCCTGTCTGACTAGTGCTGCTGGCCCTGCTCAGAGGGCTGTGTAAAACTGCCACAGTCCATCTGGGAGACCCAGGAGTGCCAGTGCTTTTTACTTTAGCTACTCTGTCCGCAAACTGGCCTTACTACAGTGGTTCCCAGTCCCTGGCCCACGGGCCTTTCAAAATGGCCCACACTCCCCTCTCTCTCTGGCTGGGAGCTGGGAGCTGGGCTGCAGCCACCAGCCTCACATCCGGTCCTGGTGCACAGCACTGGGTCCCTGTTGGAGCCAAAGGGAGGAGAGCACTGCTCTCTTGTCCCCCTGGCTGCAGAAGGGAGCCACTGACTAGTGACTCAGGTGGAGCACAGGGTTTCCTGCTGTGAACTTCTCACTGGCTGTGGGTGGGAAAGGATAGGGGGTGCTGGCAGGAACTGGTGACCCTTCATGGTTATAAAAATCATATTTGTGGCTCTCAAGTCAAAAAGGTTGAGACCCACTGCCTTTCTATGACCTCAAAGAGGTGCTGGTTGTGTTATTGCCAAGTGATAGATCATTAGCATGTCAAGCTCTCTTTGCAATATATATTTATGATGCTCCTGCTTTTTCTGAAGGGGAGCAGAGTGTCTTATGCTAGATCGAAGAACTGGAGAAGAGACCAAGGTGAAATGTTCTGAATTTGCCCATCAGAGAGTTTTGTGGGACGGTATCACTTATTGAGTTGACTGGCCAGGGATGGGCCCAGAGAAGTGATGCAGCAGAGTCTGATGTGTCACTCTCTTGATTGGCAAACTCTGGAGTTGAAAAAACAAACCAAAACAACCCATTAACTATTACCATCCTGAAATGCACACAAACCCACTTCCTGTTGCTCTTTGCACCACTGCAAACAATATGGTGTCCTGAAAAGGACAACAGCCTCAGGCAGTGGAAGGTTGATGCCATGTTCTCTGTTTGGCTCTTGGACAGCACTGATGTAACTTTGTTGCATCTTGCCCCTTCCCTAGCAACAAAGCTGCCTTCAAGTCAGAGCCCTATGGTGGTGGAGTTTGCCTCTCGGAGATGCAGCACAATTCAAAATTTTGATTGTGGAAAGTGGTAACTTTTTGTAAGTTCTTTGCCTCTGTAATATCCTGTAACAGAGTTCTCCAGGTTAATTACACACCATGAAAAAAATTTGAAAAAGTACTATGCAATGAAGGCGTTGACAGGACTCATGTCTTGCTTCTCACAGAGATCAAACTGGTCCTTTTTTAAACTAAACTTCCTTTTTCCCTCTTTTTTAAGCTGTATCCTTTGGGCAGAGAATCTCCTGCTTCTGCTGAAACCGTTCTGTCTGTTTCTTGAGAGTTCCATCTCTCTCACTCATCAGCACTGCAGGATCTGGTTGGTTCCAAGTAGGCTCTTCTCCCGTCTCCCAGCAGCACGGTGGAAGGATCATGGCAGACACCGGGGAGGGGAAAAAGGAAGAGGCAGATTATAAAAGACTTCACAGTTTCCCGCTGATCAGGGTAAGAACAAGGGTAGGCATTATGATCAAGAGAATGTCAGGCTACAGGGGTGGAAGATTAGTGTGTTTTATTCCTATCTATTCTCCAAACCAGCATGTCCTCAACTCCTGAGTAGCTACAAGAATGTGATGGTATCATACCAATTCTATCTGAGAACTGCACTCTTGTACTGTTTCCCTATGTTCCACTCTACTGTGAGGCAACTTAGAAACCGCCTGTTCCAAAGTTCATCAGTGTTGCCACTTAAAGTCAGCAAGAGCAAGTTAAGGCAACAGAAAGAAGTCTCTTTCCAATCCCATTCTTTTGGCACTGAGCATGCTGTCTTCCCAGCACTCCAGTCAAATGCAGGGTACTCTGGGCAGCTTGGTGTTTTTCAGAGGAACAGGAAAAGAGACATCTCTAGGCAAATGAGGTAACAGAAGAGGGAAACTGTGTAACTTAGATTTCACAGTAGGGCTTATCTAAGTTCTGCCTGTCTCCTCTTGCCAGAATGTGAGCATCAAATATTATAATCTATGAGGAAAGATTAAAGTAAATAAACCTTAAATTCATCTTGGAATAAACAGGCGCCTTTCCCATGAGAGTGTCGGGATTACAATCAGCAGTATTGTAAATAGTGGCATAAACTGTTCAGAAGCTAGTTATAAGTATTAACAGAGCATAACTTTGACCCATTTGCAGTGAGAAGTTGTGCAGAAGTGAGTGTAGCTGACATGTTGAGGCTGTAGGAGAGGGTGGAACGCAGAAGGAAAAAAGAATTAAAAAATAGCAAACACACACTTCCCTTTATCTTAATCCTCCTCCCGTATGTGTCATTCTTCTTGGAAACCCACCGAATGTCATACTGGTGCAAGTCTCGTTGCTTTGTCATTTACACCCATTTTCTTCTCCAAGTCTCCCCACTGCTTACAGCACTCCTGAATTTGGTCTTTCTTGGCCCATGTGACAATGAATGATACCAATGAGAGAAAGCAATTGTTTAGGGGGATCCCAGAGGTATAGCTAGGAGTGAAAGAATGAAACTGAGCAAAGCAAAAGCCTCATACAGCTATCACTGCAAGGTATGTTAGATTGTGAAATACTCTCCTAAAAGAAAAGTTGTGTACTTCACCACTTGAAACACTAAATCATTGAAATACAGGAAAGGAACCATTCTGCATTTGCTGGGAGGGAGGATGAACAGGAGGCGACCTAATAAGCCTCTTCCATCTTGAACATCTGCATTTCTCCAAAGGCAGAGCTATATCTGATCTCAAGCCCATGGCATTTGAGCTCTCCTCTGGGTAATGCTCTTACTTCCTCTGAAGCACTGATCAGAGGAACTAGTGTGTGTGTGTGTGTGGGGGGGGGGGGGGTTTGTTTGTTTTTTCTCTGTTTGTATCCAAGAATGTAGGGCACAGTTGTGGCATAGTGGAGAAAGCAGGTGATATTTCTCGTCTTCAGTCTTGTGCCCAGCTCTTTGTATTGCTGAGCTCCCTCTCGTTTGTTGTTTTTCCCAGCACACAGATATGCCAGAGGAGATGCGAGTGGAGGCCATGGAGCTGTGTGTCACTGCCTGTGAGAAATATGCCACCAACAATGAGGTAACAGTCAGTGCTAAGAAGTCAAATTCCAAAGGGGTAGCCGTGTTTGTCTATTGTAGAAAGACAACAGAGTCCTGTGGCACTTTTAAAGACTAACAGATTTATTTATCGCATGAGCTTTCGTGGGAGAAAATCCCACTTCGTCAGACGCTTTGAAGATAGGAAAGTTACAGAGTGGTAGGAGATCTCCTACCACTCTGTAACTTTCCTATCTTCAAAGCGTCTGACGAAGTGGGATTTTCTCCCACGAAAGCTCATGCGATAAATAAATCTGTTAGTCTTTAAAAGTGCCACAGGACTCTGTTGTCAGTGCTAAGAAGGTTATTTTGTCTGGACCTGCTGGTTGCAGTCACTCTGTCCCCATCCTAGGGGAAATCTACTGGAGCAAGGATTACAGGGAAGGCAGAAAGGAGGTTAGATGCTCTGTACCAATTCTCTGTTGCTTTGTTCCTGCGCTGAACACAGGCTGAAAAGGCATGAGACGAGGGAAGGTGACTGGAGTCTCAGACTAGGCTCCCAGTATTGATTAGAGAAACTTCAGGCCTGCTTTAACTTAGTTACAGTCTGCTTCCCTTGGCCTCTTGTAAGCCATTGGAAATAGAGACTAGCCAGATCACAGTGTTCTGTAGCCACACCTCTTCCAACTGGGTTTTCATACGTCTCCAGCTGAGGAGTCTGGATGCTCCTTAGTATCACTATACTATAACCTCACCCTAGCTCTTATGGTCCTCCTTAGAGTCATGTTAACAGGAGGGGAAGAGTGGGGGATTTGTGTGCACAAACACACATCTCTCTGATCTGCTGCTCTCTCTGCATATTCCTGGACTCTTTCTCTTTATTCCCCCAGAGTGCCGCTAAGATGATCAAAGAGACAATGGACAAGAAGTTTGGCTCCTCCTGGCATGTAGTGATTGGTGAGGGCTTTGGCTTTGAGATCACTCACGAGGTGAAGAACCTGCTGTACATGTTCTTTGGTGGCAGCCTGGCTGTTTGTGTCTGGAAATGCTCCTGACGCATCTCCTCGTGTCCCAGGTTCATCACATAGAAGGGATTTCTTCATTCCTTTCACAGGTTTTTGTACAATCTTGAGGCAGAGCTTTATTTTTAATAGGAAAATTTGGGGATTTTTTTTTTTTCATACTTGCGTGATAGTTTTATGGAGTATGTGTGTGATTTATTCTCTCTCTCTCTCAATCTGCTGAACTATTTAATCCAAGTTCAAGGGGTATCTCACTTTGATCTTGTGTGTGTGTCTCTTTGCTTAAACGATAAGGTTAAGAAGGAAGGGATCTGATGTATATGTAATCCTGTGGGCTGCTGTTTATGAAGCCGTACATCAGAGCTAGGAGTGAGTATGAAAGGGGAAAGGGCTCTAATCCAACCTTGCCATCTTCTCCCAGCTTTCCACGCTATTTTCTTTCTTCTCTGAAGTCCCTCCAACAACACAGAAAGGTTCTGGTGACCAGTGTCTGCCTCAGTGTTTGACAGTATTTCTCCCTTTTCATTTTTTTTCTGTCCCCATCTAGAATGACCTCTGCAACAGGTCATGTCAAGGATTCTCCCCCCCCGTCCCAAAGAGTTCTGGGGGCTAAGTCTGCTTTCCTGTGCCTCTCTCCCATTCTCTGGGACAAGAATATGACAGCTGAGCTGTCTAGCTATGAGAAAAAAGTGACAACTTGGAAATCCAAACCCGGTGGCTGGTTGCTATGCAAACTATCCCCTCCTCCTTTTCACACCCACAGAGCAGTGGCACATCTCTAACACTTGTGCAATTTCTGGCCCATGGGGGAGTGGGTGAAAACTCAATACAGAATTTGAATGCTTCCTTAAGGAAGGCAAAAGCTTTCTGTGCAGCATGGGTGCCAGTATTGTGCGCACTCAGTATTTGTTTAGTGGCTGGTGGTAGGAGTTTGTCCATCATCATAGATTTAATATACATTTTTACTTCCATTCTGCTAGTCTGTTTTATCTTTTAAAAGCTGTAGGGAGGAGATTAAAAGACAGAATGTCCCTAATTGTATTTTACATATTTGGCTTATTTATATGACTATGGGGATTTTAAAAAAAATAAAAACTTTATTAAAATGGTGGCGTTTGTTTGGGGTTTTCTTTCGGATCTATCAGGGTGGGGGCACACAGGGAAGGTGGCTAACTGTGGCTTAGTTCAGACATCATGCTGGGGACAGACATGTCTTCACACAAGCTGCTATTGGTTTTGTGCTGGTGGAAAGATTCGGGGTGAGGGAAGTTTGCCAGATTAGCAATGCTGGAGACCAAAGTCTTCTGTTTATCCCTAGAGCAGGTTCAGTGTGAGCAAGCTATTCACACTCTCCACTTTTTGCCAATCTGCCTCAGTCCTGATTTAAAGGGGCAACCTCTAAAGAGGATTTTGAGTCTCTGCGGGTCATTTTGATCAATGGCATTTGCATAGAAGAGCCCAACAAGTGCTACAGTCCATGTCAGTTCTTATCTAGCCACAAGGTCCCTAGCTTGTCCACATTTTAGTTTGTAAGGAGCCACTTCTACAGGACTGCCTACAGTGTAACTAACTGACTTGCAGTAAATAAATATGAACCCCATTTCTTAGTCCTGTCCCATGATCTCTGTTTGGCTATAAAGTGTGAGCTCTAAGGGTGCGTCTACACTTAGAAATTAAGTCAATTTAAGGAGGCTTAAGTCGACTTAATTTACTCTGCGTCTACACTGGACTTTCCTTAATTTGACTTAAGGTGCTCCTTAAGTCGAATTAAGGAAAAGTTAGTTTGAATTAATAACACCTCGTTTTAATTCAAACTAGCGCTTAAGTCGACTTAAGCCAGTGGAGATGCGGAGTAGTGCCTTGTTGGACCTTTTTAAGTCAACTTAAAATGTTAAGTCGACTTAATAAAGCCAAAAAGGTGCCACGTCTACACTTGAAAAGTTAAGTTGACTTTTGTTAAGTCGACTTAATAAGGTCCATAAAGTCAACCTAACTTTTCAAGTGTAGATATAGCCTAAGGGTGGAGATCATCCTTTCTTGAACATCTGAAAAATGCTTGGTGTAAACTAATAATACAGAAGCCAGAATTTATTGTTTACATGAGACTGTGCTATGCAAACAAGGAGTCTTGTGGCATCTTTAAAGACTAACAAATTTATTTATCGCATGAGCTTTTGGGGGAGAAAATCCTACTTTGTCAGATGCTTGAAGAATTATGTATGTTCCCATTATGTAAATTCTCCATCTTAAAGCATCTGACGAAGTAGGATTTTCTCCCCTGAAAGCTCATGTGATAAATAAATTTATTAGTCTTTAAAAGTGCCACAGAACTCCTTGTTTGTTTTGCTGAACTAGAATAACACATCTACCCCTCTGGAACTTATCTGTGCCATGTACAGTAGGCAACAAAGTCCCTGTGTCCTTTCACATAGGCCTTATTTGGCAGAAGGGAAATGAATTTTATTTTCATGCCAGTGTGGAACTGGTGACTTAGAGCAGAAAATCCCCATATCCCATGAGCCAACTACTCCCCTTTCTTTCACTTAGGAACTAGCGCACTGCATCGCACCGAGCCAGCTACTCCTTTTTTAGAATGAACGTAGCACTACTTGAAAGGGTTCCAGGATGATATGGATACTCACCCAGTGAAAATCTTGGGCCTCTTCTTCTAAGTCTTCCATCCTCCTCAGTGCTACATTTACATCTCTTAGGGCCCAGAGGGTAAATAAGGCAAGTGAGTGTGGAAGGCCCTGCCTCTTGTGGAGGTGCAATCTGTTATGGTGTTTCTGAAACATACTCTAGTTTCTTTATTTTCTGCATGCTAACAAATAGTTAATAGCCATGCATACACCTGGACACACAAACATGCATCCTGGTCATGGGTGCCCATGCTAGGGTCAGGCTGACCTGCAGAGCTCAGAGGGAGGGTGTTACCTTAGCAAACAATCTCTTGGTCCCACTGTCCATCTCTTATCTGACCAGTGGTCATGTGGTTGCAGCGATGTCTCTGTGACCTGCACAAAATAAGTGCAATCTGCTGAAGTTGGCTGGTCCCCAGCAATTAGACCCCACAGCTAGAAGATAAACTCAGTTTCCTAAAGCAAGTGCAAGTGGAGCAGCTGGGTGGTCCCATGTTCTCCTATGCCTTTCAATACAAGCACTCCCCTCTACAGTGAGCAGTATTGGGCCTTTCTGGGACTTACTCCCTTCAGGAATGGGAGTAGCTGCAGTCATTTTCACTATTTGCTGGAGCACTTGCCTTACAAATGTGTTCCATGTGTGGAGCAGCAGCAATGGTGTTCCAAGTAGAATACTACGAGGCTGACAGCACTTGTGTTTCTCCTGTTTTAGGGGGATTTGGGGGAGAGGAGAGGTTTGCCCTAGTGTGACATTTCTTGCACCAGTCCATGTGCTATTACCATCATCCTACAAAAGAACAGTGTTTGAATCACAGGTGGGGAGGGGGTGGAAAACTGCAGGATGGCATGAGTCAGCCACAGCCAGCATGACTCTTCCTATCTGCCAGTTGGGAAGAGCCACAATGCTTCAATATCCAATTATAAGCACTGCAATATTTGTGGCTTACTTTGTTGCTGAGGGGAGCAAGGGAACATAACGTTCTACTATTGGATTGCATGGTGAATACTGAGTCCATGTAAGCACTGGAAAGATCACAGAGGGAGCGACTGTCATGGACTCCCTGCCCTAAGGGTGAATCAACTCCAGCAGGCAGGGGATGGAAAGGTACGTGCAGGATGGGAGGCTGGAATCTGATCACTTTTCTGCAATGATGTCATGGCAACAGGGTGCACAGACACATAGAGCTGCATGAGAACCGTTGGCTTTGAAGCTCTACATCTCTTTTGCTGCAGGCTCAGACCTGACTCCATGAAAAATCTTTTGGTTAATATTTAATACTAGCACTGAAGTGATGCAGAGCCTGAGGATTGCAAGCTCCCCTCCCAGCCTACTTTCTACTTCCCACTGTGACACTAAATCACTGCTGCTGCAACAGAGAAGGATTTTGAACACCCCTAACATAAAGCTGGGATCTCTGGGAATGGGTAGGCTCCAACACATACAGTGATGGTGATGAGCCCACAAGCCAGGTGGGGGATCTCACACACAGACCTGGCTCGGTGACCTCAGGAGGTGTAGAGTCCTCACACAGACTGACCTCAGATCCAGCTCTGAGCTGGGAAGGGGTAAGGTCCCACAGCAGACTCATCTCAGACCTGGCTCTGTGACATGAGAGATGATAAAGAACCTCACAGCTCAATGATGGGGGTCTCCACTCAAAGAGCCGTGACCAACTCATTTGACACAAGCCATTAAATGGCCATTGAATAGTGGTAAAAACTTTTGGGTAGCAATAACCACAATCCCTTTGAGCCCCTTTGTTTCCCCAGTCCAGGGACAGCTTCCAGTGACCTTGTGAAAGGCTCTGTTGCCATTCCCCGGGCGCTCAGCATTATCCATTCCCTGTTGCTGGGCGAAAGCAGCAGGACTTTGAGGTCAATCATTTTGCTGGAAAGCTCCGCTCATCTGAGCCCAGAACATGGATCCAATTAAGAGTTAATTTCTTTAGCACAGACTAATGGGAAACAAGACCTGTTCATTTACTATTGGCTATGTTATTACTGCGGCGCAAAGGAAAGAAATATAGCATTGTCAGAATCTGGGGCGGCCGAAAGAGTCAGCTGGAGACTGTTACTAGGCAACCATTGCACCGTGGGACATGAGCAAGCCGAGAACTCATCGTTCTCTCCACAGCAGTGTTGTGTATACGTGTTCAAGTCAGCGTGTTTGTGTCCTAGAGACTGTATGACTATGTCAGAGGGAAATAGGAAAGGGGTGAATGTGATACTGTGTCAGAGGAGTTTGTGTGGAGAATGTGGGGCTCTACATGGGCCCAGATGTGCCATCCAACCCCCCTTGACCAGGGCCCAGGCTGGATCTCCTGACATGGCTAAGCAGGGCTTCACATCTCAGCCCAGTCCTGAGGTAACCATTCTCCTTTTCCCAGACCTCTTAGGTGAAAGGAAAATTTAAAAGGGAAAACCAGCATGTCTTTCCCTCCTGTACCCCAGTGCTGGTTTCTCACCCCCAGACTGTCTGGGTCCCGCTGGCAGCTGCATTAGGTCTGTGCGGCTTTGCAGGGCTGGTTAAATCTGGGAAGCTCTGCCTTCAATTTACCTTCTTGGTCTTCCTGATGGACACAGCTTTGTGTGACTGTATGTCCTGGGAAGATGAATTTCCTGCAGGAAGGTTTCCCAGGGCTAAGAAGCCCTTCAGAAGGATTTAAATCCTCCAAAACCATTCGGCTTTGAAAGTCACTAGCAAGCTAATCTGAACATACTGAAGATGCAGCTTTTTCTCTCCCACTTCTGATATCTGCTTGCTCCCATCTGTAAAGTGCCGAAACAAGGTAGTGCTAGAGAGACAGGTACCATGTAATGCAGAGATTTGCATAACTCTTCCATGGCGCCTGGCACATGACACACAGCATCCTGTGCTATTCCAGTGCTGGCCCCCACTCCAGATTCAATGATGCACCTAAATTCTGACCCACAACATCCTCTGTTTTTCCAGTTCTAGGATCCCCAAAGTAGTAGTACCATCTACCTTGATCCTGACCTACAGCACACTCTGCCGTTGCAAGTCTGGGACCCCTAAAACTAACACTACCAGCACACCTCCCACCTGAGCTGCCGCTGGCCTTGACATGCCAGGCCCACCCCGATCCCCTAGCTTTGCTGGTATATCCAGTGTGAATGTCCCTGTATGTACATGTAAGTGAAGAGGTTGGTATGTTTGAGGGGCCTGGTAGGCATGAGGAAGGATGTTAGCATACATGTACTTGAGTGAGTATATATTTATGTATAAGCAGAGATGTCTGCAAGTGTCCCAGTCAGAGCGGGTGGCGAGAGCAAGTTCTTTATTGTATATGTGGATGAATAAGTAGATGTAGGTTTAGACACATGACTATAAATGCAGATGTAAGTGGGGGCATATTAGTGCGTATGTCTGTGACTGTGGGGGTATGCGAGTGGGTAGGAGCAGGTGGAGGGTTGGGATGCATGTGAGGGGGTATGTCAGGGTGAGTGTGTGGGGTACTTAAGATGGTATGTCAGTGTGAATGGATGAGGCTACTTGGCTGAGTATTTGGGGAGCAGTCCAGGAGAGAGGCTGCAGGGTAGATTATCTGAAGACACTTCTGTCATTGAACAATCCACTGCTATTGATCTGGAACTTGCCCCGTTCACTCTAACCTTGGCACTACCTGCTTTTCCTTTAGTCAACACTGATAAACCAAGCTGCAACCTCCCTTCCTCCCTTTGTCCTGCTGCCAGCGGGACCTATCCACAAGGGACCTTGGAGCTGCTCCGGACTCACTGCCGTGGACAGACACAATCACCCTTTGTACTGAAATGATAACAGGAGCAGAAGAGGTGACATGTTGCTACCTTAGTTTTCCCTTGCATTTTCCCCTGCACCAGCTTCTGCATTGCCCTTGGTTTTTAATGCTGAAACTGCAAGGTGACTTTCTGCTACATTGCTTGGGACTTCTCCATCCTTTCTTTTTTGGTGCGGGGATCAGACTGCATGGTTGTTAACACGTTCCTACCCAAACCTGGACGTTTGCCCCTTGCTGCTTGTGTCAGCCTGGAGAGGATGTTTCGCCGACTGCAGACTCTGCTCCAGAGGAAGTTTAAAATTGTGCTCTTCTTTCTCCTTCTCTTGGCTCTCCTGTTGCACATGGGATTGGACTTGGTTCTCACAGCCGCTCCTAGCTCCTGCAAATGTACTCCAAAAGGAGCGAGCCCCGTGGGTCTCCCACCACCCAGTCCATTAGTTTCAGTTACAAAAAAGTTGAGCCTGCGGATCCTTCAGGATTTCAGTGGCAGCAATGGCTCCTTGGAGACAGGCTCCCCCTCTGTGGAAGGGAGGCCACGAACAAATGGTGGGAGCAAGGCGGTTCTCAGAGATCAGAACTCTACACACCAATGGGCAGGTAGGAAGCCAGCATGGTCAGGACGGTCAAAGATGGCAGCACTCTTTGAGCATCCCCTCTATAAGATCCCGATCCCAGAAATGACGGAGAAAGACAAGCTCTTCAGTGTCAATTCCAAAGAGAAGTTCACGGTGAAAAGCAGTGGGAGTAATGAATGGTGAGAGATATCCTGACCCACTCTATTCTTTTAGGAACACAGTAATGCGACCAGCCTTTGGCTCACCATGTTTGGTATCATGTCCAGGGCTAGCCCTAAATGTATTTGTACCCCAGGTAAATAATTATTTTGTGTCCCGATTTATTCCTCCCCCTCAGTTTAGAAGAGCCAGCTTCCAATCCCAGAATGTGGGGCTATAACCATAAATGTGGCACCCTAAGCTGTTGCCCATGTATAGCTAAAGCCAGCAAAGTCAGATCCTTCACAAGAAGGCACAAAATCCCCATAATGCACCGAACTGTGCAATACTAGACCGCATTTTTGTGGGGGTGGGGATTTTTTTAACTCAGCAGCTGATCAGTTTATGCCCTGGAGCGTGGGCTTTTGTAACATTATCCTAGTCTGAGGCCAAGTCTACAGTGACAGCAGCAAATGTGCCACTGTCAGTTTGATCTTTCCAATTCGATTGAGCCATCAGTGAAGACCCACTCAGTCGATTTGGAATTCGGCTCAATAAGTCCACCCCCTGAAGAAGAGTAGCGCAGAGTCAAAGGGAGGGCATTTCCCTTCAACTCAGCTCAGTGGAAACACAGAGGTACGTGGGTGTTAGAAAGTCAAAGGGAGATACACACATTATTTTACGTAGCTTGCGTATTGCCCTTTGACTGCTGCCGAAAATGGCAGCAAGTGTGGACCAGGCCAGGGTCACTTCTATTCCACAGCTCATAAAGGGCCTCCTTTTGAACTGCACTAAGCTATTTCCCTCCGCTATGCTGCAGGAGTAAATTCCACCGGTTAGTTATTTGCTGTGGCCTATGTTTTCAGAGGTGACTAGTGATGCTGAGAGCCCAGCTTGAGGCTCCTTAGAGGGGACTGCCAGATGCTCAAAACTTAATGATAACCAGCCCCTTTAAAGTGGCTACATTTGGGCTGCCAAAATAAAAAAAAAGTGTATTCTTTAATCTGTTTTAATGTGAGGGCCCCCTTGTCCTCATCTCATGAGAGGAAGTCAAATGGAAGCTTTGGGTTGGCCACCTCTGTACAACTTATTATTATTTACATAAGATATATTTAGTCTATCTCCTCATCGCCTTTCCAGACTCAATAGTCTTTAATCTCTCAATGTATGGGAAGACCTCTTCCACCTCTCCATAGCACTATCTATTTGCATTCCCTTCTCCAGACTGTCCCCCTTTGAAATGAGATGACCAACATTTAAATTACCTATTATTTCAGAGTCCCTTCGTGCCTTGTATTTCATGAAATGCTCTCTGATCTGCATAAGGCTTGGTGATGCAATGATCCCACTGTGGCCAAGTGGGTATTTACATCCCCACACCTCTTTACGGGCAGTCATCACTATTCCTAGATGAAGGAAAAAAGAGCCAGTTCGTATTTACTATTGTAAATACACAGCAGCTACTTTAAAGGAACCACCTTTGTTGGGATACTGTAGTTATTAAAAAAATAAAAGTTAGAAAGTTATAGCTATTTTCCACAAACAAACTTAACTCTGTCTATCTCTGAGGACTAGTCTGTCCTATATCTATAATTTAACCTGGAAGATGGTAACATGTTGTTTTAAGGTATAAGTGGTTTAAGAAGGTATCAGATGGTGTAGTTCAATATATGTCCAGGAGAGGGGAATGCATTTAGTTTATAAACTCTCTGGACGGGGGACAGTCTCTTTGTTCTATGTTTGTACAGTACCAGGCATAATGTGGACTATTCTCAAGTGCCCAGATCCTCAAAGGTATTAAAGCATCCAACTCCCATTACTTCAATGTACATTTGAACCTTGGGCCAAGGTGCTATTATCATACAAAGTAATATTATGAGTGTGCAGAAACTACACCACGATTGTTTTAAAAGAAACAACGTGAAGTCATCTCCCCAGGTAAATCAGAGCTCCATGGCAAACTAATGAAAGGAAAATAGTGGATCAGGATAAAGGGCCAGCATTAAGGTTGTTCCTGGATAATAACTATGAATCTCCTTTTTATCCCCAACCTTTTACAATATATAAATACAGTTGTCTCCTTCAAAGTAATTGGTATCATATAATTAACTGTACACACTAGTGGCAATCCCTACACTGGGGGAAATCAGCTAGATTTGGACCCCAGGTAAAATTACAGGCAAAGCTGGGCTAAGCGGCTTAAATCTCTTGCCTTTGTTTAAGACATACTGTGGAATCCGTCTCAGATCATCAAGTAATGTATCCTCTCCTTTCTGTGTCCCTTCTTGGTCTGCCCTAAAATACTTGTGATCTGGTAAAACCAGATTCAGGGAACATTGTGAGAAGGCCAAATCTAGGAAGAGTCAGGGGGACGCTGTAGGTCAAGACTGATGTGTTTGTAGGAGCCTAGGCCTGAAATAGCAGAAAGTGCTCTCCCATCCTCTCTTTGTATTGCCCTTCCTTCTAGCTCCTTTCCTCTCTGCCCCTCCCAGCTTCTTGTTTGCTGACACGCTGTGTGAGAGGGGGCTGATCTCCTTTTGGTGTGTGACCAAAAGGGAGAACTTTGGAGATGGAAAGTACATTGTGCACATCCTAAACCCTATTGTTGTTATGCGGGGCTGGCTTTTGGGCTGCAGGGTCAGCAGCAGTAAAGCAGAGATGGTCCTTCCGACTGGGAAGACCCCTTATGATACCTACCCCACATGGCTCAGATTCCACATTAGCATCAATCGCTATGAGCTGTACCCTCGCCAGGACACCATCACTCGCATCCTGCTGGAGGAACTGGCTACACAGAAAATCATCGGCTCAGGTACCAGTCTGTGCTTGCCTCTCCATGCCTGCCCTCTATGTCTACATCACTTTCTGTCCTTCTCTCTGTCTGTCTTTCTCCTTGCTTTCCCCCCCCCCCCCCCTTTCTCCTGCCCTGACCCTGATGCTAGTCTGTTATCATTTCAGTCCAGAAACCTGGAGGGACCCAACTGAAGTTGATCATGTCGTTCCCAAATTATGGGGAAGCTCTCTTCAAACCCATGAAGTGAGTAAGGCCAGCAAAAGAGGGGCCAGGGCCCTGTCAGTTCCAGAGATGAGCCTATACCAACATCCTGGATCAAAACACCCTAGGCTTTGGCTCTTCTGAAATCATTTCATTACATGGTGAGGAAATCCAGCTAGGAGACTGAGTGAGGCGAGGACTCTACCATTATCCCACGAGCTTCCTTACCAGAACCCCTATATGGGAAGCTGGGGAGGTGAGGTGACCACCTCTCCTATTGATATCTCCTTCCTGGGAACAAATGAAACATTCGGTTCAGTTGTTTCTGATGGCGTGGTGCGACCTCCAGTGGTAGAGGGGTGCAAATCCTCAGAATGGATCATTTTGTACAGCTATCATTTGCACATCATGCAGGGCTGGCTAACAAGAGTTTGGGGCGAGGGGGGTGTGTGATTGTAGCAGGGGCCCCAAGTTCAGGGTGCCCTCTTCCCAAAAATATTTATTATGTCTGTGTAAATAAAGAAATGGGAGCAGGTATGTAACAGAGCTGTGAATTTCTCTTAACGGGCCTGACATGTACATGAAAGAATAACAGGATGGGTATCAGGACAGGGGAATCTATCCTGGGAAGCAGTGACTCTGAAAAAGATTTAGGGGTCATGGTGGATAATCAGTGGAACACAAGCTCCCAGTGCAATGCTGTGGCCAAATGCAATCCTAGGAGGTACAAACAGAGGAATATCTAAAAGGAGGAGAGAAGTTATGGTATCTCTTTATTTAGCATTGGTGCAACTGCTGCTGGAGTACTGTGTCCAGTTCTGGTATCCACAGTTCAAGAAAGATGTTGATAAGTTTGATAGGGTTCAGGGAAAAGCCACAAGAATGTTTAAAGGATTAGGAAACATGCTTTCCACAGCAATGGACTCAAAGGGTGCATCTACACTTGCACCTTAGGTTGACTTAACGACGCTTAGGCCGACCTACAGAATGCCGCATCCACACTGAGTACTTACTAAGTCGACTTAATAACACCACGTCTGAAGGTCGACTTAAGGCTTAAGTTGACCTTATTAAGTCGACTTAAAGTCAGTGTGGACAGGTATGTCTACACTGCAGGCTCTGTTAAGTCAACTTAACAAGGTCGACTTTAAGTTGACTTAACAGAGCCTGGAGTGTAGATATAGCCAGAGAGCTCAATCTATTTATCTTTAAAAAAAGGACAGTTCAGGTGTGACTTCTTTATAGGCTGTAAGTATCTACATAGGGAACAAATATTTAATAATGGGATCTTTGCTCTAGCAGAGAAAGATAGAGCATGGCCCAATGACTGGAACTGGAAGCTAGGCAATTTCAGGCTGGAAATAAGGTGTATATTTTTAACAGTGAAAGTAATTAACCACTGGGACAATTTATAAAGGATGGTGGTGGAGTCTCCATCACTGGCAATTTTTCAATCAAGGTTGGATGTTTTTCTACCAGATCTGCTCAAGAAATGAATTGGGGGAAGTTCTCTGGCTTGTGTTACACAAGAGGTCAGGCTTGATGAGATCCCAGTGTTCCCTTCTGGCCTTGGAATCTATGAATCTTTGGAAAGAAACAAACAATGAAGGGGTGACATTGGGGGTTATTAATGAATGGGGGTAGAAGGAGGACTCTACTGCTGTGTTGTCCACCATGAGTTTGATGAGAGAAGTGACCTAGATCCTGCACCGGGATCAGAATGTGAATGATTCTAAGGGCACGGCTACACTGACAGATCGATTGTGAGAGTTCAATTGAGCATCAGTAAAGACACGCTCAATTAAACCCAGAAATAGCCGAAGGTCGATTTATTAAGACCATCTCAGCAAGTAGCATAGTGCTGAGCTGATGGGAGAGCATTTCCCATCAACTCAGCACAGTGGGGATACCATGGTAAGCAGGCATTAGAAAGTCGAAGGCAGATACACAAGTTATTTTAAGTAACTTGCATATCTCCCTTCGATTGCTGACAAAAACGGTGGCAAGTGTAGACCTGGCCGCTGTTTCCCCCATAGTGGTGAGCAGACTTAGGTTCAGCTCTGGAAGCCTTAACCTCCCCTCCCCCTGCCCCCACCTCTTTTATTTCAGGCAGACCCGGGACCAGGAAACCCCAGCAGATTTCTTTTACTTCTCCGATTTTGAACGGCACAATGCAGAAATAGCAGCCTTTCACCTGGACAGGTGAGCCCCTCAAAGCTCTTCTGGCTCCCAGCTCTGTTCTTTAGGGGATAGAAAATATATCTATTAAAGGGGCCTGGCAGAAGCCCTGAGATCTTTGCCATGGTTAGGATCTGTAATCTGCAGGGATCCCCCTCTCTCCATCTGCTCGGGAAAGAGGGAATTCTAATGCAGACTGTTAGCTCCTTGAATTATATCTTTTCATAGGTCATCAAAACACTATGCACACCTATAATGCTATGTAGATCTATCTCCCTGTTCATTTAGCCATTAGAGCTCCCCCTGCCCCTCCTACATTGTTTATTCAATGGACCTGAACCTCACCTGGAAGACATATGGCTTTGCCAATGCACCTCAGCCTTGACCTGCAGCATTTCCAACACTAAAGAGTACGTCTACACTGGAGGCTCTGTTAAGTTGACTTAGCCACAGTCAACTTTGTCGTCCTAAAGTTGACTTTGTTAAGTTGACTTAGAGAGTCCACAGCCCTGCGTCCACACTGGCAGTTGCTAGGTCAATGGAGGAGTGGCCAGGAACTCTGCGAGGGGGCCCGGAGGCCAATTAGGTCAACTTAAGGGCTCTTCCCCATCTACCCTGGCTTAAGTCAACTTAATAAGGTTGACTTAAGCCTTAGGTCGACCTTCAGAGGTGGTGTTATTAAGTCAACTTAAGGAAGCGCTTAAGTCAACTTAATAAGAGCCCAGTGTGGACGCAGGAGTCTGTAGGTCGACTTAACCATCCTTAAGTCTACCTAAGGCTCCAATGTGGCCATATGCTAAGAGTCCCGGGACCTCCTGACACAAACAGCTGTCAATACATTTTATTCCTGGCATTGGAGTACCCTTTTCCTTGCCTCCAATCCAGCTCTGTCCATGTACTCCTGTCTGAAAGCATGGGATCCCCACTGGCCTGGCCTGCCCCCTGGACAGTTCTGGGCCCCAAACTCAGCTCTGTTGATGTATCCTAATACTGACCCCATGCCTTTCTGATACTGGGCTCTCCTAAACAAAGGGTCTTGCCAGATTGATTGAAAGTGGTTTTTTAATGTGAACAAATATCCACTTAGGGACAGACCTGTCTGAAATCTAACATCATTGCATGTCAGGTGCTGGACACAGCCCCAATGTGACCTATTCTTTATTCCCTCAATGACAAAGTCAGGGAGTTTCTGACGTATTCCTAGCCTTCATTAGAGTATCTTCTCCAGGAATTTAGGAGTTGTTGTACTGGATCAGATCATCTATATTCAACCTCCACCTAAAGAAGAGCAGAGCAATGGGCCTTGTAGTCCAGTAACCTGTGTCCATCACCTGCCAATATCTGAAGCTTCAGAGGAAGGTGCAAAATCCCCATGATTTGCACTTAATTGTGCAATAGTACGACAATGGGGTAGCAAAAATATATTTTTCTGACCCCACCAAAACATGGTGATCAATACCTCTTTTCATTTTTATCCTAGCTAGATTCACTGCAGGTGATGTTCTTGCCATCTCTCACCTTCATTGTGAAACAGGCACCCAACTTAGGAAAGAAACTGCTTTGATCCCTGCGTTTTGCTTAGTTCCTTGTGTGCTCTACTTCTTATCAAAGGATCCTGGATTTCCGGAGAATCCCACCTGTGTCTGGCCGTTTGGTGAATATAACCAAGGAGATTCGTGACATCACAAGTGACAAGAAACTGGCTAGAACCTTCTTCATCTCCCCAGGTGAGTGTTCTCTGTCTGTGTGCCCATCACAAGCTTCTCGGCAGGGCTGCTGTGGGGTGAACTGCAACTCCAAGGACACACATATTCACACCCCACTTGCCACTGCCCAATTCACATATGATTAAGGAATGATCTGCAGAGCATCTGGATGCAGATCACCTGCCTGAGTTCTCTGGAGCCATTCCCGGGTTACTTGTCTGTATTCTGTCTCCCTCTAACCCAAGTTATCTGCCTGGTTGCTTCACCTCACTAGGGTGCTACCTAGGAATCCCATCTTCCCTTGGAGTGACCTGCCAGGGTGCTTCTCCTCCAAGGTACAGGACTTCCCAACAACTTTATTCATCCACTCCCCCAGCTAATCAATCTCCTGCCAGCCGAATATTTCAGGCTTTGTGTGACAGTGGGATCCCAGCTATGTCCTCAGTACATTTCAGCCACGCTGAAGCCTATTTAGATTTACTGCACCATGAGAGTGGACCTGCTTACCTCTAGTCTAGCTCTGTTGTTATGTAGAATTACTGTCCACATCCTGGGCTGGGTCTACACTGGTAAATTAAGTCGACTTAAGCTTGGCTTAAGTCGACTTAATGTGCCCTGCGTCTACACTACACTTTGCTGAAGTCAACTTAAGGAAAATAAAGTCGTCTTAATGAAAATTAAGTCGACTTTATTAAACCAACTTTCTATTCGACCTCAGGCTTAATTCGACTTTCTAAAGTCGAATTAAGCCAGTGTAGCCCTGGGGTAGCCCTAAGTCGACTTAGGGCTACCCCAGGACTACACCAATGCCCTCCCTGCTGGGGGGGCCACAGGGGGAGCCTGGCATGCCCCTCAAAGGGCAGGGCATGTGGGCACAGTGTGACACTGTCTGGATTTAGGGAAGCATTTATGATATTATTTTCTATGGATATCTCATAAATGCTATAATCCATAGGAACTATGTCATGTTTGGTATCAATAGAAAGGTAGTAATTTGCTGGGAATGATTATATAGTTTATGTCTAGGAATTCTATTTCGATTAGAAGTTAAGAATTTGATGTTATATCCATACTTTAACTTGTGTCATTCTGGAGAAATGTCTTAGATGGGGGGTGTGAACAACCATTGTCTCCTTAATGTTTAGGAATTTGCCAGGTGATATAGTTCCAGGGAGTAAACTGATGAGCCATTAAGGATACAATGGTTGTATTCTTTATGTCCTCAATGGCTCATCAGGATACTCCCTGGGACCATTCTACCTGGCAAATTCCTAAACATTAAGGAGACAATGGTTGTTCACACCCTCCCGTCTAAGGCATTTCTCCAGAATGACACAAGTTAAAGTATGGATATAACATCAAATTCTTAACTTCTAATCCAAATAGAATTCCTAGACATAAACTATATAATCATTCCCAGCAAATTACTACCTTTCTATTGATACCAAACATGACATAGTCCCTATGGATTATAGCATTTATGAGATATCCATAGAAAATAATATCATAAATGCTTCCCTAAATCCAGACAGTGTCACACACAGGGCTCTGCCCTGCCAGGGTCCCTGTCCCCCTTTGCCCCATTGTACACAGAGGGTGCTCCCCCCTCCCGCCACCGTGGCCCTGCCCAAGGTCCCCCTAGCCCCACAAAGTCGACCTAGAGCATCCAGTGTGGACGCTGTAAGTCGACTTTGTAAGTTCCCCTTTAAGTCGACTTTAATTTTAAGTGTAGACACACTAAGTCGACTTAACTAAGTCGCCTTAGTTAAAGTCGACTTAAAAGTGCAGGTGTAGACATAGCCCTGGAGATAAGCTTTCCTCAGCCAGCGTGCCATCACATTCACCTGATAGGCTTTGTTATCCCTTGGGCGGAATGGGACTGCTGCTCTTTGGTGACCTTTGCTTTTTCCTGATTTGACCGGCTCCCTACAGCCAGCAACATCTGCTTCTTTGGGGAGTGTTCCTACTACTGCTCCACGGAGCATGCCCTGTGTGGCAAACCAGACCAGCTCGAGGGCTCCATGGCGGCTTTTCTTCCTGAAAAGGAGCTGGCCAAACGCCATTCCTGGCGCAGTCCCTGGAGACGCTCTTACCACAAGAGCAAGAAGGCAGAGTGAGTGTGTTGGGTGGGAAAGTTAGGGATGTAGGTGGCATGGATGGAGCATGAGGGGAGGGCTTCGGGAGGAGATGCAAGAGAGCTGTGTGGAGGGCAGCAGGACCGAGAGCTGTGTGGGACAAGGAGGTGCGGGTGGGGAGGAAGGTGGTGGTGGACCAGGGGTGCAAGCTAAAGGTGGTGGTCTCACACACAGCATGGCCACACATGGTGGGGGATATCTACCATGGACTGTCCCTTGATTCTGTTCCTGAGGGTGGGGGTTGAAAAGACCCAGGGAAGCCCAAACGATTAAAAAGAATCATCTGCAGTTTCCATGATGTCCCCCGGAGCTCAAGACACCCTGTGATTTCCCCCTTTGGCCTCTCTTTTAAGGTGGGAGTTGAATCAGAATTACTGCGCCCAGGTGAGAAAGACACCACCCTACGACAGTGGCTCCCGCTTGCTTGACCTCATAGACATGACTGTACTTGACTTCCTGATGGGTGAGTGTGTGCCCCTCTCCTGGAGGGAGGGGCTCTCGACATGCCGCAGTCCCTCATTGCAGGCTTGCACCGACAGCTCTTCCCACGTGTGATACACTCATGTCTGCAAGGAGTTTCTGAGGCTTGTGCATGGATACTTTTATTTATAGATCAGACAGAACTCACAGGGCCCTGACAGGGTCTGTCCAGGGGAACTGTCTGTCCGCCTGCTTGCTTGCCCAGGCTATCCCTTACCAACACCTGCCTCTCAGTGTTACTGCATAAATCCCTTGCTCTGTCCCCTATTGGTTGCTCTTTGGAAGTGCACATCACAACAGGTTAGGTATGTCCATCCTTACAGTTAATTATAACTGTTAACTTCCAGAATTTTGTTTGACTTCTGTGTTAAACCAAACAAACCTTGGGCTAATACACTCTCCTCCATTTCTGGAATGTCATTCTTAGCCCTCTTTTATGGACTGCATTCTGTCGATTACCACAGAAAGCCATTTTCTTCTTGACTGTTATTAATGCCACAGCACCATAATGGCTGGCTCCTATATCAGTGGTTCTCAACCAGGGGTACACAGAGGTCTTCTAGGGGTACATCAGCTCAGGTAGATATTTTCTCAGTTTTACAACAGGCTAGATAAAAAGCACTAGCGAAGTCAGTACAAACTAAAATTTCATCCAGACAGTAATGTGTTTAGACTGCTCTATGTGCTATACCCTGAAATGCAAGTACAATATTTATATTCCAATTGATTTATTTTATACCTATATGGCAAAAATGAGAAAGTCAGCAATTTTTATGTCTGATTTTGTAAGCAAGTAGTTTTTAAGTGAGATGAAAGTTGGGGGTACTCAAGACAAGTCAGACTCCTGAAAGGAATACAGTAGTCTGGAAAGAGCCACGGCCCTAAATCACTGAGGTTCAGGTTGTTGTTTGGGAGCATGAAGTCCAGCTTATCAAGTGTTCTAGAGCAACATTCACAGCAGTGGATACAAAATGTCCTTTAATACACTTCCTTGTTGACCAGCTACAGCATTATTGGTCTACACCATACTGAGAGAGCTGCTTTCCTTTCAGTAAAGGTGCTTTTGTTATCTGTGCCCTGGTTTGCCCTACCCCATCCAGGGCTGTCCCTAGGGGGGAGCGGGGTTCGGGGCCAACAGGTCTGGGGGGGCCCAACTCCACCCCCACTCCCATGCTGGAGGGGGGAAGAGAGGCCCGGGTCAACCCGCTCCCCCACCCAGGAACCCAGCAAGCCTCGGCTCCCAGCAGAGGCGCCCCAGCTGGGGAATGGGTCCTGAGGCCCCACCACTGGTCAGGGCCAACCATGTGGGGCAGGCCAGCCCGGCCCAGAGAGGCCGGGTCCCATGAACTGCCCCACCCCTGGGCCTGCCTGTGTAACCTTCAGGTGGGCTAAAATTAATTAAATTGCCCTTCTCCAGTGCCCCACAGAAATACACCCCAACCCCTGTGGAGAAAAGCAGCTGGAGACCCAGGATCCAGCCTGTACAGGACTCACGGCGAAGCTTGCTCAGAGCTACACTCACACATTAAAATACTACTACAATAAACATAACAATGAACTTTATTAACTACTAACTAAATGCACCTTATCCTAAGAAAACAAACTACAATTAACCAAGAACAATCCCTTGCATGAAAGATCCCCAAGAGTCCCAACGTCTGTGTGGAGTTCACCCAACTCTCAGCTACAGTCTCTGTTCCAGTGTGGAAGCTTGAGTGGCAAGAAATAGCTGTCCTCTTCTTTCTTTGCTGGGATCCTCTGTAGCATTACATGCAGGCTTTCTCTTCTCCTCTGCAACCAGCCCTCAGTCCCATATGCATGTCTGCAAGGTCTGTCACAAATGACTCCTTTACATGGAGAAAACATCTTGTTCACTCCTGGCTCAGCTCCTCTCCAGAACACTGAGCACATGGTCTCCTTTCAAGGCAGCTCCTGCCTGCTGTCTGCTCAGGCTGCTGCTCTCCAGTCATCTGACTGACAACATCACATCACACCAGCAGGGTACACTGTGGAGCATGCTCAAATTGCTACCACTCCCTACAACTGGAAGTTTCCAGTTGTGGGTCACTAATCTGCCCAACAACAGTAACCCACCCTCAGCAGGTCTCTCAGAGATAGCCTTTTCAGGCATATGGGTTACACCTGCTCCGCCCCAGGGGTAGAGAGGGCCGGCCCTGGCAAGAGGCCAGGCAAAGCCTCCCACCCTGCCGTCTTTAGCCAAAGGCAGCGGGAGCAAGGCGAAGTGCGGCCGTGCGGGGGAGCCGCGGCCTAGGCCCCGCACTGCCTCCAGCTGGGAGCAGGACAGCACGGGGCCCACAGAGCTGCGGGGCCCGGGGTGATCGCCCCGTTTGTCCCCCCCCAAGGATGGCCCTGACCCCATTCCCACTGCTAACTTCAACATCCTGCTTTGATTAGCTGGCCAGCGTTTTCTGTATCTGTTTTTGCATCCTCCCATCTGGAAGGTACTGCGGGTGGCTCACCCCATCGAGCACCGCCAACGAGTCTCACACGTCCTTACCAAGGTAACAGAAACAGTAACAACTAATGAAAATAGCTGTGCTGAAGCCATCTTAGTCTTGAGCTCTTGTGGCCCTGGGAGGTCCTTAAATCAAGGCAATACGGCTCAATAGCATCTATGAGCCTTGCTGCACAGCATCCTCTCCCATCCTGCAGTAGGCATTAAGAGCCATCAGTGTTATGAGGTGAAAAAGTGGTTAAATCCTGCAATAATGGTGGTCACAGTCAGTGCCCCCTGACCTGTGCCATGTCACAGGGACATGATCTTTTGTAACCCCACATCTAGTGGCTGAAGCCAGGAATAAAAACCAGTCAGCTATGTTCTGCTCATAGGATGGGAGAAGAATTTACATTTAGTTCAGTGGGGCCACGTGGGATGTAAATCTATATGGCCTTTATGACTTGTGCTCTTACACTGGATGGTTGGCACTTTTAACTTACCTCCAACCTATTGAACACTAGGATCTACATTACTTTTGCTATAGACAGTATATAATTTTATCGCATTTTCTGCACTGGTGCATTCAGTCAGAGCACAATGGTAGCTGTTGCCCAGTCATTGATGAATGCTGTCAGTGTTTTATTTCCCTACCATTCTCATTCCTGCCCTTTCTGTTTCAAACTCTTCTTTGCTAGGGATGTATTCCAGCGCCCAGTCTCGGTGCTGTTCATGGTGTTCTGCTCATTCAAGGGTCTGAACAGCATGTCTTGATCACTGCTTGTTTGTTGTCTCTGCTGAGGCCTGATTTCTTGAACGGCTTACATAATTTGGATAGCTTCCCTTTCCCAGTATCTTTTGTCACTGATGCATACAATTAGGCTGATTTGCTGCTGGTGCCCATTGGACTTACTTCTGCTCCATTTATGGCTATTGTTCATTAACAGCTTTCAGGTTGTCCCAGATTGTTGCAGTGAGAACACACACTCTTTGAAATTAATGTCTTTTTGTCCTCAAGGATCTCTTCCCTTTTACCCCTTTCTCTATTTCCATTCTGCTACTTATCTGCCCCTTCTTTTTTCTGGATTCAGTTCATATTATTGGATAAATTGTCCAGTAAGCAAGTGTTATACTTTCCTTTGAACCATATTGCATTGGCCACTGCTAAAGAGGCCACTGAGCTTGATGGACCATCAGTCTGATCCCTATGACTAGTCCACATATCACTATTTTTGTGGTTAGCTATTTATCTCTACTGAAGTTTATTGTCCCTTGCCATTTACAGTACCGTAGTTCTCAGGGACCTGCCTTAGTAAGTTTCCATGAGACTGAATTTTGGTCTCCAGGGACAAGAGGATCCAACCAGATTCTGCTGCCTTTCTGCTTCCAGTACTACTGCTGAATCCATATATTCAAGCAGAAATTCATCAGATGCTGCCTCCCTTGAGGTCGCTGCAGCTGAGGCCACAGGTCAGTCCGGATGCTGCTGTCTGCAAATCTGTCAGCAATGGGTGGAAAAACAGATTGTGGATGTGATCTATTTCATATTTGATCCCTAAGCAAGGTTCTCCAAGTGCAAACCAAATTGGATTGCCAAAGCCTGGCGTGTTTTGTGTCAGTCCCCCCACCGCTGGTACAATTCCGGTAAAATCCTTGCTCAGAATATCTTAACCCTATAGCTTTTGCTTTAAGTTAAAGTGAAGTCTGAGCATATCTCATGGCAATTCCTTGTGGGAGAACCAGAAACTATTTAAACCAGCTGATTTAACTATAGTAATGTAGGCAAGCCCTTAAGTCCCTTTTGTTATTTGTCTTTCCTCACTGCGGTCTGCAGCTCCTTCCAATTTAGTATCATCTGTGACAGCCATTAACATGCTATTTACTTCCTCTTCCAGATCATTAATTGGATGTTAAGTAAGGCCTTGTACACACGATCAGATTATCGCGCATTAAAGCTCATTACCGCGCGATAGCAACAACGGCGTACACACGTGCAACAGGGCTCTTGCGCGTTAAGTGCCTTGTTGTCGCGCAATCCAACAACCACTCCGACGAGAGTGGTAACAGCTGTTGCGGATCATATATTGCGCGTTTGAGCTCGTGTGTACGCTTACCGCGCATTGACTGGAGTCCGGAACTGTCCCAGCATTCCCAAGTCGTCCTCTCTGGTCTCCCCCCCCCACCCGCTCTGTGGCCGTGACGAAACTGTCCCCGCCCTGCCCCGAACTTATTCCCGGGATTTTCAAATTTCAAGTCTGTTTCACTTCCTGCTCTCTTCCTCGTGGAGTGTGTTTGTGCTCCGATCATCAGTAGCAATGGCGGCCCGCCGTGGAAGACGCGCACCCCTTTGGAGCACAGCAGAGGTGCTGGACCTGATCAGCATCTGGGGAGAGTCCGCCGTGCAGGCGCAGCTACGCGGCAGCAGGAGGAATTATGACACATTTGGCATAATTTCTCGGGCCATGTCAGAGAGAGGGCATGATAGAGACACAGTGCAGTGTAGATCAAAGGTGAAGGAGCTCAGAATTACCTATCACCGAGCGAAGGAGGGAAACCGCCGTTCTGGATCAGCGCCTGCAACATGCAGGTACTATAAGGAAATAGAAGCAATCCTCAGCGGGGACCCCACAACCACTGCCAAAAGTCCCGTGGACACTTCAGCCCCTCCTCGTCCGGTGATTGCCAGAGCCGAGCAGGATGAGGACGTTGTTGAGGAGGAGGAGGAGGAGGAGATGGAGGATGACACGGAGGAAAGCGCAACCGCGTGTAGCCAGGAGCTCTTCAGCAGCCCCGCTGAGACGTCCACCCAAGGCTTGAACTGCAGCTTGTTCTCTGAGGCGGCAGAGGGGGGTTCAGGTAAGTTTCTCCTTCATTCAGCTCTGCTCCTGCTAAAATATCATTGTCTGGGGTGGGGGTGCTTGCGGGTCCCCGCTCTGCACGCTATTTACTCTGCATTCATTAGCAGGGCATCAATACAAGCAGTGATTGTAAAATAATCATCTGCATTTAGGTCAGAAAAGGTTTCCTCGATGTACCTCCAGAGCCTAATACTCAGGTTAGATGGGAGAGCGTTTGTGTCTGCGCTCCCAAAGACGGACACTCTGCCTCTCCAGCTGCAAAGCACAGCCCTGGGAACCATGGCAGCACACAGTGCAGCAGCATACGGTCCCGGCCTGCTACCGGCGGCATGTAGGAGATGTATTCTAGATGGAAGGGGCACTCTGAGGAGAGGGATATTGGGTTCCATCTGTGTGCCCTCTTCCGATTCTTAGCCCCCGGTAAGCCGTCTACTAGAATGTACCTTGTCTGCTTCAGCGCAGCGTAGTGTGTTGACCGCCCTGTACCTTCCAGTGGAATGTGCTACTGGAAGGTTACATTGGCTATCTATGCTATGTGTTAACAATGTCTATATTGTTATTTTTGTATTAGAATTGAGCTTCACAAGGCCGGTGTCTACCCCAGCTGACCGAATGAGAAACATTAGGCGGCGTTCTCGAAGAAACAGGGAGGATATGTTTAATGACCTGCTGAAAGCAACACAAGAATCCGCAAGGGAGAATAGAGCCTGGAGAGAGGAATCCCAGCAGAGGAGGCAGAAACACAGGGACGAACTGATAAGCGTCATGAAGGAGCAAACAGAACTGCTAAAGAACATGATAGCTTTGCAGTCCCAGGCGATAAATGTCCGGGCTCCACTCCAGACAGTTCAGCCGTGTATGCCTCCCACACACCGCAGTCCCTCAAAGCATTTCTTTGAAGGCCACCCTCCACCCCGGTACAGGACAACATCCAGCCCCCCCCCC
>ML685814.1:13297263-13378770 GCA_007922175.1 Pelusios castaneus
ACATTACTGAAATGATCCTAAGGTGCACCTCATGCGTCATGGAACTGAACTAGGGAAGGGCATCATTGAAATGCTCCCTGAGTGCCTCCCTTATGCGAGCAGCTTCTCCTTGTGCCACCCTAATACTCCTAGTGGCTGGCTGCTCGAATGCTTCCTCGAGGCGCTGTGCCTCCGTAGCCCACGTAGGGGAAAACTTTTCTCCCCTACTTTCACAAATGTTATGGAGGACACAACATGACGCAATCACGGCAGGGATGTTGTCCTCCGCCAAGTCCAGCCTCCCATACAAACAGCGCCAGCGCCCTTTTAAACGGCCGAAGGCACACTCCACAGTCATTCTGCAGCGGCTCAATCGGTAATTGAACCGCTCCTTGCTGCGATCAAGGTTCCCAGTGTAGGGTTTCATGAGCCATGGCATCAGTGGGTATGCTGGGTCTCCGAGGATGACTATGGGCATCTCCACCTCCCCCACTGTTATTTTTTGATCAGGGAAAAAGGTGCCCCCTTGCAGCTTCCGGTACAGACCAGTGTTCCTGAAAATGCGGGCATCATGCACCTTTCCCGACCACCCAGCATTGATGTCCGTGAAACGACCCTTGTGATCCACGAGTGCTTGCAGCACCATGGAGAAGTAGCCCTTCCTGTTTATGTACTCCGTCGCGAGATGGTCTGGAGCCAAAATAGGGATGTGTGTGCCATCTATGGCTCCCCCGCAGTTAGGGAATCCCATGGCAGCAAAGCCGTCCACAATCTCTCGAACATTGCCCAATGTCACTGTCCTCCGTAGCAGGATGCGATTGATGGCTTGGCACACTTGTGAGAGGGCTAATCCGACGGTGGTCCTCCCGACTCCAAACTGGTTTGCAACGGACCGATAGCAGTCGGGAGTCGCCATCTTCCATACAGCAATCGCAACACGCTTCTCCACAGTTAGGGCTGACCTCATGTTGGTGTCTTTCCGTCGCAGGGCAGGGGCCAACTCTGAGCACAGTTCCAGAAAGGTTGCTTTCCGCATTCGAAAGTTCTGTACCCACTGCTCGTCATCCCACAGCTGCATAACAATGCGATCCCACCACTCGGTGCTCGTCTCTCGCGACCAGAAACGGCGTTGCACCGTGTGCAGATGATCGGTGAAGGAGCTGAGCAACGCGGTGCTGTTGCTCTGCATGGCATCGATCAGCCCCTGCTCCTCGGTGTCCTCATCTGACTCGGAGCTCATTGCGTACTGAGCAACAAGCCGAGATGTATTCAGAATGTTGAAGGCGACAATGGAGATCATAGCAGGATCCATGCTGTCGCTGTAGCGATTGATTGCAAGTGGTGCGTTGCGTCACTGCAATGTTGAAAATAGGCGCGAGTTGCTATTGGCAACGAGGAAGACGCTAGGGGAACACAAAGCACCATGGGAAACTGACACTTTACCCATGGCGCTTTGCGTTCCTTTCCTTCATCCCATGATTCATAGCGCCGATTCAGGGAAAATGGAACGATGGGATAGGTGCCCAGAAGTCATTGCGCTCAACCGCGATAATGCGTGTAATTTTGTTGCGTTGCAGGGAGCAACGTGTGTACGCGTTGTCCCGCAATAAAGGTCACGTGAGTTTTGTAGCGCGATTGCCTTGTTGCGCTTTAATCTGATCGTGTGTACATAGCCTAAGATGCCTTCAGATATTGATCTCTGTGGTACCCTTCTCTAGGCTGCTCCTCCAACTCACTGCATTGACATTGTTCATTAGTCTTTCTTAGAGATTTCAGTCAGGTTCCCATCCAAAGAACAGTGACCAAGATGATATCTCTTTGAGCCACAGTATCCAATGCTTTTTTAAGATCCAGGTGTGCTCACTGCCATACCTTAAACCATTAGCTTTGTAATTCTATCTAAAAACCAGTAGAGTTTGGCTGACAAGATCTATCATTGATCAATCTAGTGCTGTTTATTCCTCATGGCTCCATTATCCTGGGTGGTGATTGTTAGGTTCATTCTTCTTTCCTTTTCTAAAGATCAGCATCTCAACTCTTTATTTTAGTCTGATGATCTCCATGGCTGTTCAGAAATAATCATTGGTGTCCAAAAATACATTAACTTCTTCTTTTCACTACCTTATGATACATAGAAACGTGGCCAGCTTTGACATATATTCCCTTCATAGTTCCACCCCTGTTCCACTCTACTTCCAGCTATTTTCCAGCTATCTCTCCACAATCACAATTCTAGCTTTGCACTTCAACCCTGGTGTGCAGCTCTCTCCTGCCATTCCATTTCCTCCCACTACAGGCACACAGACCTGAGCTGTAGCATCCTCTGCTGTGCCTGCCCTGGGACCTCCCGTGAAGAGAAATAGCCAGTCCTGTCAAATAGGGCAGCGATTCTCAGGCCCACCAACTCATTTCACTGATGACCCACTAGAAGTTCAGCCCAGGTCTCTAAGGCTATGTCTACACTTGTGAATTTAAGTCGACTTAGCATGTCTACACTTAAATTTTAAGTCGACTTTTGGGGGACCCTACAAAGTCGACCTAGAGCGTCCGCACTGGACGCCTAGGTCGACTTGTAGGGGCTAGGTGGACCTGGGACAGGTCCACGGTGGCAGGGGGGCACCCCTTGCCCAATGCCAGGGGGCTCAGCCTTTGCCCCATTGTACCTGGGTACAATGGGGCAAAGAGGGACAGGGACACTGGCAGGGCATAGGGGCAGGGTGGGCAGGGCTCTGCCCTGCCCTGTGGGGGGGCATGCCAGGCTCTTCCTATGCCACCTCCCCTGGCAGGGAGGGCAGTGGGGGAGTCCTGGAGAGCCCTAAGTCGACTTAGAGTCGACTTAGGGCTACTCCAGGTCTACACTGGCTTAAGTCGACTTTAGAAAGTCGACTTAAGCCAAAAGTCGACTTAAAAGCAGGTTTAGTAAAGTCGACTTAATTTTTCTTAAGTCGACTTAAGGAAAGTGTAGTGTAGATGCAGAGTAAATTAAGTCGACTTAATTTACAAGTGTAGACGAACCCTTGAGGAGAAAGGCTACATAGAGCATTAACTTAGCCCCTCCACACTGTGAACCATGGAGATGCTTTTTTGGCCTTGGTCTACACTCCAGAGTTAGGTTGATGTGAGGCAGCTTGTGTCAGCCTAGCTCTGTAAGCGCCTACACTAAAAGGTGGCTCCCGCTGACGTAACTCTCCCAACACACTGATGTAATAACTTCACCTCAGTGAGAGGCGCAGCACTTGAATCGAAGGTGTTAGGTCAAAGCAATGTTAGCGTAGACATTGCATTTTCACATCAGCTGTGGCTGCCTTTCAGAAGCTAACTCACAATGCCCCACCCTGACAATTAAATCTGTACGAGCACGCCTGGTGAGGATATGCATCACCCACACAAGGAGTAAGGGTGTATATACGAAAGTGATATAATTACTGTGGGGGCCATACGTCAACGTAACTTAGGGCAACATAATTTTATAGTGTAGACATACCCTTTATCTCCTCTCTCCCTTGAGTTCAAGATATGCTTGAAGCAGAATGTCCAGCTTACCTTCTCTCCTGCTCTCCCCTTTCCCTTTCCTCTGTCCCTGTTCTCCTCTCCCTTCTGCAGGTAACATGGACCGACACCACTATGAAACTTTTGAGAAGTTTGGTAACAACACTTTCCTGCTTCACCTGGACAATGGCCGAGGGTAAGGGAAGGAGATGACTCTTGCTGACAAGGAGTGTGGAGATCAGATGCGGGGAGGCCCTGGGGAAGTTCTGGGGCTCAGTAACTCATCCGCAGAGCAATGTTTGCACATGCTGGGAATGATGTGGCATCCCAGACACCACGGGTGATGTCACTGGCATATTGCAGTTGAGGTCTGTGGCCCAGGGGGGATGGACAATATTGAACAGCCCATAAGGGGCACATTAAACCCATTCAGGAAACTGACACTGTTTGCTCTCCTTAGATTTGGGAGACATTCTCATGATGAAATGTCCATCCTGGCCCCTCTCCAGCAGTGCTGCAGGTAATGGCTCCCTTGGCCCCTTCCCTGCTGTCCGACTCCACCCCAGTGGGAGCAGCTGTCTAAGGAATGAGTGGAAGCCTGATTATTCTGATTCTGGAAGAGCCCTGTCTGGGCTTAGGTGACTGGATTTTCCAAGTGAAAAAGCAGGATCTCTGCCATATGAAATAAAGTAGCTGCCGTGCCCCACCCCAGAGGTGGCTGCATTTCAGCAGTGGGTGAACAATCCTTGCATAGACTGTCTGCAAAGCACTTTAGGATTATTCAGGATGAAAAGTGCTGCATGAAGATCAGGTGTTGTTGTGGCTGTCCCTTTATTGGTTTGATTTTCCTTTTCTCCCCTCTTTCTTCCCCACTCCCCATCTCCACTTGTAGTATCAAGAAGTCGACTTACTTGCGCTTGCAGCTGCTCAGCACGGAGCCGTACCGCCTCAGTGATGTCATGCGGGAGTCGCTGGCCTCAGACCGCCTCTCGCCAGTCCTAGCAGAGCCTCACCTGAAGGCGCTGGACCGGCGGCTTCAGAGGGTGCTAGACATGGTGCAGGGGTGCATGGCAAAGGGAGGCCAGAAGGAGGTGCTGGTGGATGACATAGGAAAGCTACGCCATGGGATATGGCAGCACCAAGAGACAAGGAGCAAACAGGCGTGATGGACTGAGCAGACACCCCTTCCCAGCATGACCCTGGCGACTGCCTCTGCAAGCTGGACTCTTGCTGAATGAGAATCAGCACTGGTGCAGCCACGGCTAGGTGCCCATAGTGGGGGTACAGTCCCTGGATCTACTGTTGGTGGGGAGAGGGAGACAGTTTAGAGGGGAAGTGAGCAGAGCAAAGAGAGTCAAGTGGGGGATCTGGCTGTAATCAAGGGGGGACCCTCCAAAGTGACCTAGGGGAGGGAGGGCAGACTTGGAACGGAAGTCAAGTTCAAACTCCAGTGAGCGGTCAGCACCTGGAGCGTCCTGGGGGCAGCCTACACTAGAAATGTGCACTGGTGGTGAAGACATTCTAAGCCAGCGGGAGACAGCTCTCCATTGGCTCCACCTCCATGAGAGGGGGTAGCTATGTTGGCTGGAGAAGCTCGCCCCTGACAGTGCTGTCTACGGTCGGTATCACTACATTGCTCAGGGCCGTGGATCACACGCCTCTCCAGATTTTGTTCTTCCTCCCTCTTTCTTGATAAATCCTTCACAAACCCTGCAGTGGTGACATCTCTGCAGCTCCCAGGGAGCAAAAAACTTTCAGTTACTTATGGGATTACATGATTTTGCATTCAAAGAACTAGGGTTGTGGATTTTTCACACCTCTGGGCGATGTAGTTATAGCAAAGTAAGTGTAGAGTATAGACCTAGGTTTAGGTAAGGATGAGGACCATTAGATAGAAACGTTGATCTGGTGGATAAGACACTGCTGGGGACTCACTCGGGAGCTCTGGGTTCATTTCTTGGCTCTGCCATCACCTCTGTGTGACCTTGGGTAGGTTACTCATCTCTCTGTTCCTCTGCTTCCCTTCCGTAAAAGGGAGGTAATAATCATGCCTTTCTCTCAGCAGTGTCCATCTGTTTGTAAGCTCTTTGGGCCAGGGACTGTCTCTCACTATGTGTTTATACAGCACCTAGCTCATGGCGCCCTGATCTTGGTTGGGGTCTGTAAGCATTGCTGGAATACAAGTAAATAACATATGAATATTTTGCAGGGGAAAAGCCTCCAAGGAGGACTCCCTGTCTGTACAGTAACAGTTACATTAAAATTCATAGCTCCTTAGCCCATGTTTAAGGTGCCTCTGTCTTTTTGTCACTCATACAGATAACAAGCCGGTGATGTATGAGCTAATAAATAACCCTTGCCTTGCTGGGAGCCTTCTGCCATGGCTGGAAACTCACAAACACAGTAACTGAGGGTGCATCAGGTCATGAAGGCAGCATAGTCTAGGTCAGTGGTTCCCAACCCATGGCCTGGGCACCAAAAGTGGCCCATGGGGGTCTTTCTAAGCGGCCCATTGCACTCCTGCTGGCTGCAGAAGGGAGCTGCTGCCTAAGGACCAGGTGGAGCCTATTGCTGTGGGGCTACAAGACTGGTGCAGGTTCTTTGCTGCAGCCACAGGGACAGGAGATCAGCACTCTTCTCCCCTAGCTCCAGCAAAGTGCTCTGCCTGGGTCCCAACGTGCTGGGTCCCTATTGGACCCAGAGGGAGGGGAGCACTGATTTCCTTTCTCCCTGGCTGCAGAAGGGAGCCACTGCTTAGGTACCCAGGTGGAGCACACAGGGCTATAGGACGCATGCAGTTTCCCCGCTGCAGCCAGGAGGATGGGAGATCAACAAGGAGGCAGCCTCCTTGCTGAACTCCTTCTGTTTGGCTGCAGTGGGGGTCAGGGACAGGAAGCTAAAAATCTGTGCCTTCCACTTTGGCCTGTGCTTAGGAGGCCACCCACCATGACTCAGCTGCCAGGCCGTGTGTTTCAGGGTGTAATGACAGCCAGTCACTTACATGAGTGCTTTGTCCGTGTGTGTGTGACATACTGTGGGTAGTTTGTAGGTATAAAATAGCACATGTAAAAATGTGCACAATAGCATTGAAATGTTTATTGTAAACCAGGTAGTGATGGGTAGCCCTTAATGGTGTATACATCCACACATTCTTTTATGCGTTGATAGACTTGTGGCCCTCGAGCCCAAAAGGTTGGGAACCGCTAGTCTAGTGATTAGTGCACGGCTTTGGGTGTGAGGAAGGCCTGAGTTCCATTCATAACTCCTCTGCTGTGTGGAGCTAAAAGAATTCATAGATGTACAGTGTAAAGCAAAAAAATTCCTTATTGTGATAGTGGAATCTATCTTGTTTCCTCTGTAGATCTTTGCTGGCAACTCAGCCTGTGCCACGGCCCTAACTTCACACTCTGTTAGGTTTCCTTCACACAGGATAGATCATTGCCCTCAGTCTAGTGTGAAAACAAGGTGCTATTGACCATTGGTGCATTAACCCCACACTCTCTAGACCTGTTCTAAGCAGAGGTGAACGATACAATGGTTCAAAGCACTGGCAGATAGCCTACAGGAGAGCTGCCATTCCTGCCACCAATGAAACTATCCCAATGATAGTAACGGTGGGAAATTAGTGTAGCAGAAAAAGCCCAAAGGGAGATGGCATTACCAAATCTCTGATACTCAAAGCAATGGAGAGAATCCCCATAGAAGAGTGGACCATTGCAAATTCTCACGTAATGCTTGTCACCACCTTTTAATTCTCCCTCAATAAGGGCAATAGCAACACACACGACTGTTCACATTCACAACCCTTTATCTGGTAGGTCCAAAAAAGAGATAGCGGATGATCCCGTGCCTCAGGCATCAATCTGGGACTGGAGAGAGCTGGATTCAGGTCCCTACTTCGCTGCCAACTTCATATGTGACCTTAGCCGAATGACTTAACATCCCTGTACTTCAGTTGCTCTCTCTAGGATGGAGCTAATAGCATGTCCTTACCTTAGGAAGGAGTTGTGAGGAGAACTATATTAAAAATTGGGGCTCAAGTGCTCCATTAATAGGGAGTGGGGTACACAAATTTCCCACACAAAGTGGGTAATTCCCATTTACAGATGGGGAAATCTGAGAGGTGAAGTGACAGGTCACAGAGGAAGCCAGCAGAGACAGACCCAATATTCAAGATTTCCCACCCTGTGTCTTAAACTACTGACTCACGTGTCTCTCCAGACATTTTCCCTCCTCCCTCTTTCTTGATAAATCCTTCACAAACTCGATAGCTGTGACATCATTGCAGCTTCCAGAGGAACAAAAAGCATCAGTCTTTTCATTAACGATGGGATACATGATTTTGCACACAGAAGAACCAGGAGTGTGGTCTGAGGTGGGGGGAGGAGAATGAGTGAGCCTGCATTTCCAACACACTTATCTAAACTCCTAGCAAAGAGAAACAGAAACTAACCAGCCAAGTTCTGGGGAGAGCTGGATAAATAATCTACTTTCCTCTTCAAATGCCCCCTGCTTGAATTCTTTTCCCCCCTACCTCCCTCCTCACCCCACGTGAAAGTTGTTCTTTTAAATGGCAAAGATCTATTCAGGGACTAGTACCATATTTAGTCCTGGGGGCTCAGCACCTGGATTATCCTCTAATCCCTCTAGGGGGAGTTGGAAACTAATCTGCAGTTACGTCAACAAAAACAGGGATGGGGGCAGGGGAAAGGCAGGTGCTGTTAGCTCTGGTGCTGGTGGCAGAGTTACTATTAGGTTGCAGTAGCATCCAGGAGGTGCTAGTGTTCTTGCTTCAAGGAATGGAGATCTTGAGTTACAGGGAGAGATTAAAACATATCTAGTTTGGCAATGGTGATAAATGGGGGATTCAGTCGATGAGGAACAGGAGGGAGGAGAATGGGGGGAATTTAAAGGAGTACAACTGAAGTTTGGTTGCACTGAAAGTATGTCTACAGAGCAATAACAGACCTATGGCACCTCCGCAGCTGGCCTGGTTCAGTTGACTCAGGCTTGTGGAGCTATAAAATTGCAGTGAAGAGGTTGGGATTTGTGCTGGAGCTCAGGGTCTGAGACCCTGTGAGGGGGACGTGAGTCTCAGAGTCTGGGCTCCAGGCCTACCCTGAACATTGGTACTGAAATTCTATAACCCTGCAGTCAGAGCCCACTGAACCCAAGTCCCCTGAACCAGCCTCTGAGACTTAGTGCTGCAGGTTTTTTATCTCAGTGTAGACACACTTTCAGCCTGTTACCACCAGTTCAGCCCTCCAGTGGCAGCAATAGGGAAAGCTCTAAGATAGACTGGCTGCCAGTGTGATAAACCACCATGTTACCTACACCTGATCTCAGCAGGGTTAGATGACCTGACGGTATAAATATCAGAGGCGTACTTACACTAGCGCTCACCCACTGCTACTACTGGTTGAGCAGCACAACCAGTCATGCAATGGTGGGGGGTGTCAAGGAAGAGCTCAGTGGAGAGGCAAGCTAGAAGTAACGGGATGAGGTTGAGCAAAGAGAACATTTCAGCTGGACGTCAGGAACCAGTCCTACCTGTGAGGTCTATTACAGCTGCTCTTAACCTTTTCAGTCTACTGCTCCCCCTTCAGCAGGGCCGGATTAAGACATGCTGAGGCGCTAAACTATGACAAGATTCAGAGGCCCCATACCATAAAACTAAAGAGAAAAAAGTGTGTTACATTATAACAGAAAGGGTAATGAAAAAACAAATGAGAAACCATTATATTTGCATATAAACATAGGCAAAGATGTAATGAAAAACCACTAAATAAAACACATCTTGCAAAAAGCCTTATTTGCATTATCAATTTCAATTATGATAAATCTTATTTATCTCTGACATATTTAGAGGCCCCTCATAATGTGAGGCCCTAAGCCATGACTTACTTGGCTTGTGCCTAAATCCAGCACTGCCTTTCAGGAGTCTGATTTGTCTTGCGTACCCCCCCAAGTTTCACCTCCCTTAAAAGCTTCTCTCTTACAAAAATCAGATATAAAAATACTGAAGTATTACAGCACACTACTACTGAAAAATTACTGACTTTCTCATTTTTACCATATATTTATAAAACAAATCAATTGGAATGTTAATATTGTACTTACATTCCAGGGGATAGTGTATAGAGCAGTATAAAAAAGGCATTGTCTGTATGAAATTTTAGTTTGTACTGAGTTTGCTAGTGCTGGCTATGTAAACTGCTATAAAACTAAACAAATATCTAGATGAGTTGATGT
The DNA here is from genome assembly GCA_007922175.1 of Pelusios castaneus. Lineage (NCBI taxonomy): Eukaryota > Metazoa > Chordata > Testudines > Pelomedusidae > Pelusios > Pelusios castaneus. The sequence continues at coordinate 13,306,984 of ML685814.1, forward strand.
ATTCTCTGGCTGGAATGCCACTGCATACCCCCAGGGATCTGTGTATCCTTGGTTGAGAACCACTGGTCTATTGGAGTGTGTGGTCTATTGGATTGTGGCCTCTCAAGGGAAGCGATGGGATAAAGCCCAGCGAGCGTACTATATGGAACAGCCCGCCACTGGGCAAGGGGCAGGCAGGGATGTGCAAGGAGTGTAAATCTGTCCCATCTCTAATGCCTGTGATTCTACATCCCAGTGGCTTTGGGGAGGCAGAAAAAAAATCAACTGGGGATGGGCTGTGACTGACCATCTCATGTAACTGGTGGCCCCATGTCTCTAGAGATGAAAGGGAAGCATATATTTGGCCCAGATTTTATGCTTCTGAAATGGCAGAAACTACTAATCACTGTCCTGGCTCCAGGAGACAGGAATTTCATATTTCCTGCCCAGCCCTCTGTCCTTAATGGCTATCAGGGGCTTTGTCATTCTTTGTTTGGGAGTTGGAGTTTTTTAATTTTTTTGGTTTCTTGTGTGTGGGGTTGGCTAAAAGGCTGGCAGCCCCTGTTCTCCACCAGGGTGGGGGGAAATTATCCCTTAGTTATATAACAATGGCACCTGTGAGTGTGTGTGGGAGAGAGAGTGTGGAACAGAGACAGGCAGATCACGTGCATGCTGAGTGATCTAGGAGGAGTGCTAGTCAGTTTTTCCAGAATGCCATAAAGCAAGAGGATGGGAACAGGTGAAAAACACATGGAGAGAAATACGAGAGCACTGTTTGGGGGTGACTGTTTCCTACAGCTGCAGCAGGGGCTGTAACCATCACTTCCTGTAACAGCACATGGCTAGTGAGAAAGAACTGGAGTCAGTGAAATGTACATAGGGCAAATGTGGTTCCATCCCTTTTAAATTCCAAAGGGGTAGCCGTGTTAGTCTATTGTAGAAAGACAACAGAGTCTTGTGGCACTTTTAAAGACTAACAGATTTATTAATTAATAAATTAATAAATCTGTTAGTCTTTAAAAGTGCCACAAGACTCTGTTGTCATCCCTTTTAAGTCCCATATAAACAGTTCCCAGCACAGTTTGACTCTGGAAAGCAGAAGCAGCACCACAACCCTAGTATATAGGAATCCCTGACATGAACAAGCCATCAGAGGTGCTCAGTAGGACTGGAATTAACTCATGTCCCATCCCCACCAATCTGAACAGAGCAGCAAAATAAGAGGGAGAAATTTTCTAGGCACTGGTGGGGTTGGGGGCTAGAGATCACTGACTGTTCCCGCATCCTGCTCCAACAGGAACTATGAATCATCAATAGAGGAATTCCTGAACAAAGAGATTCCACTCTGGGCATTCTGGGTTTTCAAAGGAATCCAAGTGGCAGAGTCCTCAGGAGTGGATTGTGGTCAGACTGAATGGATTGGCCAATGCAGGCTCTACAGCCTGGATCCAGCAAAGCTAAAAATGGAAGAAGTCCCATTAAAGTCCTGTGCTTAAATGCTTTGCAGGATTGGGGCCTATGTGACAGAAGAAAAACAAATCATAAAACAAAATGTGAAGAAAGAGAGGCTGGAGAATCAATGGAAACATTAGAAACGGGTAAAAAATGATAGCTAAATCAGTTGGGGAAAAACACAGATTCTGCAAGCCTATAAAAAAGGGACCAGATTAGAAGAAAAAAGAGATTAGGAAAAGAAAAAGGAAAGGAAGAAAAAGGCAAAGCAGACCTAGTCTATTATTTTTTTCTATAAAGAAAGTTGGCTCATGCAACATTTTGAATCTATGATTTAATGGTGAATTGGCTGTTTCTAGCAACTGAAAAAATCTGTCCATTTCCCTTGGCTACGATATGAATGAGGTAAGGTGATATTCCTGTCCTAACCCCCTTTGGATGCTGCAAAGCCACCTTCATTTTCTTTCTGAAAATTATGTAAGTGGGCTCTAAGGGTATGTCTACATTTGCAAGTTAGGTCGACATAAGGATGCTTAAGTAGACCTAAAAGAACACTGCGTCCACACCGGGATTTCATTAAGTCAACTTAAGGGCTTCCTTAAGTCAACTTAGTAACTACTGCTCTTTCGGTTGACTTAACAGCTAAGTTGATTTGTTAAGTCGACCTAAAACTGGTGTGGATGCCATAGGTCGACTTAATTCCCTAAGTCGTCCTAGGGCTGGGGAGAAGGGAGCCGGGGCTCCCTGGCAAAAGTGAGCTGAGGCTTCTCCCAGGGATAAGGGAGCCGCGTCTCCCCAGGACAAGGGAGCCGCGGCTTGCAGGGAGCCTCGGCTCGGGGGAGCTGCAGCTGGGGATGAGGGAGCTGTAGCTCCCTCGTCCCCAGCTGCAGCTCCCCACGAGCTGCGGCTCCCTTCTGTGGGGGAGCCTCGGCTTCCATGTCTCGGGGAGACACAGCTCCGTTCTCCCCGGGAGCCACAGCTCCCCCCCAACTGGGAACCATGGCTCCCTTGTCCCCTGCCCGAAGTCCCCCAGCCCTGGCTCTCCTCCATCGACTATCACCTGCGAGTGTGGACGCAGGCAGTCAACTTAAGTTTTTAGCGTAGATGCTGTAAGTAGACTTAACAGAGTCGACTTAGCTTTTCTAGTGTAGATATACCCTGCTAACATAGCTGATATCACTTCCCGTTACCTCATTTACATACTTCAGCCAATCTTGAGACTGAAAGGTGAGATCTAAGGTGAAAAAATGGGCTTGTACTATATTTTTTGATGAACACATGAGGCCCAAAAGGCATTTTCCTCCCATCCCTGCTTGTTTATTTTTATCTTTAATCTATTGTGGCAGTCAAGACTGTTTCTTGCTGTCCTGCTAAAGGACTCATTGGAGGTCTCGGATGTGCACTGTGATTCTTATCTTCCCTTTCAAAGCTTTATAGCTCTCTACAGATTTTTTTTTAACTATTGCATTTATGTGTCATGCTTGGAAATAATCAGCGTGTTGTTTTTTTAATTCACATGCCCTCCTTTGTCAATGTTTTGAAAGTCCCTCCCTACCCTGTCTGTCTTGCATGGACATGGAAAGGCTCATTACTCTTTTCTCAAGAGCATGGTATTGCCCATGTCTTTGGCCAAAAGTTCCCTGCCACATGTGTGTAACATACTGCACCACCAACTATCATCATTCCCCATCCCAGGGGGTAGCAATTCCAAGCAGGATTTTTTTGCCTACAGTATAGGAGGGAAAAAATAAGTCTTAAGCAATCTGCAAAGAGAGCAGAAAAACTCGTCTGCCTGCTAGAGTTGGTTCATTAACAAGAAGTTAAATCAAGCTGTACTGGAAATCTTTAAGACTGGGTGTGATAAAATAGTTGCTTAAAACAGCTTGTTGCCTTTTGGAAATGGACTCTTTAATACAGGTTTCACAAGAGCTATGGTTCTTTTAGTGCAATAGGATGCGAGAGAATCTTCCTTTGGTAAAGTCTTTGGATACCAAAACCCCAAGTAAAACTGAGGTTTGACAAAGTTAGAGATTATGTAGTAAAGGTTTAACACACAAGTGCTGAGAGAGACCTTATGAACTTGATCTTTATTTTTTGCCCCCATCACCTGATCAGAACTATAATTACAAAAGGTTAATACTCCTGTCACATGACAAGTTCCAAAGGGGCAGCTGTGTTAGTCTACTGCAGAAAACCAACAGAGTCCTGTGGCACTTTTAAAGACTAACAGATTTATTTATCGCATGAGCTTTCGTGGGAGAAAATCCCACTTCGTCCAACACTTTGAAGATCGTAGTGGGATTTTCTCCCACGAAAGCTCATGCGATAAATAAATCTGTTAGTCTTTAAAAGTGCCACAGGACTCTGTTGTTTGTCACATGACAGTTATTGTTGCATCTGGGGAACAGAAATAGTGTTTTACTTGGTGGGAATTTATGTGGAAGCTTTTGCTCTGTAATATATGTTTTGACTGGTGCAGTGTGGCCACATGTTCAAAAGCATGAGTCAGACCCTAAAAATCATGAGAAAACTTAAAAATCACAGTGTTTAAAAATTATAAATTGTGAGAGTTTTTTATTTCATTATTTGTATTGCCCTAACACCTCCCATCTGTTTAAGGGGGACAACAATACTTCCCTACCTCACAGGGTTATTGTAATGATACATACATTAAAAGAATTGTGAGGTCTCAGATACTATGGCAAAGGGGCCATATAAGTACCTGAGATAGAGAGTCTAAGTGTCCCAGTCATGGAGGTAGACCCCACTGTGCTAAGCAAATGTTGTACAAACAGAACAAAAACATTCTCCATGCCACAAAGAACTTGCTGTCTTAAATATTTGCTTCCTTTTGAGAGCTCACATTTTCAGGCCTTTCTCTCTCAAGATGAGGACCAGAAACATACTTTTCTTAAAATGAAAGCTGAGCTGCTCACATCATCACAGCAGGGCAGAGGCGGCTTTTGGGGGAGGCGAAGCAGGCACATGCCTAGGGCCCTGAGCAGTAAGGGGCCCCATCACCTGCTTTTTCTACCCCAAAAGGCCCATCTGCCTTGGTTGGCAGCAGGAGGAGGAACTGGCTCATGGGGCCAGAGCCAGGGCCAGGGCTGGGGCCAGGGCCACGTGGCTGGGAACTGGAGCTGGAGGAGGGGGGCGGGGCAGCAATGGGGAGAAGGGGGAACAGGGCCACAGAGGGGGGCCCTGGTCAGCCTATAGGGAGCACCACAATGGGCCTTCGCGTAGGGCCCCCAATAGCCAAAGGCCGCCTCTGCAGCAGGGAGGGCTTTAAGAAAAAACACCTCATAGCGCAAGCCCAGCTCTGAAATCACAAAAGCTGGCAACCCTGTATGAGCATTGCTATGTGCCATGGGGAAAGCACATGCTGCTGCTGTGGCTTTGTAATTATTTTTGTGCCCTGTTTTTAACACAGGGTAAGTTTATAGTCACTGGGGTTTGAATCCAGATTTAACAAGCCAGCCAGCCAGCCAGCCACTTTCAGGCTGCAGGGGGATGGAGAGGCCCACACGGCACATAACTGGTAATGATATTTGGGGTTAAAGTAATGGTATTTGGGGTTCAAATTAAGCTGCCAAACTGCCTTTGTTTTCCAAGGGCTGATTAGTGACCGCCGATATTGCACGCGCCGTGCGGGGCAAGGCCCATCCTCTATGGCCGATTTGTACAGCGCAGGGCACCCTGCAGCCTAGAGCTGCGGCTTGCACTGGCCCGCAGCAGGGAGCGCACGGGTTAATGGCCGCTGACGGCCGAGGTGGAAGCGGTAGGAAGGCGGGGCCATTCAGGGCCTTTGTGTTCCAAGCGCCCAATGGGACGGGCGGCGGCGGGTGATTGGCAGCCGCGGTGACAGGCGCGCGCTCGGAGTCAGCCGCGCTCTCTCCGCGCCTGCTGCTGCTGCTGCCGCCCCGTGGGCCGGGAGCCAAGGGGGCGCGAGGCGGGGGCTGTGTGTCTGGGGGCCGTGGGCCGGGGGCTGCGAGCGGGACCTGGTGCCGCCCTAGACACAAAAGGAGCCGAGGTCGCTCGCGGCGGCGGAGGGAGCAGCTGGGACGAGAGGCGAGAGCGGAGCCTCCCGAGCCCGCGCCGCGGACTTTAGAGCTGGGCGGCCGGAGCGCAGGTGACATTGCGGCCTCCCGCCCTCCTTGCCGCAGGGGTAGGCCTGGCTCGGCTCGGGTGTCACTGCTGCGCCGGGCAGGGCTCCCCCCCCCCCCGTGCCTGGGGCTGCCACCGGGAAGTGACTCGATGCAAACAGCTCCCGCTCCCCCGCCCCGAGAGCGGCTCTGCGCCCTCAGCCGCACGGGGCGGCAGCTGCTGCCCGAGCCAGGGCGGGATCCAGCTCCCTCTGCTCTGGCGGAAGTGAAGTGGGGCCAGGTTTATCCCGTGCGGGTGACTCCTTCCCCAGGGCTGAGTGCCGCCTTTGAAGGGCGCCTAGAGCTACTGGGGGGTGTAATAAGCCCCCCACCACCCCAGCCAATGTGTCTGCACGGGTGGGGTCCGGAGGTAGGATCTACCCAGGATGGAGGAAGCATGCCCGGAAACTGTGAGCTCTCGCACCAGGTGCAGAAAGGCTCTGGGCAGGGTGTGCCCGCAGACGGTGGGAGATCCCAGGGCCTGGGTGGGAAGGAGCCAGATATGGAAACCTCCCCTGGAATTTCGCCAGGACACAAGGTGGGAAGGAAAGTTGCCACTTGGTTTGATTTAGCCGAGCCTTGGGCACCAACTGGTCCAGCACGAGAGTGGTTAATGACAGGAGCTTGTTGTGCCCATGTGGATGGACTGGGCTCTTAGAGAGGGGGAAAAGGGAGGGTAAATACACAACCCTATAAGGGCTGTTACATAGTGATGGATCTGGGCCAAGTATCTGCCTCTCTGGCTATTTCATGTCTTGGCTGAGGGGCTGTGGGGAGGCTGCTTTATAGAAGCAGGTGCCAGGCAGGCATGTATATGGGCAAAGCTTTGCTCCAAGTGGGCTTTTTTCTGTGGGACATGTGTTCTTTTTCTGGCCAACACGAGATCTCTAATCCCAGGCCCAGCCAAGCTGTTTGGTTTATGACATGCCAGAAAAAATAGGCTAGTGTCTGCCTGCTGCCTTGTTTAGAAGCTGAGCTCACTTGTTGTGCCAGCCTGGGACGTTGGAAATGGTGGCCATGGGAAAGGCTGCAGGCGTCGCCTCAGACTGGTTACTGGACCAGGGCTGATGCCACCTGGCCCCCTAATTCTGCCAGTGCATCTTGGTCCTGACCCCCAATGTCCCTTCCTAAGTTAGCTTGGCCTTGGCTGAGCAGAGACTGCTCAGTCATGCTGAGCTACTGCATGGTGGTGAGAGGAGCCAGGCTGAGATCCATTAAACTCGCCTCACTTTTGGCATGAGGTAGGGATTTGAAACCACAAGAGGCCAAGGCAATAACTCGGCTGCAACACTCACCCCAAGCTATCCCCCGGATAGGAGATCACCAACCCAGCGTGTTGGTGACGGGCAGCAGCTCAGCTTTGTCCATCCCCACAGCTCTCAGGTGGTACAATCTGTTGGAACCCCAAATTCCAGTGACATCCCTGGGAGTGAGAGTGGGTTTTCAGGAACTGCACCTGTGAATTCAGAGCATCTCCAAGGCCCTTTTCCCTCTCTCTGCCTTATTGTAGGCTATCCCTCCCTCCACCGCAACTGAGTGTGTGTATTAGCACTTTCCTGGGCCCACCCCCTGCTCAGACTGCTACTAGAGCTAGCAAGAACCTCTGAGTTCTCATGCTCCTGCCTTTCTTTCTGTTGCTTTCCCAGGTACCTTGGTAAGAGGTGATTGTCTCCTCTGTCATGTCCAGACGCAGCCAGCGCCTTGGGGCCACCCGCCATTACCAGGGTGATGATGACGATGGCAGCAGCAATGGTTTGCTGCTGGGTAGCCAGGAGGTCCTCTTCAGGGACAGTCCTAACAGGTAAGTGTGGGTGCAGGCTGGGGGTCCTGTGTACCTCACCCCACGGCAGTGGAGCTGTAAGGTTTCTCAGCAGCTCAAATTGAAAAAAGCAAGAGGGCCGTTTGCATAGTGTGAATTCCCTCTCCCAGACCCCAAACTGGGTCAGGGATAACTGAGGTTCTGTCCAAAACTTCTTACCCCATTCTGTGTGAGGTGCGGGTCTGTCCCTGAGCACTCTTCACTTGTATTTGGCATGTCAGGGTATTTAGGGCCTGCCCAGAGCACTGTATCCACTGATTGTGAAAGGCGCTTTAGAGAAAAGCTGCTACTTTTCTGGCTTCACCAGCTAGATTTTCTGGCTACGTCCTTCAATAGCTAGCTCTGGATAACCCCGTGTGTGCCCCTCAATCATTTTTCACCTTATTACTCCACAGCAGGACCACAGTGCTCTCGTTTATCATGCGTGCCTTGGCATTTCCTGGCCACTGCCCTCTCTCTTATACCACCCAGTGAGGCAGCAATGATCAAAACCAGGATGTGGGCGCCAGCTGTGCCCATCACCAGTAATGCAAGGAGCCAAGTCTTCAAACCTGTGTTGCGAGGGGGGAGGAGGCGGTAGGAGGTATGGCTTGTTCTCAAACCATCCTCCTCAACCCATCAATCTCTTAGTCACAGATACCTTCCAGGAAAACCACAGTGGCTACAGCGGAAGTAGAGATGGGTGTAGTGGGAAGGGTGTTCTCTAAATGGTGGCAGGACAGTGCCTGTGATAGGCCAGGGGGGTGTGGGTGTGTGTGGAGGGACGTGGCAGGGGTCTGTCACTGGCTCTTATTTTGCAACAGTGGGTGGCAGCAGTTTACACTGTTTAAAATGAGCTGCCGTTTTTGTCCTCTGAGGCTCTGGTTCTCTTCTTTCTCAGGCTGGCTTCACTCCAGTGACTTCAGCAGCTGTGCGTGCGTGCGTGCGTGCGTGCGTGCGTGCGTGCGTGCGTGCGAGCGAGCGAGCGAGCGCAGGGCTTTGGGCAATGTAAAACCTGCCCGGAAGTAAGCTCTCCCCTCCCCGCTTCCCCTTGTTGACATATGTACCCAGCCAGCATGTGAAATCTTTCTCAATGCTTTGTTCCGGGCAGGACCCTCCGGAAGAAATCGAGAGCAACCTCCCATCTGGGATCTACCCCTGCCACCCAGACCTCTTACTACAGTGAGTCTGTGATCAGTGAGTCCTATCTGGGCAGCGGCCGGGGACTTACCACTGGAAGCAGCACTGCCTTTGTTGACCCACTGGACAGTGAATCCTACTGGGGTGAGTGCTGTCTCCCCTCAGTGCCAGCTGTACCCTGTTCTGTCACCCAGTGGGACGCTGGTCCCTCTCCCTGCAGCCACTCTGCCTCCTTCCCTTTTGATGTGGAAGGAGAATATATTAACTGACTCCTGAACTTCGTCTCCAAACTGCTTCACTGGTGGGACCCCTAGCTTGCCTTAGAAGGTGCCCCTCTTTGCTGGCACCAGGGGACACACGAGAGGGGAATTGAGTCTCCTCAGCTTCTCTACCCTGGGCTGTGCAGGTTGCCCGTCAGCCCTGCCCACTCCATAAATGGCCCCTGGGCAGTGGAGTAGCCCTGAGTGAAGGAATACAGCCCCACAAGGAAAGACTTACTTCTCTTGGCTGGTGCTGGCAGGGCACCAGGATCAGCAGAGGGGAATTGTCAGGGGAGGAGGCGGCAATGGTAAGGGAGTGCTGGAGACCCCGGCAATGTGTAGGGGTAGGCCTCCTTAGTGCTGTGAGGGTAATTGGGTACAGCCACAGCTTGAGTCACCAGCAGTGAGCCCTGCAGAATTCTGTCCTTTCCACTGGTCTCTTTGTTTCCCTGGGGCGGAGGTGCATGGGAGGCTGTTGGCTGGTTTCTCAAGAGAACTGTTTCCTGGATAGGTGGGGAGTTCTCAGCAAGGCGAAGAAGAGGCACAGGAGGTACGGAGTCCAGTAAAATCAATGGGCTGGCAGAAAGCAAAATTTATGACACCTATGCCTCTTCATCTGGCTACTCCTCTGAGGATGACTATGCAGGTAGGGATAGCTGTGGCAGGTGGCGGCAGCAGGGGCTATAAGGTTTCTGGGGCAAGAGACATCCAAGCAGAGACCCACTTGGATCCTGGCTCCATTGCATGGGGAGAGTGTAACTTCACAATCATGACAGGTGATCATCACTCGCACACTCACTGCAGGCCAAGCTGTGTGGCCAGTAGTATGGAGTCCTGCATCCCTTTACCTCAGGTCTGGCTCTGCGGCTGGTGGGAGAACTTTCACTGACAGTGGAATCAGAGCTCCTGCTGGATGCTGGATATCCCATCTGCTGTTCCAAAGACATGAGATCTCACTTTTGTGACTCATGATCTCTTTTTTCTTCCTTCCCTTCAGGTCACTCTTCCTTGGACCAGACCAGCACTGGTTCTGGGTTCAAGAATGCTGTCTCCCGAGCAGGCTCTTTTCTCTGGCTGGTGGTCACTTCTCCAGGTAAGGGTGGGACCATCAGTGTTCTCTGTAGCAGCATTCTCCCCTACAAACTGATGCCCGCCCCCTTCCCAACACACACGTGTGCATTCTTCATGGGTCAAAAGTGTATTTTCTCATGTGATGTTTAAAAAACAAAACAACCATGGAATAAAAAACATTTACCCTAACGGAAAGTTAGTAAAGGGAAGTGTGTGTGTGTGTTTGGGGGTACCAGGGCAGGAATGAGGGCATTATCACTGCTCCCAGGTCTAGCATAGCCAGGGTGCTGCAGGGCAAGTCTGTAGCATGTGTGTGTATGTCTTTGAGTTGGATTATTCTTATTTATGATTTGTTTAGCACCATTGGTGTACTTGGGCTGTGCAAACCCCAGAGAGAGGGAGAGAGCTAGCCTTTACATACCTCAAAGGACATTGTGTTGACATTTATTTCGACTGTGCTACAACCCCGGTGCCCCATTAGTACTGTTTGTTTGTGTTGTGGCTGTACCAAGATTCCTGAGTCAGGGATCAGGGCCAGTTGCGCTAGGTGCAGTACAAACGCAGCACTAAAAGATGGCCTGTACTCCAAAGAATCATTGCCCAACACAGTAGGTACTGTACTGTCTAAATTAGATGGTGCTTCTGGGGTAGAAAATGCATTAGGTGAATGGGGATGGTCAGATATCATTCAATATAATGAACTTCTTTCTTCTGCGCATTAATGCCTCAGGGCAAGAAGTGCTTTCAAAGAGGGATGAGCATCTCTGGATGCAGCACCTAGCACAATTGAATCATGGTCCATGACTTGGGCTTCTAGGTGCTATGGTCGTCATAATAATAAGAAAGAGTGAGTGGCCCTTCTAAAGAGCAGAGAGAGGGCAGGAACCCTGGAGAATGGAAGTAGACACAATGGCCACAGGGTGAGGCGGATGTGAAAGGGGCACTGGAATGCTCTGATGCCGTGTGCGAATCTTTGCAGGCCGGATCTTTGGACTGTTGTACTGGTGGATCGGAACCACGTGGTACCGCGTCACCACCACTGCCTCTCTCCTGGATGTCTTTGTCTTAACAAGGTCAGTGTGGATTGGAATCTGGCCCGGAGACAGAGGGAAGCAGGTTGGTGTGGATCTGAACCTAGATCCTGACAGAGCAATGGAGAGTTGGAAGGTGTGGGGTGAGAGATACAAAGTCCCCGCAGGGGATGAACCAATGAGAGAGATGTGTGACCCATCCCAGTAAAGACATGAGGACAAGGATCAGGGTTTTTTTTCTTGTGCGCAAAACTGAGACTGGAAATAAGCTGAGCTCTGTGGGTTAAGATTCAGGGTGTAACTTACTTCCAGAACTCCCCCTTCCCCTTTGTCTAGTACAGTCTAAAGGGAGACAGAAACTCCCTGGGCAGGAAGGTGTGGGTGCCTGCACTAATGTCTGTTCTTCATCCCCCCTGTTGTTCAGGCGCTATTCAGCTCTGAAGAAACTCCTTTTGCTCTTCCTGTTGCTGCTGCTCCTGGCTTCCATTTCTTACGGTGAGTCATCCCAGGCTCCAGAACTGTTCTCCCTGCCCCCTTCGTCCTGCTCTGGGCAGGGTGCATCTAAGCTCAGGAAGACATCTTGACCTCTGCGGCACTGATCCTGTTCATGTCCTCTGTGCTGTACACATGTCTGTACCCAAAGATGTGTTCCCCTCTCTGGCAGGTTCCAGGGGGTGGAGAATGCTTCCATTCAGGGTGAGGTTGTTGTGAGTTTGACCCGGGCTCATATAAATCCACCATTACTGTTGTGCGTGGTAACCACTATGGGATATTCTGAACCAAAACCCAGGATCCCAATCTCCTCTGGACTGCGAAGGAGTCCAGATCCTGTTCTGAACACAACAGCTGACTCTTGTCTCCAGAATGAGTGAAGCCAAATCTTCCCACCCAGCTTTCCCTTGTAACCTTTGTTATTCCTAATATGCTCCTCATTTGGAACTTAAAGATAAGGAATAAAACACAGCTGAATTCTTGAAGGTTTGAGCCTCCAAGGTGATTGCAGATAATTTCATTTTGTGGAAGACTGTAAACAACACAACGAGTGATAAAATTAATGACTTTATTTAATTGTTATTGTAATGCCTGTTTGCTTTAACTAAAAGCATTCTCTGCATTTATGATCATATTCAAAAATAAAACAGTGTATCCTGGGGTGATCAGTCCTTGGATGAGGAGAATGGATGTAACCCTTTCTCAGTACCTTGATGGTAGATGAGTGCGCCTATCAAAAATTAGCATACTACCCTTTTTATAATCACTTATAATAACACTCTATAATTAATTAGCATTAACCCTGCCTTTTACCTATCTGTGATTCCACCACCTTAATTAAAATATATTCTATTCCCTCATTGACTATTTAATATTAGACTCCTCTTTTTTCTGTGTAAATGCCATACCATTGAGTATCAATGTATAGACAGTGTTTTCCAAATGAATATCATTTTATCTACAGCTTTCTTTTTTAAAAAAGCCATTAGGACCCAAACATGATTGCAGGTGTGACTGGTAGCTATGTCCAGACTTATTGCTGAGCTGCCTTGTTTTACTTCATTCATGTTTCACCAGTCCTCGCTTGATTACTGTTAAGCCTATTTTTAGGAAGTAGATTTTTGGACCTACATATGTTTCAGCCCATTTCTGTGTAACATAAGCAAAAACCGTCTCCTCAGGCTACACCACATAGCGGCTGGGTTGAGAGCTGACTTCTATAGCTTTGTCCTAGCTGACGCATACAGCACTGCAAGGGCGCTGTCTGCTGCCTCCTGTGGTGGTAATAGTCATTGCTGTGAACTAGATCCAAGATAATGAGAGGAGCCCATCATATGCTCGCTTTGGTGAAATCACAAGGCCTGTTTGCTTTCTTTTCACAACTGTGAGCAAACAGTCTCTGAAGCCTGCTTGGGCATTTCTAATGCACCTCCCTATGTGGTTGATTGTACATCCCTCTCTCTCACCTCCCCCCAGTACACTTTAACCAACCAGTCCCCTTTCTGTGGTGCCAGGTGCTTGGTATTTCTACCCCTTTGGGTTCCCAGTGCTCTACCCTGCCATGTTCTCCTGGAGAACAGCAAAGATTTCACCCTCTGTTGCTGGGAAAGAAGAGGTGCCTGGAGCTGGGGATACATCTGCATTCTTTCAGGTGAGTATCGGAGGGATTGGGGTAGGGTGAGGGGAGCTCCAGGGTTTCTGGTCACCCTTCAAGCTAACTCAAGTACCTCGTAAAATCTCCAGCTGCTGGGTTAGGCAGACTGACCAGTCTAAGAGCAGATCCTTCCTCATACCCAGAAAATGAAAGATGTGAGGACAAGGGAGGCTTCTCAGTGTCTGGGCCGGTAGAGGGCACTCTGCCTTAATCTGAGGTGGATGTGTGCACCTGTGTGCACCCTTCTGCCCTCCTGCTGGGATGTGGCAGACGTGCTCACTTGATTTTTCTTTTTTTCCCCCTTTCTGGGGGTAAAAGGCAGAGCAGCAAATCCTGTCTCGGTTTCAAGCTCTGGAGAAACGCTTCCAGACCCTAGAGGCTGATGCATCCCGGCTGGAGCAGTTGGAGCTCCAAAGAGGGATGGCGACCGGCGGAGGGCTGACACACGAGGACACCCTGAAGCTCCTGGAGGGCCAGATGAGCCGTCGAGAGGCTGTGCTGAGGGACAACCTCCGCAAAGATATGGCCCTGCACATCCAGGTAAGGGAGGTGGGGGCCTTTTCTGGGAAAGCCTGGTCTGTTCCACCCACTTCTCCTTAAAGTCATAACCACCTTCTTCCTTCCTGTCCCCCTGGTCTGTTGCTGCAGTGGCTGGGAGAGAAGGGAACCTAAGTTTGGTGTGGGGTTGGAGGTCAAGGCAGGCAGTGATGGTTAAGTGGTAGGATTGAGGTCAGGAAGGGTGGAGGAGGGTGGATACATGTGAGGCCAGGTATGGTGTGATTGGTTGCTGGGGCGAATGGGGGGTGTGCAGGTGAGGGGGTTGGACACAGGGAGTATAGTCTAGGGTGAGGGCTGTGTAGTGGGATGGGGCTGGGGCAGATGTGCCATAAGGATAGGTGGGCAGCAGGTATGAGGGAGAGTGTAAACGATGGGTGGGTGAGACATTGTCTGCAGTGGTGTGTCTGCTGATCTCTCTCCCTCACCCATCTTCCTGCAGAGTGAGATGGCTACCATCCAAGACCAGCTGCAGAAGGATTTAAATGGGCGCCTGAAGAAGGTTACTCAGGCATCTCAGGTAAACCAGCCTCCCTCCTTTAAAGCACATTAATACCAACATTGGGGATGCTACAGTCCAGGGACCTTGCTCCTATCCAAAAAAAAGGTGTCTCTATAGGGACCAGCCACACTTAGGGAAGGATGCTCATTTCACTTCAGTGCCCCCAGCCATGGGACTGCAAGCTCATTGGAGCTCATTAGCTAAATGCAATTGGACTGGATCAATATTTGAATAAGGAGACCATCGAGGAAAACCCAGGTGCCCCAGGTAGTGCTGCTGGTGATGCAACAGGATTTACTTTCCCCTTGAGTGAGTCAATTAGCTGGTGTCTGGTGTGTTTGGTGGAACATAAAACTCAGGTCCTGACCACTTGTGAGTCAAGATCTCATGCCACTTTTTATAAATGATGAGGCATTAACTCAGAAGGGCTTGTATTTTCCAGGCATGGTGATATGTTTGCCTGCAGAGAGAGGCACAATAACAAAGTGGCAAATTCAAAACATGAAATACTGTTTACCACAATGTGTAACTAGACTATGGAAGTTGCTGAGGCCAAGAATTGTAACAGTATTCAGAAAGAGATTTTACACTTGTATCCATAACAAGAATATCCAGAGTTAACATAATTAGTAACATAACGTTGTAGGGATTACTAACCTTGTGCTTCAGGGTTTCAGCCAGTCTCTAATTGTTAGAGGCCACAATGAGAACCAATGCTGGGGAAGCCAATTATTCCACATATGTCTACTGTGGAGTTCTTACACCTTCTACTGAAACATCTGGCAGTGGCCACTGTCACAGACAGGACACTGGGCTAGATGGACTGGGGTCTGCTCCAGTCTGGCAATTCCTGTGTTCCTTCATGAGGTTGTTAAACACACCTTTCTCTTCCCATCCCTCTAGCTCCCTGGCCATGTGGCAGATCTCAGTTTGTCATGTTTTGTTTCCTTGTACCTCTGCTTTTGCAGGAGATGGAGGCCCGGGTGCTCCAGCTGAATTCTGAATGGCAAAGGTAATCCTGACCGTCTCTAGAAAACTATTCAGCTATAGCCATGTAGTCACAACATGTCTTTCACCTGCTTGTGCTGATGAGACTTCTAAAGGCACAGGTAGTTGGAGGTGTCTTTTGGGAACCCACAGGATCACTCTTAAGCCTGATCGTATAACACATTTGTTAATGATCTGGAACACATGACATTTCTAGGATACCAAACTAGGAAGGGTTTCAAATTCTGATGCGGCCAGGAAAGTAATAACAGATGTGGGCAGGAACCAAAATGTGATTTGATTTAGACAGGCAAGACATACGTGGAGGGGGAAGTGATCCAACACAAAGTTAGTTGGCAGAAGAGAGTGAAACCTGGAAAGCAGTGATGCTGAAAATGGGGTGAGCAGCGAGAATAGGCAGCCTGGTGGATGTGATCTTGCAGATTTGAGAGGGTGGCAGAGGAATCCAGTGCAGTCTTTGGCTGCACATCCGAAGGCAGTGTGTCCTGGAACAGGTCTACTGTAGCACCTATCTCTGTGACTCTGCCAAGATGGCCTCTAGAATGCGGTGCTCAGGTCTGGCACAGCGACACCAGAAAGATATCATTATGTTGGAGGCATTTAGAGAAGAGCAGCAAAAAATAACCAGAGGCTGGAGGGATGGATTGACCAAGGGTGGATTAGAAGGGAGAAGGATTTATCACTAGAGTGAGGAAAACGTGATAATTCACAACTGTAGGAAGGGCGTTCACACTGAGGAGCAAGGGGGGAAGGTTGCTCAAAGGGGTACGTATATAAAAGCCGGGAGATGGAACTGAGCAAAAGGATTTGTGGCCAGAGATCGAAACTATCTCTTGGGAGTGAGGATCTCTAATAGGCCTTGGAGTAACCTCCCATGGGAAGCAGGAGACATTCCTGTAGCTGGGGATATTTAAATGCAGTTGGTCAGAGCTCTGGAGAATGTAACTGGGGATCGGAGGGGACAATCTTCTGTTGGTGTGTGGAGGGGAGACAACAGGAGAGAGGGGATGTTGGTTGAAAGAGATCATGTGA
Source organism: Pelusios castaneus (assembly GCA_007922175.1). NCBI lineage: Eukaryota > Metazoa > Chordata > Testudines > Pelomedusidae > Pelusios > Pelusios castaneus. Next base: position 13,323,100 of record ML685814.1, read on the forward strand.
CCTACAAAGTCTCTCACTGACAGGATATTTTGATATTTAGCTATTTGATATTTGACAGGATATTTTGGGGAGGGGCTGAGGTTTAAAATCATTAGGAATGTAGGCTCCGGTATTTACTTCTGTCACTGGCTGGTTGGGTTCATCAGTCCACCCACTCCTCAATGTAATCCTCTGGGACCATAACTGGAGGTGCCGCAGAGATGCTCGCTGTCTTCATTGCGCTTAGGCTGCTCTATGTTTGGTTTTTTCCCTTTTTCTATAGCTCAACACAAGAGGGCCTGCAGGTGAGCTTCCAGCAGGAGCTGGGCAGGCTGGAGGCACAGCTGGCCGGCCTGAAGGAGGAACTCGCACTCCTGACAGCTGATCAGAAAGCGGTGATGAAGCATATGGAGTCACTGCCAGGACAAATCAAGGGAGTCCGGGAGGATGTGAGTCCCCAAACTGTCCCCGTCACAAAAGTCTCATTTTACCCATTCACTGCTAAACTGTGGCATGGGAATGTGTATGTGAAACAGAACTTTGTCTCACCATGTGCTAGACACCTCTGGGAGGGTGGTCCTCTCTCCCATCCTCCCCACACCACCTGCCACAACCTGGTTATCTTTGAGGGTGGTCCTCATACATCATGTGTCATCCAGGGATGGCGGCTTCCCCACAGTGATGATGATTGGGGGGGCGGAATAGCAGGGGGGTCTGTAAGCCAGACTCCCAGGGTCCTTGTGTTGTGTTGCTCAGCCCACATGCTCTCCATTGTTCATCATGCTCTGTGATGCTGACTCCATCTCTGGGGCTGAACTCTTTCCCTTGGCGCTTTTCAGGTGAAAGCGCAGTTCCCCCAGTGGATTAGCCAGTTCCTGTTGCAGCCCCAGGGGGATGGAGTGGACAGCCTGTTTCTCCAGCGTGAGGAGCTACAGGATCAGCTCCGGGAGCTGGAGCGTAAAATCCTCGCTAAGGTCTCTGAGGGCCAGAGGTCTGTGCGTGATGCCACGGCCAGCATTGGGGCAGCGCTGCAGCAGGAGGGAGTCACGGGTGTGACCAAAGAGGTGAGGACCTGCCTGCTCGGCAGCTTCCCCTGAATAACTTGTGTGGTTTGGGGGTTGTGGCCTGGCACACTTGTCAGAATGGCATTAGCTTGTGTGAGTGTGTCAGGACTGTGTGGGGGGGTGGGGGGAGGCCAGCCCTGAAACACATCCATGTATGCCTGCATGGGGTGTGTGACAGGCTGGGGCTCTGTGTATGTGTGCTCCTGGGTGTGATGGGTGCTGTTAGTGTGACTGAGCTGCTGTCCCTAGCAGGCACATAGCTGTGCGTGTGCCAAGCCTGTGTGCGTGGATATGTGGCGGAGCAGGTGGGGTTGTGAGGATCGGATCAGAGTTTAGGACTTCATACATTTTCCGTTACCCTTTTTATTGCTTTTTCCTTCCTACCAGAACCCTGGCAGTACGTTGGGTCAGGGTTTGGGTTGCTGTAAATCACAAAACCAATTCTTTTAAACACTTTATTAAAACCTCAGTGGTGGAAAGGAGGAGGTAGGGTGGGGAATCTAGTCCTTTCCAGCCTGAGTTTTTTCAGAAGCTCTGAGAGTTTGCAAACCACGCAGTGAAGTCATTGAGCTTCCAGGCCTTTGCCACCTTTAGTAATCAGACAGTTAAAACTCAAAACACTAAACGGATCTTTGCATAGGAGGGAGGATGAGCTAGTGGCTCAGGTGATCTGGACTCAGTTCCTAGCTCTGCTACTGACTTCCCCCTTTAACCTGGGGCAAAACATGTCATCTCTGTCAGGTCTCCCTCTGTGACATACAAATGATATTCCCTTTTCCACAGCCTTTTTCTGTCTTGTCTCTCTGTGCTGTAAACTCTTTTGACTGGCACTTCCCCCTCTGTGGACAGCGTATAGACAAGGGGGTTGGGCATGCTACTCTGACCATTAATAACAAAGAGAAGGAATAAGGAAGTTTGTCAAAAGTTTTTAAAGGGAAAAGCCTTGATCTGAAAGTCTTTTAAATGGTCTCATGTCTCTCTTGGGAGAAAAAGGGAGTCAGCTGCTAGCTCTCAGGTTGTGTTGCTTAAAGTTCATTCCTGTTTCTTAAGACAAATGTAGACAAAAGAAAGCGATAGGAGAATGCAGCTGCTCTCTTCTTGTGCTCACAGATCAGTTGGTAAAAGGACTTGCACAGCACAGGACTCATTTAACCATCCCTGACTCTGCCAGATTTTTGGCTACATTGCTTTTAGTTCCCTCTTGTCTATCTGTGCCTGACATCAAGTAGCTCAGGATTATTTTTTCAGCTTTTCAGCTTGGTCACAGTGAGGATTTGCTAGGTCAGAGTTATCTAGGTGGGTGAAATCAGGTCCTTTTAAGCAACATTCAAAGAGAGGTGGAAGAAATGAGGTAGGGATGGAAACTGAAGTGGTGAGGACAGAGGGAACCTTAGCATTATATCTCTCGAGTTGCTCAGGACCCAGCCATGTGATGAGAGGAGTCTTGCTTAGATCCTGCTTTTTGTCTGGTTTAGCCAGCACGTCGTTGAAGGTGAGGAGAAAGGAAGCCCAGCAGTGTGAGAGTAACTCCCCTGCTCCCATCATGTCATGGTGATGCTACAATTGTTATGCTGGTGATGTGATTAGAGGGTGCACTGCCACTTTGGATGAGCCGTCACTGTCCCCCAAAAGAGAACTGCCTACAAGGGATGAGGTGGCCACCCTATCACAATTCTCCAGCCAAAACAAGACCGTGCTGGCTTGTGTTTAGATGTCGCCCCTCATTTTAGGAAGGTTCTGGTTTGTGGCTTTAACAGAAGCCCGTAATCAGCTGTGCCTTTTATTCCAGCAGATGTGGTTCACATCACTTCTGTTCTGTGACTTTTCAGTGGTTTTAGAGAACATGCTTGGAGTGCAGATATCCTCCCTGCCACCTTTCACCTGCTTTGGACAAGCCATTGTTTCAACCAGGGGCAGAGTTCAATCGAGCTCAGAGAGAGAGTGAGAGAGTGTGCGTGTGTCCATGGGTGGGGTGGCTGTATAAAATGCATGTCCAGAACAGTGTGCCCAGAGACAAATGTATGCAGTAGGGATTTGTGTGTGATCCTGCGTGATTTGTACCTCAGTTTTGCATGAGCTTACCATTGCGTGTGCTGGTGTACGTATGCAGAGGCTGCATGTATAGAGGTGCGCGTTGGCACGTGTCAGGGTTGTGTATGTGCTCGTGCGATCTCTCTCCAGCCTTTGCATTCCACTCTGTTGTGTCCTTTGCTCCTTGTTGCAGCAAGTGCACCTTATTGTGAACCAGGCCCTGAAGCGCTACAGTGAGGATCGCATTGGGATGGTCGACTATGCCCTGGAATCCGGGGGTAGGTGAATCAGTGGCCCCCTGGCCTCCATCCTCCAGTGGCCTCAGAATGCAGAAAGGGGGTGGCCGGCTGAAGACACTTGCTCGCTGTCAATCAGAAAGAGGACTTGTTCGGAGACTTGTCACAGCTTCGCTGTGTGTAGCCAGGCACTTGGCGTGCTGGACTCCCTCTCACACACACAGTATTACAGTGGGGCTCCACAGGATAGCTCAGCCTAACCAGGATTGATTCGGCGTACAGTGTGGCACACTGTGGTTAGAGGGGGATGGGACATTCCATAACTATTATCGCCTGTCAGCTGAGCTGGACTATCTCCTCCCTCTAGCACCCCACCCTCCCCATGCGATACCATAATTAGATATACAGCGAAAGCATGTTTGTCACCTAGCCAGGATGCTGTGGTCTCACATCGTTTTTGTTTCTCTTTCAATCCCAGGGGCCAGTGTTATTAGCACCCGGTGCTCAGAAACCTACGAGGGAAAGACAGCATTGCTGAGTCTGTTTGGGATTCCCCTGTGGTACCATTCTCAGTCCCCACGGGTTATCCTGCAGGTAAGGACCACACTAAGTAGAGAGGTGTTTGTGTATCCCTGTCTGCTGAGCTAGACCTTCCTGCCACTGTCTGTGGACTATTCCCTGTATTCTGCTACCATGTGAGCTGAGCTGGATGGTTCTACTAACACCTCCGCTGACCCCTTGATTTGGTTAATTTCTCTTTGGTCTGCAGACTTGTCATCACGACCCCTTGACTCATCTCCTCCCCAGTTACAAGAATTCAGGTCTCCCGTTAAGTTCATTCCCTTTCTCTGGATTCTCATAGTGCAGTGATCAGATCTGAACATGGAGAATAGGGATGCCTCCCTGACACCATGCGCTGCACAAAACTGCTGTCATGGAGGAGAGAGCAAGGGAGTTAGGGGTGCCATTTGACACCTGTTCTTAGGTTAGCTGTGATAGCAACTGAGTCCTCAAATTCCGGCAATTGGTGTGTGTGCACTGACTTCATTTGTGGGTGTAGTTTTAAAAAAAAAATTAAGTTTCAAATGTCCTAGGAGTTCCCATAGCAGACCAGGCCCAGGCTCCTTCCAACCCAGTGTCCTGACCCTGACCGCATCCAAAGCCAGATCCTCCAGGAAAAGGGTGTACAAAGCCCAGGGTCTGAATGCCATGTTATAAACAGGGGAAGACCGATATTCCTCATCCCAGCAAGGGAGGACTTTGTCAAGAAGTGTGAGGGCTGACAGTGCTTGTGACTGTCAACAGAGCTAGGGCTGTCACTGCCCAGCCACTTCGGCTGTGGCAATCAGCTTCCAGCACAGCTCCTTTGAGTCATCCTACCAGCTGAGGATAGGTCCAGAGTCTAGGGGCACATCTGGGTCGTCTTTTCTTTCCACTGTCCACTGTAATGGAGGGTTTCACCCCAGCCCAGGCTTAGGGTGACTCCTTTGCAGCATCTGAAAGGTAACTTTGTGCCACTCCAGTGGGGCAACGTGACCTAGAGAGTTGAAGATCAGAGCCAGCATTTTCTTCGTGTCTTGCACTGTGGGGTGCTGTTGACAGCTGCCATGTTCCGTTCTGGAGGAGGCTGTGCTTCGCTGGAGAGCGAGTGATCCCAGTACAGCAGCCTGTAAAGGGCTTTGGGTCAGAAGGGCCTAGAGAGCCACATGAGGTGGTGATCGTTACTGTTACCTAAAAGCTGGTTTGGTTTTATTTTGCATGTAGCCAGATGTTAACCCTGGGAATTGCTGGGCATTCCGTGGATCTCAGGGCTTTGCTGTCATCCGTCTGTCCAGCCACATTCGCCCCACTGCTGTGACCCTGGAGCACGTTTCCAAATCCCTTTCACCACTAGGCACCATTCCCAGTGCCCCAAAGGACTTTGCTGTCTATGTGAGTGTCTTTCTCTTCCTTTGCAGGGATGTTGGGGTGGGAGGAAAGAGGCCAGAGTAGTTTTGGGGTCTCTTGCATTCATAATTTTCTCCAGTATTGGGGATAAAGATGTTTCCTTGCCTCAGAGATGGGGAAGAGCTGTCTCCTTGGGGGTGCTGTGGAGGGCTGTGAGGGGTGGTGTGCTAAGCGTAGGGATGGAGCATTGGGGAGATGGGAAAGACAGGGAGGAGATAGCCTGCAGAAAGAGTGAAAATGAGTGAGGGGTTCTGTACGTATGGGGGAGGAAACGTGCAGGGGAGAGGAGGAAGGAGACTGAGTACGTGTGGGAAGGGATGGGATGTGAGGGGAGGAATGTTTTGGGTGGGAGGAGAGAGGGAATGGAGTACATGGGAGGAGGGAGGGGTGGCTGGGTAAATGGTACAGGGAGGGTGGGGGACAGGCTAGCGGGGAGGGAAGGGAGGCAGTGGCTGGGGGTACATGGGGAGAGTGGCGGGGAAGGAATGGTTAGTATATGTAATTCTCAGCCTTCTTCACCCCACTGCTCCTGTGTGTTCCTTGTCCCCACACTGCCCTGCTTGTTTACTCTGGCGTGGAAAAGCAGGAGAGGCGTTTAACTGCAATTGTCTCTATCTCCCTTTGCTCCTCTGGGTGCTGAACGCCGCACATTCCTCCTCTTTTTTTGCCTCTCTCCTTTCTTCCCACTTTCACTTGGTCTCACAGGGTTTGGACGAGGAAGGCCAGCAAGAGGGCACCCTTCTCGGACAGTTCACCTACGACCAGGACAAGGATCCCATCCAGACATTCCACTTAGAGGTACGCAGGAGCAGTGGTGAGGCCCCAGGGAGCCCCCTGGATACTGTCTGAGCCAGAGAGCAGAAACCAGCTGCGGTAGCATTTAGAAGCCAGTTGAAGTATCGTTATAAAGGCCGTGCAGCTGTAATGCTGCTACCTCTGCTGCGCAAGGGTTCTGCCTGGAGCTCTTTGGACTGCACGATTTGGCCCAGTGCAGAACTGGCCAGGTCTGTCCTTTGCAGTAGTTTGTTTCCACCTTCCTCTCGAGCATTAAGTACTGGCCACTGTCTGAGATACCGTTGAGTGCAAGGGCTGGTGGGTTGATGGCCTGATGCAGTGCAACAGGAGCAGGAAGACCGGATTAGACAGGTTACTGCTCTGATCTGGGACAGCATGTGCTTGCATATCACCTATCGCCTAGTCACGTACTGACTGGCGAAAGCCCGCACTATGATGTCCCCCAGCGTTGTGCAGCTCCTTGCCATTACCTGCTCTTAGCAAGGAGCCGTCTCATCTGTGCTTTACCTGCCTGAAAGCATCAGTCTCTTGGCCCCCAAGGCCTTCCAAGTCTCCACAGACCTTGCCTTCTCTGTGCAAGGACTAGTGCTAGGAGGTACATCCCAAGACCTCAGTGCGCTTTCTGCAGGATCCAGGCCTGTCAGTGGAGGCTCACAGTCATAACCATGTTTGCTGTCCCCAAGGAGACTGTGTACACACAGCTTGACTGGCACAGCTCAGGACCAAGTCCTTTCTGACCCCACAGCACTGGCATCTACTTAAAGTGAAAACAAGAATAGGGTTGTTTCCAAAGATTAAGATTCAAGAGTTAGTGAGGTTGCATGTAAAACAAAAGGTGTAACATGCTTCTGAGATTCCTAACTAAACTCTGATTGGCCAAAATCCTTGTCTAAACATTTTCTCTCCTAAAGCAATCTCCCAGCCTCACTAGCCCACGTGGACAGGGTACAACTTTCCTGAATGCCAAAAGTGCTGTCTTTTTTACTTCCTCAGTGAAGGGTGGCAAAATGTCTCTTTGCTTCTCCCTCTGTGCCCCCCAAACTCCTTGTTTTTCCCCCAAAGACAGGATAGCTCTAGTGGTTCCCTTCCTGGGGTGCTCGCTCCAAGGTGTCTTCCCATACTCCTGTTTATTTCACATTTCTCTCCTCCCAGCCAGCTGTTTTTTCTCATTGATTTTCACATTGAAATAAGGCTTCTATTGCACTGGCTTTACACAGCTTCATTTCCATTAGAGACGGAGAGGGGAATAGACACGCTTTGTCTGCCAGAAAACCCGGGTTTAGCTCTGCCTGGGTACAAATTTTCAAACATAATTTCCCTGTGTATACATAACTTCTTAAATATCAGCAGTACATACATTTCACTAATTAATGACCAGTAATTACCAGTAAGTAATTTAATGACCAGTAAGTTACCAGCTTTCTCTTTATACCTTACAACAGTGGTTTTCAAGCCATGGATCAGGATCCAGTACTGGGTCGCAGGCCCTCAATTTTGCCAAACCAGAGGATACTGTCCCTGAGAGACTGGAATACATTGCTCAAAGATATAATTGTTGGGTCATGGGCATAAATTATTCTTTTCAACTGGGTCCTGTGAGAAAAAGTTTGAAAACAACTGCCTTAAAAGAGATGATTTATAGATAAATACCCCCAAAACAGTGTGCGAAGTGTAGGGCGTTTGTCAGGTCTGTTGAATTGCTGTCACAGAACAGTGAACCCTTTGTCCATTGGCCATTTGTCCAGGGAATCTGAGGGTCACACTGACCCCGGCCCTGGCTGACTATGGCTTAGCTGTAAGAGGGAACTTTCCTTTTGGGAAGGTCCTTTCAACTTGAGTGGATGTTGCTGTACTCCTCGATGGGTTTCTTTCTGGGCCATCCTGTAGGACTGAACAGCAAATTCTCCTCCTGCTGTAGAATTCAACAGGAAGGCTCCAAAGAGGCTCTCGTTCTCTGTTCGATGCAAAGGGCCAGACCCTTAGCCCCACTCCAGTCTGTTCGCACTGTCCTGGTGGTACAAAGCAATCCTAAAGCAGATTTAACCAGCTCCTCGGGATTCCTCTTGCATAGGGGATACCTTGGCTGGTGTAGAATCATGATTGTAGCTCCTGGACCATCCCAGTTTTGGTCTCCCTGGCAGAGGGGAGTGTGGTCTGGGTGATGGGTCTGGGCTGGGCCACCTCTGTACCAGCCATGTGTGATATGGGCACTTTTGCATTCAGTTGATTCTTGGTTGCTGGCAGACCACTGAATACGATTAATGCAGGACCAGGAGTCCGAGAGATGGCTTAAAACAGTAGTTCTAGCCCTGGCCCGGGAGCCAAATGTGGCCTGTGGGATCTCTCAGGGTTGCCCGCTGCTCTCTGTCCGTTGGCTCTAAAGAGATGCATGGCAAAGTGCTCCACCTGGGTCCCGAGGCACTGGGGTCCCTGCTGGTTCCAGAGGGAGAGAAGCATTATCTCCCACCCCCTGGCGGCATAAGGAAGCCACTGCTTAGGGACTCAGGTGGAGTGGGCGGTTTCCCTGCTGCAGCCAGGGGGATGGAAGTTCCTCCTCTCTGAACTCCTCTTTGGCTGCAGTGGGGTGGGAGGGAGGAGAGGAAAGGGGGCTGCTGGTGGAATCTGGTGACCCTTTAGGGTTGTAAAAATTATCTTTGTGGCCCTTGAGCCAAAAAGGTTTGGAACCACTGACTTAAAACTATTTCTTCTCCCTCTGGTCATGCTCCAAGCACAGTTTGCCAAACCAGAGGATATGGGTAAGATTAAGTTTGTAGAGTACTTTCCATAGGACCCTCTTGGTTCTGTCCCTTTTCAATTCTGAGAATGAATATGAACACAACAGGATATCTGAGTGAAGACCCCTCCCCAAATCAGTGAGGAATCTGTGAGGAATGGGAGCTGACTCTTGGGAAAAAAAAACATTTTTCTTTCTGCTGAGTGTGACACGGATTATGAAATGTATCCCCTCTTCCTGGTCCAGGGTGAAGATTTGGGCACGTTCCAGATGGTGGAGCTACGGATTCTGAGCAACTGGGGCCACCCGGAGTACACCTGCATCTATCGCTTCCGTGTGCATGGGGAGCCCATCCACTAACCCCTCCCAATCTCTCCCCTTCCCCTTGCTGGCTACCTCAGGTTCTGTGCTGGCCGCAAGTGACAACAATGGCAGAGAGAGGATGTCTCCAAGAAAGAATGGCAAGCTGGTTGAGGAAATTCTTCCTCTTTGCTGCTTCTCTCATAAATCCTAGGGCAAGAGAGTTGGGGGAAAGACTGTCCTCAGGAAATCTAGTCCCCATACGCTCTTCTGTGGTGCCACTTCCAGAGGGATTTTGAAGGGAGGGAAGAAAAGGAGTTTAGTGTGAAGGGAAAAGAGGCGCTGATCCAGATCATACCAGACCTTTTAACATTTTTAACTTTTAAATGACTCTGTGCGGCCCAGATCTTTCCTCACCTCCCTCTTCCCACCCCATCCCTTCTGGGTGTTTAAGAAGACTATAGCATCATGTCCCAAGTTCTATGGACATGTATGTAATTATTATTATAGAGTGGGGTTGGGGTGTGATATATTTATGGCATCTTTGGGTGGGTAAGCGCCATCCGAATGGCACAGAGGTTGGTGGGGGGAGGGTGGTCACATGACCAAATAATTTTGCACTATTGCCTATTCCCTTCTATTAGTGGTTGGTTTTCTTTAGACCCCCCTGGGTAGCTTGCCATAGGATGAATTAGGATCCCATGACTGCAAAGTAACTAGCAGGCGTGTTAGCAGAAGGAAATAATGAGGACATAATATATAAGCAAAAGACACAGGTTTTGGTCTCTGGGAGGGAGAAAACCATCTATTCTCCCAGCCCCAGTAATGCACACCTTCCACTTTGGTCAGGGTCTTACATAGTCATCAAGACCCACCTTCTCTTCCACCTCAGGAGAGTGCTATTGGATTTCACCAATATCCAAGGCTATGGCCCAGACTGGGAGGGGGTCCCATGTTATTCCCCCACATTTGTGTCTCATTTGCTCCTATACATCCCCAGATTAGTGCTGCACATTCACAAGTCAAACTGTCTGGGTGTTGAGGCCCCAAAACTCTTTCTACCTGCCACTTTTTTGTAATGATGAAGTATACTTTTCCAGACAATATATAATTAACCCGTGGAACTTTCTATTGCTAGGTACCACTGAGGCGACTAGCTTAGATTAATAAAGGGCTAGACACTCAGAATAGCATTTGCAGTAGCACTAGCTAGGGTGAAATGGCCAGGGCTATTTAATCCTCAGGCTTTGAGATATAAACTAAGTAGCTACTTTCAGAAGAAAATTTCCTTCCGGGGCTATAAGATGTCCTGGCTTGTGGTTAGAGGCAGGATACCAGGCTGAATGGACCAGTGGTCGGCTAGCGCCTGGATTCCCTGTTTTGGAAAACCCTATCCAAAAGGATAACTGTCTGGGGTGTGTGTGTGTAATAAATGTGTACATATACCAGGAGGGTGTAATTCTCTCTGTATATAGATAACTGTACATAGACTGTAGTTACCTAGAGATGGGTTTTGTTGGTGGGGACATGGGGCAGATATGAGAGTATTAGTGTGATCACTGGAAGCGGCACAAACCCTGCAAGGTAACAGGGGAAATGAGACAGTATTATATGGGCTTTTGCGTTAAAGAGGATGCGGGCTGTGCCGGTGATTGGGGCAGGGAAGGGTGCTGCGACACAGTCTGGTTTACTGTACGACGGGGTGCTGAGGCAAGCCACTGCAGCTTGGTTCGGATCAGTAAAGGCCTGGGGCGTAGCCACGGGAGAGCAGTAATGGAGGCAGTGATGGGGGGTGGGGCTGTATCTGAAGCTGGAAGTGGCCTTTTCCCAGAGAGAGAGGTGAGAAGTCCCCAGGCCCGTTCACAGCTGCCATGCTGGGCCAACGCGCTGTATGGGGAGGTTGGCCAGGACACAAGATCTCACAGCTTGTCTGAAGTGGGCAGCAAGGAGCTGACACCTGCTTCCCATGGATTTATCTGGGAGGGAGACACAGCGAGGTGGGAAATCCCCCTTGCCCACCCAGACTGTCAGTGTTCCTACTGGCAAGGGGCAGGGTGGGGTGTGAACAGGCGGCCTGGTTCCTTAGCGTGGGTGCAGTGGTGAGAATATCGCCTCAGAGGTGATCAGCTCCAGGCGGCAGGACAGGTAGGAGCTTGTATCTGGGAACTTGAGAAGGCAACACGTGGCTCTTGCTCACTCGCTCGCTTTAGATTTGGGCCAGCGCACTCTGTTCTTAGCTCAGCTTATGTTTTTAATTGGTTTTGGTGTATCCATATTTGTCTTCTCTTTGCCAGAAAGAAAAGCCAAGGGCTCACTTCGTTGCTGTAGCCCTATTTGAGGCTGGCATCTCCCCCCACCAGATTGGGGCTCTGGGCACTGGTTATTGTGCCCAGTTGTCTCCCACCTGTTGAATTCCTGTAGGGAAGTAAGTGGGGGATTCCCACTGAGGGCAAGGGGCTTTTTCTGGCCAGTGTGTCTTGCCTTTAGTCAGCCACGGAAGTCAAACTGCCCATCCTCTTGGTCAGCTCCTGAACCGCCACCTAAGACATGTGGCTCTGATCCATGTACCCACAGGGATACACCTCCCTTTGGGATCAGCCACCCCTCCTCAAGCTGGCTGCAGCGGGGAGGGTGACTGACTGAGTGATGAGCGGCTACTACCCCAGATGCTGATTACCCCAGGCACCGAGAGATTGGGAATCAAAGCGTGGTCTCCTGCATGGATGGACACAGCCACAGTCCCTAGAACTGAGTCCTACCTGCAAGGGACTCAGATTGGCAATTGAAGCTGGGTCGGCCAGGACCAGGGTCTTCCAGCCCCTAGGAGCAGTGCTTGTAATCTGTGGGGTGATGCTTTAAAATCTGACTGCTGCCCCACCCTTCCCCCATGACCTAGGCATGCTGGAACAGTGGGGAAAGGATACGAGGTTCATTAACTTTTTCGGTGCTCCAGCACCACTTGTCAGACACTGTAGAGGAGAGGGTATGTATTGAAAATGGCTGCTTCACCTGCAGCTTCATTTTTCAAGCTCTAGATAACTGTGGCACTAAATACAGGAGATGAGTACAGCAAAGTGGCCATAAGTGGAAACAACTGCTACGGCAGAGCATCTCTATTTACTCCCCTTGAGCTGCCTCATCCTCCCCCTCGTACGTGTGTGGACCTGGAAAGTGTTATAAATTAGCCCTACGCAAACATAGCTGGGTACAGCCAGATGAATCTGTATTTAATTCTCTAGCCTGTTACAAATGCTGCACTGGTTGGATTGTTTTTTAATCTACAGACTGTAACTTATGCCTATGCAAAAAAACAAAAAGACAATAAATTATATCAAACTTACTGAGCTTTGTAGATGTGCCTTTGATGTTTGCAAAGGGGAAGGAGAGGGGCAGAACTCATTTTTCCACAGGGGCCAAAGAGGAAGAGATTCACGGCTGGATTCACAAGGGGGACGAAAGCTGTGCAGCAGCTGCTTTGTGGGTGAGCTGCCATCCAGGGACCCTCTAAAAATTCCGGCAAGGTGAGTGGGGAACTACCTACCCATGAACGTGAGCACTGTACTCGAGCCAAGAGGCTGGAGCTGGTTCTCACTTTTGTTGAAGATTCTTTTTCCCCCCCTGTAAAATACTTAAGTATTCATTGAGCCAGCATATGATACCTTAGCAGTTAGCTAGCTACTCTATGTTGCCTTCCAGTGCCTACTCCACACCTACCAGCTGCATGATCTAACTGGGGGCTAGAAGGAATAAAGTGTGGGGGAGGCACAACACCCTGCCGCCTGCAGTGTTTCATGTAGTTATGGCTCTCTGCTGATTGGTGGGAGCAGCAGTGGGGCTTTGGCACCTAGAGGGTTAAGTGGCAGCTCAGGGGTGGTTTTTGCAAATGTTCCCCACTGCCATGTGGGGGTGGGCACAAATCTTCCCAGTGAGTCTGGCCCATGTCTGACCTAAACCCCTTCCATCCTCTCTGCACTGCAGCACTCTTCTTACAAAAGCATGAATCTACTCCCATTTTAAGTGTCTTACGCTTTCTACTATCCAGCCATCATTTGATTTTTGCACTGTTTCCTCTCCTTGCCTGGGCACACTGATTTCTATGTTCCCAGACACCCAGCTTGCAATACCTGCTCCCTCAGCATTTCAGAAAATGAAAGTAAGACGTTTTCCCCTCTGATTAACCTCGAGTTAGCTCATTTTCCCCCACCACGTCAAGAAACAATCTACTTCTGCTTCACAACACGGCATCAGGGGATGTGTGCACTACGGGTCACATAGCCCCGCTGAGCTGGAAGTACCCTGTGTGTACAGTGGTGTCCTGGGTCTGGAACAAGGTCTGGCTAGTGAACAGCTGCCTCCAGTGAATTTTGACAACTCATGCTTTAGCCCAGGGGTCAGCAACTCGAAAGATAAGAGCCATTTTAAAAAATTCCTTTAATAACCAAATGTGTTGAGAGTTGCAATGGGTGTAGCCTCCTGGGGGGAGGGCAGCTGGGCCAGGGTGCCTGCTGCAGGGTCCCCTGGCAGGCAGGGGAGGTGGGAGCCAGGAGCAAGCTCCCCCAGTGGGGGAGGGAGGTCACAGAGCCAGGAGCAGCCCACCTATAGGTTCCTCTGGGGTGTGTGTGGGGGCGGGTGTACAGGGGGCAGGAATGGAGCCTGGAGCTGCAAGGGGGCAGGCAAAGAGCCACAGGGTGCAGATCCCTTTTTTAGTCATTTCACAGAGTAAAGGAAGCCTGTGCATAGGAAGGCGGCTTAGCTCCCTCTCCGGTGGATTCCTTGCGCTGTGCTACCGTGCAGGATTGGGCAAGGCAAAAAAAAAAAAAAGGCAGGTCCCAGCTTCCATTTAATTTTCACCAAGTAGGAGGCCGTGCTCTCATAGCAGGAGATGCTAAAACCTAAGCAGCTCTAAACTGTTTGGGGAGCTGGTATATGACACGGTTCAGCTGCCCCATAGGCTGTTGTGCAAACACACCTGGATCTGCTCTAAGTGCAGAGAAGGCTGCTTTTGCAATGTGAATGGTACTAAGTTTGCTAGAATCAGGCTCTAGTCTCCAGTGCAGAAGGGAGATGGACAGGGGTTAGTCTACCTGAAGCAGAGAAGTGAGGCTCCAAAGTGCTTTGCTCAAGCAGCTCCATTGTGAAAACATGTCTTTAACCCACAGACCATGGCGTGGGGCATGTTTCTCAACCCCCATCCTTTTGTCCTGTCCTACAGTTTCCTGCGAGTATGGGAAAGCAGCTGAACTGGACCGGTACTCCTAGGGAACTTATCCACCTCCAGAAGGACAGAGACTCCTCTCACACCTAGACTAGAGTAAGGTTCAGGACAAATACTCATCACACTTTGAGGCAAAGGGATCTAGGGGAAGTGGTGGCCATTCCCATATTTAAAAGCATTTAAAGCAAGACGACACTATTAACTTAAAAGAAACTTTTTATTTTATACATCACACCAGTCTCAGCGCTCTTAGTATGCTGGTCACAAGAAAGAGGAGATCACACCACTCCTCAGCATGAATGTATGCACATCCCCTTCAAGGGCCTAGGTCTTTCCTCTTTCAGTCAGGGCACAAGGAATGAAGAAAGAGGAAAACAGGCTCAGGAATGAGGAAAGCCGAGAGTTCTCTCCCTCCCTTGAGAGCAGTGAAATCTGATGCAATTTTAATGCTACTACCACGCAGAAGTGTGAGTTTGAATGCAGCAGGCCCCCAGATTCTGCTACCAACACGTTACACTCCATCACTGGGGTGATATTAATAGTGTAGCTACTGATTTTCTTGAGAGATCTGGCAGTTAGGAACATGGCTTGGAAGGAACCATGCACTACCTCCCTGCTTCTGTTCTGTTTGCCCTCAAAGATGGGTTTAGGCTTTGTCACTCTCTAGTTAACAGCTTCCCCGGGTGGAGGCCTCTGAAATAAAGAGTGGTGCCTACCCCCCCTTGTTCCCCGTGGAAAGAGAGAGCCCTGCCTACCGACTGCACCCCACAAGTCATGGAGGATAAGCATCATCCCCTAGGGAGCTCATCTTTTGAAAAGGCAGGGATGGGAGAGAAGAGAAGAAAAAGCTGGGAGGTGGCCAGCTACAAAGCCTGAGGTAAAAGGACATGATACTGATAAAAAGTCATTTGAGGAGAAGGACCCTAGGGGGCCCACCCAAGGAGCTGGAACTTTCTTTAAAATAAAGATATAAAATCTCCATGTGCTTCCCTCAGCTGGGTACCAGCTAGTCACTTTCCCTTTCTACAAAGAGGGGACTGACCAACGCCCGGGCCATGGCAAAGCTTGGCCTGCAAGTTCCAGGAGAGAGAGCAGGTGTCGCAGGCAGAGCAAGTGAGGGTAGCGTTTGGGTTCAGTCTCGGCCCAAAAGAGCTATTCCACCCGTGTGTGCTGTCTTTTCACAGGCCAGACGGTGTGTCTGGAACACTCACTACATCACTTTGCTGCCAGCGCCTTGAGGGGTAGGTGAGATTTGCTCTAGCAGACACCAAACGGAGGTTACACGAAGGGGATGAGCTGGGCAAGTAACTTCCTGCCTAAGACTTTAATCAGATGTGGGATTAACAGCTATTGGCTTTCTAGTTAGCGAGGAAGGGAAAATGTTCTGAGGAAAAAAAATTAAAACATACCTACTTAAGGTCAAAGATCTCGAGTTCATCTTCCTCTTTAAGGTCCATCTGTTCAGCTTCCTGCATCCCCCTCCAAACTGCAGTTACTGCCACATTAAAATTAACCAATTTAAAGAACAGTTTAAGACAGGGAGAGTCCAGAACTCATTTGGCACCTTATTAGGGGGTGAGGAATTGTTGCCTCCCTACATCCAGCATGTTTTAGTCCTTGAGGCCTGGAATTTCAGGTCTTCTGATGCCAATGGATTGGAGACAGTGTAGACGGTTAAACAGACAGGAGCAGATGGGGAAAGAGAAGCAACCACATGGCTGTTCTCCAATTTAGCTGGATTTTCTCTCATCTTCATGCACACGTAATCTAATAAAAACTAAGTATAAAAACTAAGAGCCCAGGTTGTACAAAAGTGTGTTGGGGGTAGAAGGAGGAGGAAGGTCTCAGTTGTTCAGTTGTGTGTGTCTTATCACCTTCATTAGCTTATTATAAGTTCCAACCCCACTGTCATTCCCTTGGAGGGAAGGTTCTTCGGCAGCTCATCAGCTGGATGGGTTTTGGTTTAAGCTGCTCTGGATCTCTTGGATAAGAAATGGAGGAAGGAGGAGAATTCCTCAGAGGGTGTGTGGGGGGAAGATATTCAGCAGCCAGTGGCAGGAGTCACACAAGCCACCTGAGACTTCACTTTATGGCGCTGGCCCCCACGTCGCCGGCCCCCTCCTCCAACCTTTGACTGAAAAACAAGAAGGGGAATTTTAGTTTGTGGTGACCAGGTTTCCAAGTTACAAACACAGAACTGGTGCAGATGTTCTACCCGCACGCTCACTGCACGAGCATCCAGGGAGCACCTCTCCCACGATCAGTTTCCTACTATTGCAGGTAGCAAGCAGCCAGGCAGAAGCTAGTAAACTTTAGGTCTTCTAGTCTCTTGAGGACCCGATTTACAGAAGCTCTGAACATTTAACTCCCACAAGGTCAATGGGAGCTGAAGGTGCTCAGAATCTCAGAAATCAAGGACCCGGGTTTCCATATGGTGAATGATGGAAGGAGAAAGCCTCCAGGATTATTTTGCTAACATAACTGTGCCCAGACTCAAGCCAGAAAGTCCACTGTTATCTCAAATCAGTTGTTTGGTTGCAAAATACCTTATTGCCATCTCGGCTGTGGGGCTCTTCATCCAGTGCAGTCTGAAGGAAAGCAGCAGGAAGAAAGAAGCAAAGATGAGCAAGAGCACAGCCACACAAACACTCCAGGGATGGGCCAAAGTACAGAGCAAACCCCAACAGGCTGGGGATGCAGCCCCTGTCCACACAGACACCACATAAAAGAGGAGACAAAGGCAGAAAGTCCACAGAGATGTATCAAGGGAAAGAATGGTCTCCTTCCAAGCCAGGCTCTGTGATCTAAGTGTGACGACTGCAGGGAAATGAGACTGCTGGCCTGATGCCCATACGTAGAAGCTCATTGTGGCAGGGTCTGTGTTTGCACAATGGGGCTCTGGCCCACAAGTGGGGGGTGCACAGCTGGGCACAGCAGGAATGTAAGTGTTCCATGGAAAGGACAGGTCGCCATCCATTAGCTGTCAGGATTTTCTCCATTATCCGGGGATCCAGTTCCTCGCTGGGGCACTACTGGCTGTACTCACAATTTGTTACTGCCAAGTGAACAGTCCTAAGAAGGGAGAGCCATGCTGGTGTTTTTAGGGGCTGGAAGCAACAGCTGGCAGGAGAAAGATGTGAAAGCCAGAAGACATGCAGATGGCTTTTGCTAACCTGTGGTTGCAGGGCACTAGAAGGTACTGATGATGTTGCTCCTGATGATGCGCCATCATCTGCAACGGGGGACCCCGCAGCTGCTGTCCCACCCTGGGGCATGCCATCCTCTCGTTTCGTAAGAGGTCCCTTTTTTGTTGACTGCATCTTGATCTGCTGGGGCTTGGAGTTCATTGGAGAGTTGTTGGTAGTCTGGAGTAACTGCCGGGTACAAATGGACAGGATGGAAGAGCACACAGCATTAAAATGGCAGGGTCAGCCGCGCAAGGTTCAACTTCAGGGGCTTCTTGAAAGTGAGGAGAGGTTAAAGAATTACTTCATGAGGCATAAAGTGAACCACACGGGCAGCATCAGCCCATGGCTGCCCACGCTGGCCCAGCAACTTGCCAGTAAAAACTATGTCCTCCCATTCCCTGGCTCCCCCAGCCGTCTCCTCAGCGTAGAAGTAAAGGTTTACTAGGAAAGCAAAATGGCCCGGCTCTGTCTCCTGGGCCTTTACCTTGGTGATCGTGCCCACTGCTTTGGTACGACCTTCCCGGAAGACCAGCCGCTGGTCTATATGCAGGTATTCGGGGGTCTTGATGAAGCGGAAGTGAACTGTAGCCTTGTCCCCTGTCCGTAGGCAATCCTTGTCCATGCTGAGGATGGTGGCTGTCTGGCGGATACTGCCACAATGCACTGCAAATGAGAACACACCAGAGGGTTCCATGGGAGCGGGACAGCGCGGGGCCCATGTAACCGTGGGGCCCGGCCCCATTCGCCCCCCACGGACCCTGTCCCCTGCACTCATGGCAGGACCAAGCACCCTCTTTAGTCATCCCTGACAGGTGTTTGTCTAACCTGCTCTTAAAAACTTCCAGTGACGGAGATTCCACAACCTGCCTAGACAACTTACTCCAGTGGCTAATCACCCTGACAGTTAGGAATTTTTTCCTAATGTCCAACCTAAACCTCCCTTGCCGTAATTTAAGCCCATTGCTTCTTGTCTTATCGGCGGCTAAGGAGAACAATTTTTCTCCCTCTTCCTTGTAACGACCTTTTAGGTACTTGAAAACTGTTATCATGTCCCTTCTCAGTCTCCTCCTTTCCAGACTAACAAACCCAGCTCTTTCAAACTTCCCTCATAAGTCAAGTGTTCCAGATCTTTAATCATTCATGTTGCTCTTCTCTGGACTTTCTCCAATTTGTCCCCATCTTTCCTGAAATGAGGTGCCCAGAACTGGACACAAGACTCCAGTTGAGGCCTAATCAGCGTGGAGTAGAGCGGAATTACTTCTCATGTCTTACTCACAATACTCCCTTTAATACAGCCCAGAATGGTGTTTGCTTTTTCTGCAACAGTGTTACATTGTTGACTCATATTTAGATTGTGGTCCACTATGACACCCAGCTCCCTTTCCACAGTGCTCCTTTCTAGGCATTCTTCTAGATCTGCTCTTTCACCCATACTGGAGCTGGGAAAATTAATCCAAGGGACTACGCTCTTCGTCGTGGATAAAGCAGAGTTCTACAGCAAGCTGGTGCTGGGGATTCAGGGTCACAGACAGCGGCTACACCTACCCATGGCTTGATAGCGTGGGCTAATGGTGGTGGGATGGTGCAGCACCAGAATCTCTGCTTCAAATTCCCAGGATGCCTGAGGGTTCAGCCGGGGCGATACCATCACCATGCCTTTCCGGATGGAGGAACGCTTGATCTAAGGAGGAAAGGGAGGTGGCGAGGGGGAGGGGGAGGACGGAAAAAAATATCCTTTATTTCACTCCTTTCATCCAGGGGGATCCCAAGGTATTTTACTGATCAATGATTACTCACGCCCACTGAAATGCAGCCACCTCTGGGAGGCAACATGATAGCTGCTCAACATCATACCGCAATACTGTGCAGGGGTTCCAAAGAATGACTGGCGGAGTCTTCGGGGGGTGTTGTGGCTAGAAGGATGCCCCATGTCAAATTGTGGGCAGGACACTGTGTTTAACACTGCCTAAAAGTGCTAGAGACATCCTTTTTCCATGTCATCCAGACAGACACACACTTCCGCACCCCTTTCAGGAGTCTGATTTGTTCTACATGCCCCAAGGTTCACCTCTCTTAAAAACGACTTGTTTACAAAATCAGACTAAAAGCACAGGTATTGCTGAAAGATTGCTGACTTTCTCACTCGGCCCAAGCAATTATAAATCGACAGAATATAACTACAGTATTTACATTTCACAGCGATACATGAACCTGTTTTTCTCTTTAGCCTTGTTGGAAGCTTGAGTCCAGGCTGAAGCATGTAACTTAGCTTTGTGGCCCCCGCACACATGGGGCCCCAGACAGTTACCCTGCTTGCCACCCCCTAATACCAGCCATGCATTTGCAACCCTCTTAAACCCATCCCAGGACCCACTGGGGGTCACAACCCCCCAGTTCAGAAACATTGATCTAGGTTAATTTAGTGTCCCTCAAGAGCCCAAGAGTACACATTCCCCTTGTGGAGAACCACTGGTATACACACCATGCCTATGACATTAGCTCAGCGCTGACAAGAATGACTCTTTGCAACACTTGTATATTACGAGCGATCTCCTACAAACCACACCATGCTACTTAGAATGTCTGGAGTGATCACAGCCAAGGGCACAGAATTTCAACTGGTGACCTACACAGGAAAGGGGAGAGAGAAGTGGAGTCTGAAGCACTACATTTGTGTGTGACTTTATGATGCTGGAAGGTGAACTCTTCCCTTCTCTTCAGCACTGGGGGAAGCAGTCTCATTTTAACCAGGTTTAGAAAATATCCTAAAGGAGCAAGGCCCATTATCAAGAAGTAGGGCAGACCCTGCAACACATACTCACCTTTTTCAGAGCAAAGGATGCAGTCTGGCCACCACGCACCTCCTTCACAGGCATACGCTTGCGGTGGATGGACTTCACAGCAATGGGCAGGAAGTTGCCCAGAGGGTCTGGACCCAGAAGCAAGGTGTCATTTAGTTTGATCAGGCCTCTCAGCGTTGTCCCTGACACAACTGTTCCCACACCCTGCACCAGGGAGAAAACTACTGGTAACTGGAATCAACCAACCACGCTGTTAGAGCAGTAAAGGAATTCCATCTTCTAGCAGGCCCACCTCCCCACACCTTGTCCAATCTCAGAAATGTGGTAGACACCCTTCCCTGCACCAGTCCCCTTACCGGGACAGAGTAAGTGTCATCTATCTGAAATTCTGCTGGCTCTTCCTCCCTGTAACTGGTGCGGGGAGACAGGAGATTGAGAAACATCTTAAGCAACTCCAGGTTCTCACCAGTGACATTGGAAATCTGGAATATTGGGCACATCCTGTGGGGGAGACAGACAACAGATGGAGGTAATTAATCCCCTCACCGTGATTCAAAGTTCAGGGAGACAACCAAGCCCTGGAACTGAGATAAATACTCAGCACTGGCTGGGGAAAGGTTGGTAGGCAAAATTAGTTGCAGAACACTTCATATTTGAAATTCTACACTACTGCATCTAATTTTCCTCATGACATTCAGAAAAGGGGCTTTAGGTTCTGCACTGAGGTCAGGGCACTCTGCTTCCATCTTATGTGGATAACCCAACAGAAATCCCTCACTGCTACCTGGGGCTATGTCTACACTTGTTAATTTAAGTCGACTTTAACTAAGTCGATTTTAACTAAGTCGACTTAAAGTGTCTACACTTAAAATTAAAGTCGACTTAAAGGGGAACTTAGAAAGTCGACCTAGAGTGTCCATACTGGATGCCTAGGTCGACTTTTAGGGGCTTAGGGGGACCTAGGGGAGGTCCACGGGGGCAGGGGGGGCACCTCTTGCCCAATGCCAGGGGGCTCAGCCTTTGCCCCATTGTACATAGGTACAATGGGGCAAAGGTGGTCAGGGACCCTGGCAGGGCATAGGGGCAGGGTGGGAAGGGCTCTGCCCTGCCCTGTGGGGGGGCATGCCAGGCTCCCCCTGTGCCCCCCCCCCCCGGCAGGGAGGGCATTGGTGTAGTCCTGGGGTAGCCCTAAGTCGACTCTAGGGAGTAGACTTAAGCCTTAGGTCGAATTCAAAGGAGGTGTTATAAAGTCGACTTAATTTTAATTAAGTCGACTTTATTTTCCTTAAGTTGATGTAAGCAAGCTGCTTAAGTCGACTTAAGAAAACTGTAGTGTAGACGCAGGGTAAATTAAGTCAACTTCAGCAAGCTTAAGTCGACTTAATTTACAAGTGTAGATGCAGCCTGGGAGAGGAATACACAGATGGATCAGTCTGAGTCTGCAGCAGATACAGGTTAGATGTACTAACATTGCAGAAGTTTTGCACCATATCTTCTCACCCAGACACATTCCACCTCCAAACATGACTCACACAGACCACTCTCTCCACGCCTGTTACCTCTCTGAGCTGAAGTTGGAGGCTGTTACAATGACGTCATCTTTGCTTTGAACCAGGACTGGGATCTTCCTGCACCCGGGGGACTTCAGAAGTCGCTGTAACAGCTTCAGAGTTTCTTAAAAGATGAAATGAACAGTTAGGGCAGTGTCTCCCCTCTTTAAAAATTGCTTTTGTCAGATTTCCTAAGGGACACAGGCACATTAACAGAGACAAGATGCGCAGAGACCTATGAGTGAGGCTGTATGTTTGCGGCAGTCAAGAAACTGACTCAGGGGGTCACATCTTCCATAACAGCTAGCCTGCTCTGAACAAAACTGCTCCAAAAAAGTATGAATTTGCCTTTCTGTACATCTAATATAGTGCAGTCTAAGCTTTAAGGTTGTTTATAAGCTTGTTTAAAACAGAGTGGATTTTATTTGTTGGGGGGAGGGGGAGGCAGCAGTTGAGAAGTTAATGGATTTTTGAATGCTTTTATCTGTCCATGTATACATACAAGGAGATAGAGCAAGGTCATTTACTTGAAGTGTACAGAACCACAGGCTGGGAGATACTGGGCAAATCAGTGTTTTCTCCTGAGTTGGAAAGTAAGTTTGCATAGTGGGTGGAGTCAAATATTGATAATTTGAGGACTGAGCCAATTAGAGCTCAGATAGAGAGAAGTTATAAAACAAGGAAGATGCGCTCTTCCCCCCCCTTTCAGGTGGGCTCAAGTAGATGATCCTAATAAGCAGGGGTCCTAAAAATTGGTTTGCCACAGGAAAAACGTGAAATTTTTGTTTTTACAGAGACTCTAAGTTTCTACATTTTCTGAAAAAAATAAAAATCGTTAACTATTAGCTAAATTTTAATGACAGTACCAGTGTCAGCTATTCGAAGGGCACAACTTCCCCTCCCGGGGTTGATTTTTGAATGTGCTTCAAGTTTACATAGCTAAACATACCCCAATAAACTGCTTCTGGCATATACGGGGTACTCAGCAGTGTACAGGGGTTCGTGTTTTAATGCCTCTCAAATTTCACTTCGGCCTCCATAAGTGAGCAATTAACGTTCTGAAAAAATATTAAATCACCCACTGAAGACCATGTCATTGAGTCTAGCCAGGACAAATTGCAAATTTGTAATGTGCTGTTCTGTACCGCATACAGCAAGGCTGTAGATTATGTTTGAAGGAAGACAACTGTAAAACACACTGTAAGCACTGAACATAAACTGAACGAAAAGAAATGAAAACAAGAGGATGAAAACAGCAGGGCCATCAAAAGCAGTAAAGAAACAATGCACTGTGACTGGGTCATTCTATTCATTTAGGGGTCGGCAACCTTTGCCAGCCCCCATGCACCGCACCCTCAGCAGGTGCCAGGGCAGGGCCAAAAGGGGGCGAGGCCTCCGGTTCCCAGGTGGGGCTGGCTCACGCTGGCGGGTAGCCTCTTATTCCCAGCTGGGGCCAGGGCCTGGACCAGCTCCCGCTGGCGGGTGGTGGTAGCTGCGGGTGGGCCAACCTGACCCGCTCCCCTCCAGCATGGGGGCAGCCCCCCCAAGGCTGATTGGCCCTGGGCACTGCTGCTCCCCCAAAGGGACGGCCCTACCCAGCAAGGGGATGAGGCCAGCAGCGGCCAGGAGCCCTGTGCGCTGCGGCGCCATTTTTTTTTACTGCTGGCCTTGCTTCCCAGCAGCAAAGCGTGACCAGCGGGGGCATGGAACCACGGCACACGGCTCGTGGCCCCAGACTGCACTGGGGGGCAGGGCCAGCAGGGGAGCCGGAGCGACGCTGCGTGCTGCTCCTGCTCGGCCCACGTGCCGGGGGGTGCCGACCCCATAATTAATTCATTTTATTATAGTTGACACTGGGAGGTTTCAAACTTGCTTAAAAATTGTAAATAAATCCATAGAACATTGTGTTCAACTGATACTTCTACTATGGCTAGGGAAACTAAAATTCAGTGTTTCATTTTAACTGCAGAATAACTTTTTTTTTTAAATCTGAAAATTTGGGAGTGTGGGAGGAGAGGATTAATCATGAGACGCTGCTAGGATTTCAGGCAGAATGTGTGAGACAAACTGTTGTATGTAATTAGTGTCTGACTGCTAGACTTCCTGGTTCTCAAAACTTCTTGAGCACCTCTGATCAAAACCACGCCATTGTTCCAAGCAATTATAGAGACAAATCCTAACGGGTTAGAAACAAAATCAAAATAGGACCAAAATTTGGGAAAAAAGCCAGACACTTCTAGTGGTGTGCATCAAAACAGGACTGCCTAAGAAGGTCATTTTGACCTATGAGTAAGGGAGCAGAGCAAGAGGTTTCAAATCAATATTCACACACACCCCTTTTCCCACTTCAGATTTAGATACCAAGAGAGAAAGAAACTCACTCCACCCCTTAACTCCATCTTAAAGCTCTCGGTTGCCTCTCCTCATAAAATCTGTGTGACAGATATTGCAACTGCAGACAATATCTTTGTGGACCAAGTCATATTATGTTTATGAATGATTTATGTATCATTGGGTGCGTCTACACTTGAAAATTAAGTTGACTTAAGCAAGCTTAAGTCGACTTAATTTACCCCACGTCTACACTACAGTTTCCTTAAGTCGACTTAAGGAAATTCAAAGTCGACTTTATAACACCTGGTATAAAGTCGACTTTGAGGCTTAAGTCAACTATTTAAGTCGACTTAAGCCAGTGTAGACATGGGGTAGCCCTAAGTCGACGTAGGGCATGGGTCCCTTCTCGCCAGGACCACTCAGGTCCCAGCAAGAAGAGACCGCGTTGCTCGCTTCCTTCTCCCCAGGACCCGTGCTCCCAGGGTTTCCTAAAGAGCTGGAGTGCCAGCAATTGTTGGCATTGCTGCACTCCAGGTTCTGGCCAAGGGAGCCCTGGGCTCCCTCCTAGCCGGACCGAGCGGTCACGACCAGGAGGGAACGCGGGTCTCCCGCTCTCCCTCCTGGTCAGGACTGCAGGGTCCCGGCTAGGAGGGAGCGTGGGGCTCCCCTCTCCCTGAGACCCGCGCTCCAGGAGAAGGAAGCCCTGCGGTCCCTTCTTGCCGGGATCCCCACTCCAGCTGAACAATCCAAACAGTGATCATTTGGAAATGGCAGTGTAACAAGTGAGGGGAAAAAAAGGAGAGTCTTTCTAGACTGTATCTGGGCTATTATAGCCAAAACCCTGTTAAGTACGAGGTGACTTCCTTCAGCCCTGATTCGCCATCCCAACTGAGAGGATCCTGGAAAGGCAGTGGACACCAAGCATTTGAGGGCAGAGGAGCAGTTGCTGACAAAGATCAACACATTTACCTTGCAGGATGTTGGCAGGACACATGTCAATTTTTGTCACCACGACAAAGACTGGAACATTGAGAGCCAGCGCTAGACCCAGGTGCTCCTTGGTCATCCCAACAATCCCAGCATTGCTGCCAACCTGCATCAAAGAGTTACACAACTGCAAGTAGCTGATCACACAGAACAGTTTGGATAGAGTACGCAGTAGTTTATGATCGGATTGTAGAACTGGTGCATGAGGGACTGGAATTGCCTCTTCCCCCCAACACACCCACACACCAAGAATTTTAAACACATCAGCAGGAGCAGAGACAGCAGTGAATAGTGAGGAAAAGAAGTCAATCCCTAACAAGTGCTTATAATATTGTTTTCCTGAGGTCAGAAATCTTTCAGATGACAAAGAAAACAGATATCCTGACCTCTTACAGCTATTGAAGATCCCATGGCATTCTGAAGAGCAGAGAACCAGCCATGGAGTCCCGGCCATACCATTATACTGACAATTATAGTCTTCCTACTGAAGCTATTATTTTTGTTATCACAGCACCTAGGAGCCCCTATCATGGACCAGATATACACTGTGCTTGATGCCGTACAAACACCGGACAAAGTCAGTTCCTGTCCCCAAAGAAGTCATCCACTTCCACAGCATCTTTCATACTGCAACACTACTGCAGAGGAGAAGTATTACAGCTCTGAATAGCACCTATTCCCAGCCATATTGCACTGCTTTGCTGATACTTACCATAAGCATGCAGAAATCTGGTAGGTGGCCGGTCATGCCAAAGACTGTGGTCTTCAGGTACTTCTCATGCCCAGCCAAGTCAATGAAAGTGATGACCTTGGTGGATTTCTCACAGATCTTGGTCCACTCCAAGCTGCCACCATGGCTGTCAGGTTTGTTCACCACGTTGCCCTCACTGTCAAAGCCCAAGATATCATTGCCGACACTGCTGGTACGGCCCGACTCAATCTCATGCTTGTGGCGGAAGAGCTTTTGCCGAGCAAAGCCCCGGCCATTGTCCAGCTCACCATGTGTCAGGACACCAAGCAAGGTGCTCTTTCCTGCATCCACATTGCCAACCACCGCTACCCTAGAGGGGAGAGAATAAAGTAATCAAACACCTGGAGTACGAAAACGTTCACTATCCACATGCAGATAAGGAGCTATACTCATCAAACGACGAGGACTCCTGTGGCACCTTAGAGACTAACAAAAATGTGCCCCCCCCCAAATGTTTTTGTTAGTCTCTACAGTGCCACAGGACTCCTCGTCGTTTGCTGAAAACAGACTGACACACCTACCACCCTGAAACCTTTACTCATTAACATTCAAATGGAAACTCAGAACACATCAGATCATCAAGAGCAGATCTGAGATACCTCAAAGGAAGATACCTATCAAAGGACCATAGGTTTATCAAGCTCTGGATCAAACTGTAGTGAAGTCTCTCACTGGTGTTCAAGCAAGGAAGAGGAATCCAACCCAGAAGATCGTGATGATATTCAGAAGGTGTTTCCCAAATCCTGGCACCTGCAGCCAGATGTGCACAGCAACACTCCCAAAAGAAGAGTTAAATGTGAACTTGCTCTTCTCTTAGGATTCTTCTAAGTTTTCATGGTAATTCAAGTTTGTGGTGAGTGCCACTGACAGCACCGGAACATGAAATCTGTTTCCAGAGTGTGCACAGTACAAGCAACAACATACCCCCCAACTTAGAGGGACACTGTCAGGGAAATTCACTGTCCAAGGCTCATTCCTGTATTAATATTAACATCTTTATTGATGCAGATGAGGGTGGCCACTGATGCAGTTTGAGTGATGTGGAAACAATCCACCTGGAACTGGATGGAGATTCAAATCATTTTTATACAAGACACCAGACACCCAAAGTGATAACTTTTGGTCACCACTGCATTAGGCTGGAATCAAACTGGTGACTGATAAGCAAAAGACTTTGTACTCCAGTTTATGACTTATTTTAAAGAGTCCTCTCCTTACAAGATTCCCAGAATTCCCAGATTCTCAGGTTAAATGAGTTCCCAAACAACTCCTCGATGGATCAACAGAGGCTGCAAACCACATAGGGAATCCCTCTCAACCCAGAGAAAGAACCCAAAACAGAGCTGTCACTCAGATACTGAAATCTGAGCCAAGAATGGGAGCGCAAGCTAAAGGTAACTGCAGACAGCTTGTATAAAAGAGGAAGAAAAGATTTAATTAGCAAGGAGCAGCCAAACAGCTGCCTTTCCTGGCTTCTTACAACACCAAGGTTCAAATCACCACTTACTCAGATCAAAGAGATGTGGCTGTGTTGTTGCCTAACCTTACCTTCACCTGTCTCCTCACCTGACCTCCAGGAAGTCGTTGTCACCCACACGTTTCCGAACAAGGTAGTCTCGCACTTTGCCCCCTGCCTCCTGGTGCTCCCGCAGGAGAATCACATCTGCCTCAAGCTGCTCCGCCATGCTCTTCACTGTGGCATAGGATGCTTCCATATCTGCCTCACTCAGGCCATATTCTGTCCCATCTAATGAGAGGTTGAGGGAGAACAGAATAAAAAGTGAACTTCACTTCCTAGCAGCCTGGAGAAAATAGTAATTTTATTCTCTCCTCAAATGAGCTGCCTTTAGCTGGATTACACACACACATGACACCACGCAGCCTATGGAAACACAGCACGAATGGTCTTTTCCTGAAGGAATCTTTAGGCTTAGTTTAAAGACTCAAAAAATAAAAAATAAAAATTAAAGGTTCATCATCCACAGCAAAAACCAAAACAATAAATAAATCATTCTGTCTGAAAGTGCTTTACCAACTAGTGTTACAAGGAACACCTACAAATCAGTGAGGGATTGGCATAAAAATTCATTTCCCCCCTACCCCCCAGTTTGCTTACTTTATGCTAAGCTGCACTTTGGGTATATAGTCAGTTTCCCCTCTCTAGCCACTCTAGTTCCTTGACTAGCCTTTCACACTGCAACAGGGAAGAGAAAGGGTTTTAAGAATGTACAAGGGGATGCAGGGGAGAATGTAGCTCTTGAAAAGTAGGATAAATTTGTTCTGTAAAACTGACTAGATCTCAAGTCTAGTTTTCCTTTAAGTTATTAAATCTAAGAAATTCAAAGGAGTCTATCTGGGCTATGGGAATTGTGGCTGTGGTATGATGTCTTTCCTCTCTAGGTTACTGGTTCCAACACAGCTCCAGGCTCTGTGTGTGTGTGCGCGTGTGTGTGTAAAAATCACAACTAGCACAAATTGACTTTCCTATGGGCAGTCACAGCAGAAATCACAAGGACTGAATCAACTAATTAAAAGTCTCTCATTAGGTGTGTTTATTCCCTGCATCAGGAATAGAGAAAAGGTATAGGAGTGATGTACATGAAAGCTTGACCAAATACTGTCAATCAATGTTATCCCTGTACCACAGGCTTAACAATTATAATTAATCAGACCGGTTGTCCTGACAGACAGTGGCCACTTCCAGCTGCTTCAAAGAAGGTGTGAGGAAGCCTGCAGTAGGCAATTATGAGATAACCTCCCCTTTGCAACATTTCCTGCTAACCATTCCATAGCTGCAAGCTGACTTAGGCACCGAAGTAGATCCCTTCCAAAACTTAGTAAGTATTTAAAAACTCATGACTCTGATTACTTCCAATATCCATGTACATCTCCTCTTCTGCAGCCCACCAAGCTCTTGACCTTAATGACACCCATGAGCTAACTGTGCTTTCTATCAAAGAAAGAACTTTAGGCTTTAAGGGTGTCAAATTCAGCATTTTTCATCAGCACACAAAAATGTGAATTACAAAAGAGAATGAATGAACAAACGAACAAGTGGCAGATTTATTAAAGCCATGTTAAAGGATCTGGTGTCAAACCAGCAGCCACAAATATGCAAAGGCAGGTGGCTGCTGCCACACCTAGAACATATGAAATTAGAAGCTTTTCATTTAGAAACAACAAAAGGGAAACTCCTTTATGTAGTGCAGGCTGCCTATCGCACATGCTGCTCAGGGGAATCAGAAGAAACAGCTATTTTGGCTAACATTGATACTTACATTTAAAGTGCTTCTAACACATTCCTGTGAAGCAGGGAAGTATTCCTTATTCCATTATACAAATGCAGAAAACCCTATGGCATAGAGGTAACGCAACCTCTCCAGAACATGAAGTAGTATCAGGACTGAGATTATGAATTCAGAGCCCCCATAACCCAGCACCATGCTCAGATGCCTTAACCACTCTTATTTCCAAAGATGGGCTCCATTATTTTAATCAATAATATTTATAGCTATGCCAAATAAAACAGAAACAGGGTAACCAAATTACATTTCCAGGCATATTTGCCAAGAGGGCATTCTGCATTATATTGGAAGATGGGGGGAAGGGGTGGCGGAATTCTCTGAAGCATCAAGTACTGTCTTCAGAAGCAATCAAATTAAATGAAGCAACAGTTTCTTGTAAAGATAAAATGTACTTTTCCTTCAGAAGGAAGCTATACTCACCAGATCCTTGTCCAATTACATAGATGGTCTCCCCACATCCCTCATCCATTCTCTCCCACATCTGCTGGAGCAGGCTGTCATACTGCTCTGACGTGGGACTCACCATCACCAACTAGAAGGAAAATCAAATAAGCTTGTTAGTCTTTAAAAGTGCCACAGGACTCCTTTTTTTGTTTGGATGGAACATCAGACACCCAGTTTATACACACACACACTGAACAGGCCAATTTCCAAAACAGTCACACAATCGATGCGGTTTATGTGCAAAGCTGGCTGTCAAAGACCCCTTGTGCTCATTTTTGACAGGTTCATCAGTTTCACTGAGGGTAGGTACATTTCCTCCTCACAAGGGTATGAGACAGCCATACTCACGGGCGATGGGAGGCAGGGCGATCAGCACCTGGGACAGCCCAGTGAAAGGGTCCAGCGGGAGCCAGCCGAAGGGGGGAAGTGGCCTGCTCAAAATCCCTGCAGGGCCACATCCAGGAACCCGGCCTAGACCCCAGCGCTTGGGGCACGGGGCACCATACGTCTAACGACTCCTCCGTCCCCTGCAGCCTCAGCCCCCCAGCTCCAGTCTCCCGCGGGCCTGCCCGCCGCTCACCAACCCCACCGGCCCGGGCCCGCGATAGAGCGGAGCTCAGAGCCGCTGCCCTGGGAAGACCGACCAGCTGCCCACGCTAGGGTAGGGCAGAGCTCCCGCCCGGGAACACACCCCCAGCCCCGAAACCCCAACACACGAGACCTCCCGGCCCGGGCCTACCTTGCTGGTGAGGTCGAGCTCGGGCTCCCCATTGAGTGTCTCCCCGTCATCGCTGCCGTCCGAGCCGCAGGAGGCGCGGTGGGGACGGGCGGAAGCGGCCGCCTGGGCCGCCCCACTGGGGGAGCTGGGCTCCGGAGCGAACATACAGGCCGGCACCGGGGAGCCCCCAATAGGCGAGCGGCTCCGCTCCGCCGCCATCTTCCCTGCCCCGGCCTCCAGCAGCTCCTGCACCCGTCTCATCAGCATAGCCCCGCCCCCAGCCCCGGCCCCGCCTACCCGGCTTGGACGGAGGGACCCAAACCTCGAAAACCCGCCCACAGGCTTGTTAAATATTTATCAAGCCCTCCCATATACGCCCAATCACCACGCAGCGTTGTGAATAATTAAGCATAACCATAACAACCACTGCCGGTCTTATCATTATTCATAAGCCACGCCCCCCCCCAACGCTCTCCGCCCGTGGAACTTTGAGGTGTTGCCAGGTCCTACCCTTACAGCCTCACAAACGCAGAGCCCGCTCTACGTGGTAACTGCCTTTTGACCAATAGAAAAGGAGAACGAACCAACAAGAAACACTTCACGCCAATCAAACAAAAGATTCAGCAGTGGGGCGGGCCCAGAACCTCCGCCTATCACAGGACAGAGACAGAGAGCCCGGGCAAAGGTTTCTCCAAATTAGGAAAACCAGGACGTTACCTTATCTAACTAACCAATAAGAGAGGAGTCTTTTCGGATAGACGTATGGAGGAACCAATCAAACGAGAAAATGTGCTGGGCTGGCGGGCCGCTGTCTGCGTGGATTTTGGCTGGGATATAAATTGGCTAGCCACCTCTTCTCCCCCTTGTCAGATGCTGATGGCATGTGACTGTGGCATGCACTCTGAAAGAACACCTAAAGCCAACTCCACATTTATCAATCTTATATCATTATGATATGTTCCCTACAAGGCATATCTTGTGTAGGATTACTGTCTTGAGCTGCTAAACGTGTGTTACCATTGTATGTTGTATGTGAAAGTTTGAAATATTGTTGAATATGCTACTAGAACCTGTGAACTGGGAAACACCCACAAACCAGCTTTTCAGGCACAGCAATAAAGTGGCTAGATGTGCTAATGGCCCATCAAGCTGTTAGTGAAGAAAAAGTCAAGAGCAGTGATGTGCTTTGTAAAAATCTACAAGAATCCTAATTTCAATTAAACAAATTAGGAGTCCTTTGGTACTTTTAAAGACTAACAAATTTATGTATTGCATGAGCTTTCAAAGGAGAAATCCCACTTGTTGCTTTAAAATGGAAAAGTTACAGTATAGGAGGGAAAAATAAACCCAGTGAGGTATGATTGACAGTAGGTTTTCCATTTTAAAGCATCTGATGAAGTGGGATTTCTACCATGAAAGAAAGCTCATGTGATAAATAAATGTGTTAGTCTTTAAAAGTACCACAAGACCCTTGTTTGTCTTGCTGAACCTGACTAACATGGCTACCCCTTTGGAATTTCAATGGAGTCACCATTAATCCATCAGTTTTTGTCTCTGTCTAGTGCACCACTGCCAGACATTGTCTCACACTGATCCTCAAACACCACGCATGCACATCTCTTCATACAAAGCAGTCTGCTGACCAAACATTTGCAGGGTAGAGAGCATCTGGTTTTTGCACATGCACATCTGACTAGCTGAAGGATTGATTTGGGAGCACATGAGCAGTCCCTTCACCAAGCGTTATGATCAGTCCCTTCACCAAATGTCATCCATGCCCAGCTAGTGGTCTCCAACTTTTTGCCAGCAGATGGCACAACGCTCATAGGTTTCAATAGCAACTGCCCTCCAGAAGCAGATCAATATCTCCTGGCTGGGGACTGCTACTTGATCATCCTATAGCCATTCCATTGCTTGATAATTTGTCCTTGATGGCAAGTATAAAGGCATTCCTTTTCAGTGGAATTTTTTTTTCTGTTTGTCTGCTTCTTGGGAAACATCCATCAACACAGCTCGAGACATGTTGTAATGTTGGTTGTTCTTCCAATGGTAAACTCTGCATATGAACACCTCTAGTGCATTCATATTACATACACCTTCAGAGCAAGGAGAAAGTCTTGGGAGCCTGAATTAAATATTTTCCTGTCAGTCTGTAAGATAATTTGGTCTTTCAGGCCAATTATCCAATAATGTCACATCTGAAAGGTAATGTGGCAGTGCAGCAGCTTCTAATGGTTCAAGTGATAGGAACACATTTCTAAAGGATATATAGTAACCTTTCCCAGCAGCAGGCACAGAAACAGAGTCTCGTAGAAGTTTTGAGTAGCATCTCACAGGGTGTGTCTACACTTGTAAATTAAGTCAACTTAAGCCTGCTTAAATTGACTTAATTTACTCTGCGTCTACACTACAATTTCCTGAAGTCGAATTAAGCTGCTGCTTAAGTCGACTTAAGGAAATTTTAAGTCAACTTTATTAAACCTACCTTAAAGTCGACTTTACTGGCTAAGTCGACTTTATTAAGTCGACTTAGCCAGTGTAGACACGGATTAGCTCTAAGTCGACTTTAAGTCGACTTAAAGGGTCCCCAGCGCTCCCCCACTGACCTCCCTGACAGGGTGGCTGGCACAGCCTGAGCCTGACATGCCCACCCACAGGGCAGGACACAGCCCTGCCCACCCTGCTCCTATATCCTGCCCCTGTCCCTGTCCTGCTCAGCCCCCATTGTACCCTGATACAATGGGGCAAATGCTGAGCCCCCTGGCACTTTGAAAGGGGTGGATGCTCAAAGTCGATTTGGCAAAGTCCACTTTAAATCAACCTAATTTTATAGTGTGGACATGCTAAGTCAACTTATTTGGCCAAGTGTAGACATAGCCAAAGAGTACTAGAATATGTGAGTCTTGTGCAAAAATTTGGATTTTAGTAGAACCTCTCTCTGTGGCACTGATGGCATGCGCAATAATTTTAATGTCATGGGAATTGGGAAGAAATAAAGAAACTCCACTGAACAGTGCAAGGCAGCAACTTCATTACTTCATGTGACAATGGAATTCTTCAAGCAATTCTTTGCATGCTGACCATTTTTCCTGCAAAGCATACGGTTACCTTGTCTTTTGTGTGAGCATGAGACAGTAACTTCTTTACTGTTACACTGAAGATGTTTATGGAATCAGTGATTTCATACTGGATAGTTTCAATACCATGAAGTCTTTTCTTTCTAGCAATGTTTTTAATTGATTCCTCTGCATATGTGTCAAACACAAAGAGGACTTTGTAATTCATCCAGTATGTTTTCTGTAACCTGAAGTGTTTGGCCAAATTTTGACAAGTGTTAACAGATTCTGGTTTATCAAGACAGTGGCGTAGCTGTTCACTGTATAAAATGTTCTTCTGATCCTCAAAGGGTCCTTCATATTATCAGATCAGTATTGGTTTGAATCTTGTCCAAAATACCACACTGCCAGCCAATCATTTAATAACTAAAACTAAAGGTTTATTATAAAAGGAAAGAAACAAAGATGAGAGATGTTAAACAGTCAGAGCAATCAGTACATACAAATGACTTCAAAGTCAATAGATATCAGATCCTTAGCAGTATTGGAGCTTGCAGGCTTGTACAGTTCCTCTAGTGTACATACAGGACCTGGATCATACAGCTTCAGATGCAGAGTAGTTGATCCAGAAGGTAGGTAGGGAAGCAGGAGTGAAGAAAGGTGGAGATGGTGCAGCAGTCTTTCATAGTTTCTACTAAGAGGCTTGTACTTCCTTTATCCCAAACACAGTCACAAAGCACACAGCATGGAAAAGCCTCAGAGTCCTGTATCCATAGGCCCTTCTGACATGTCTTGATAATTCATAAAATGTAGCCCCTCACTTCTCTCCCTAGGATCACTGTTTTACTAATTCCAAAGGGGAAGCCGTGTTAGTCTATTGTAGAAACTATTGTAGAAAGACAACAGAGTCCTGTGGCACTTTTAAAGACTCTGTTGTCTTTCTACAATAGTTGTTTTACTAATGGCTCTTGACGAGTCATCAGTGCTGACATTAATCTCCCCCCCACACCCTCCACTCCAGGGGGGAGTGTAATGCAGTAGCACAGCACAGGTTTGTGGATACAGATATGTCATAAGTATCCATAACATACAGTACAAAGATGATACATACACGTAAATAGTATTATCATACTTAGCAAATTATATCCTTTCCAATTATACCTGACATGGCATATCTTGTAAGAATCATGACAATTTTGTCATATTGGTATTAAATAATATTATAAATGGTCACTCATATTCCAGACAGCGTCACACTTGGCATTTAACAGCATCTAATGAGTTTAGATGGTGCTTGGTTACTTTTGGGGAACTCATCACAGCCAGGCTTAATGTTCCATTTGAAGGAGTTCTGGGATTGCCAGGAAAAAAACAGAACAGAGCATTTGGATTCTGTGTTATGCCCACCAACTCCCTAACTATTGTACTTTCATCACTCTGTTTTCATGTTCTAGGCAGGGCTTTGCCTGAACCAAGTACACATGTAGGATAAATAATAAATATTAAATTAAATAATTAGAGCTAAGTTTGGTGAAGGAAACACACGTATTGCAAGAAAAGTCCCTGACTAGCAATTAGAAGGAAGACCTTGAAAATAATGAGTTACGTGGCCAGAAGGAATGAAGTAGGGAGGCTGTCTGGTACAAAGAATGAGATAAAGGAAAATTTCTAAAAGGAAGGCCTCTGACTGAAAAGAGTGACTGCAGATGATTTTCAAACAGCCGAAAGAATCTCTCTTAAAAGGAACCAACACGGTCATACCTACCACACATACCAGTGTTATCTTAAAAGTAAAATGTATGGAAATCAAGGTGTGAAGAAAAAAGCTGTTGGTCAGCAAGAAGGCAGGGATAAGGGGAAAAAAACCTTGGGGAGAAAAGAGGTTGTACATTTTATCTACATTAAAATTGGAAATAAAGAGGAAAGCTGTTTTGAATTGATTTGTTAACTAAAGTGGTAATTGGCTAAGACACATTTGTTTGTGAAAAGATATTAAAAGAGTATTGAATGTGAAGGTTCTTTGTCAAACATTACCTGATCTTACTGGAGCATGCCAGGATGAGATGCTTTCCCTAGGTCTGGCCTATATTGACAATTGTTTATGAATACTTTGTTTACTGCTAGGGGAATTCTGCACCAAAATTTAAAAATCCTACACACGATATTTTAAAATTCTGCAAAATAACATAATATAATCAAACCAGCTTCAATTATTTTGGTAATTTATTTAAAAATACCTGCAAATTTGTCTGTAAGAATACAGACAACAAAAAAGACTCAGGAAATGTTTTTTGACAAATAGATACCTTATTAGGCATAGTAATACAGAACTTTAAATAATAATTCATTTAAACTACAATACAAAAACATATTTCCCACACCCCTGTGAAGCAGTGCAAAGGCTAGGGTGTGTCAAAGGTAATGGAGGAGTTGAGAGAGAAGGAAGTAATTGCTGGGAAGAAGCCTAGGAAATAAACCTGGAGGATTATTGAATTGGGGGGGGGGGAGGGAGTATGGAACAGGTATTTTTAGGCAGAGGTGGAATTGCTAGGGAGTTGAGGAGTCTTCCTCATACAGACCCTGGCTGACACAAGCCTCTTTCATTCAGTCAGGCACATTTTCCCTAACGTGCACCACCCTCATCTCCATGTGTCTTTGCACCCCCACTCAGACACCCCTGCCCCCATGAGACCCTGCACCCTACTCTGACACTCCCTCTCCCTTGTCCCCATGTGTCCCTGCACCCCCAAGCCCATTCTGTCCCTGGCTCAATGCTGTTAACCCTCTAGCTACTGTGTCCTTACCCCAGCCTGTCACCCACCACTAGCCCTTCTGAACCCCAATCAATATGACCTTCCAGCAGCCCTATGTGCCCTAATCTTTCTGTCCTGTCCCCCCCATATCCCATGCTTCCTCACCTAACCCAGTAGGCAAGGCACTTTGAGGAACGTAGCCACTGTTCTCCGCCCGTAGGCATCTTTAGAGCAATTATATAAAATATAATTTGGTCTTTGGAGTTAATCAAGGAATTTATGTATAAATTGGTGTCTGGTGCTCTCCCATATTAATAATTTCTAATATTATTAATAATTTCAACAGCACAGAAAGGAACTGGTGACCCTTTAATGAACCAATTTTCTTTTTTAAATTCTTCCTATGTCAAGGCCAGGCTTTTCTATACATCTTAATTCAGTGAGGTGCCAGGCATAGAATAGTTGGCTAAAACTGAAACAAAAAATTATTTCACTAAGTCTTCTAGCACTGCAAATTCCAATTAGGAGTCCTGACAGATTGAATAAAAAGCTGCAAAGACTGGCACTTGTCCCAATATCTTCAACTTTTTCCTGGTGCTCAATATACTTCCTCTCCAACCTTGCCAAATCCAGTGTTTGGGTACACTAATTACAGCCCCAAGCATTTTGTAACCAATCCTCTGCAATGGTATTCTCCAAAAGATTCAGCTACTAGTGACTGGTCACTACTCATCGTCTCCCCATTGATACCTAAAAACGATTAAGACCAAAGTAAAAACAAAAATTTGGTAATAAATTACTTTGGGATTGCCATTTTGTTATGTAATATACATTATGTAACCTTGTGCATACTATTTGTGGCTAGATTCCAGTAACTTCTGGCTGTATGCCAATATCATAACCAATGCCTCATTACAACTCTTTTGGCATAATAAATAAAGCTTATAATCAATATCTTCTTTCCTGTTGATGACAGCAAATCAACTTGAAGCGCTGCCTCTATGCACAGTCATCTGTAACATTAAACAAATTAATCAGCTCTCATGTTCTGAGCATTAATTAATAACACGGTACTGTCAGGTGGGGGTCAGTTTAACGGTGTGGCAGCTCCATGTTTGACATGCTTGTGTTAAAGTATAATTTTTAAAAACACTGATTTTTAAAGATTTTTCTCAAGGATATATCTCCCTAATTTTTCTGGGTTCTTGTCTTTGGTACTATTGTGTTCATGGGATGGGAGAAAGAGCTTTCAAATACTACCCAACTGGATCCATTTCCAACAACATTGAATTATCAAAATTTCTACCACCAGGGGGCCTGGAGCTGGGACTGTATAGTGAGGGCAGAGAGTGAATATCCTCTGCTATGCTGCAGAGAGTGACACTGATTCTGTCCATTTTTACAAATCAAATGAATGATACCTTCCTGATCTTTCTATCACTAAACTTGTCCATAGAATTATAATGCTCCCTGACTATAATGTCAAAGACAGCATGTTGAACTAGAATCGATGAATCACTGGGTGTATGATCTGGTGTATTCCTGTGCAAACTGAACTTCTGTCACATCTTAGAGACTTAGAGGAATGACTTGAGGTTGGGGCTGAGCCATATTTGCAGACTGTGTTTGTGATAGCTTGAAATATTCTCACGATAATTCCATGTCATCCAGATATCAGTTCCATGCTCTCAAAACTCCAGACATTGGTGTAATTAAAAAATAAAGAAAACTGCAACCAAGAAACAATATATTATTCACAGTCTTCTTCTGTGTTCATCACCACAGTAGAAAGTATTACTGTTATTGCAGTAGTTACATTACACATGGAGAAGGATGAGTGTGAGAGAATGAAACAAAAAGGATCAAAAATAAAAAACTACATCTATGCAATCCAAAACCGGCAGTGGTGTACCACCGAGGCTGTCTGGCACCCAAGGACCAAGCCAAAATTGTGTGTTGCCTGGTGCCTTGTGCCCACCACACCTTACTACCCAATGTGCCCCAGCCCTACCCCCCAACTGCCCCAGGATGGGGGGGTTTATCAGGGCCAGGCCCCAGGGCACTGTTGCCAGGTTGCAGGAAGGCATGGTCCTCTCCCCCCCCCCCCAGTCTGGCACCCAGGGGCCTGGCCCTCCTCCATTTCTCCCCCCTTTCCCCATATGCTAGTGAGAGCCAACATTAGACATAAGCAGACTAAGCAATTGATTGGGACCCCAAATAGCTCAAGGGGACCCCCTATTTACTTTTTATTATGTGTTATGCAGGTTGGGAATATTTCTGCTTTGGGCTCCCAACTGGCCATCACTGCATCTGATGCAATCCCAGAACAGCTTGAAGACTGGGAGAGCTAGAACAGAGAAGGTCTCAGCCTCTGATCCGTGCATAGGCTGCAGTTACTGTGCAAACCAAACCACCATGCAACGGCTGCAGTTCTTGTGAAATGGTGGTGGTGAAAGTCTCTAGCTCCAGGCCAAGCTCAGCAAGCTGTGTTGTTCAGACCTTACGCAGTGGCATGTCAGGACACCATAAGTCGATGTACGGGACGTGTAACCCACCAGTGGCCTGCAGGCTCTCGTGTACAGCGCAGGGCGGTGCCTGGTCTAACCTACAGCCAGGCTACTGCTGGCTCCATGTGCTGGCTGCCACTGTGGGTGACTGGCAAGCAACCGCACAGGCTCGGTGAGCACGTGCCCCCTAGACCGCGAGGGGTCAGGCGAACAGCCATCAGCAGCTGCCCAGAGAAGATAACGTGAAACAAACAGATTGTAGTGACGTCACATGGAAGTGCGCCCGGGGACCGTTTTGGTTACGTAGGCGTGTGCGGGGCGGGGCCAGAGCACGCGCCTTACGCGGGGCGGGTTGGTTGCGCCTGCGCGGGCGGCCGGGGTGCCGTGGCTGTGGATCCGAGGAGGTCTGGGCTGGGGGGCGGTGAGTGGCGGGGCGCCCGGCGAGGGGGGTATGGCGGGCGGGTCGGGGGCGCCCGGCGAGGGGGGTATCGCGGCCGCTTCGTTCCGGGCTGGTCCAATCCACGCACCGTCCCCCCAGGGAACAGCCCTCTCCTGCCCTGCCCCGTCTCCCCTCGGTGCGGGGAGCCCCCTTGGGGGCTCGGGCCCTGCCCCGCGCCGCACGGTGCCCGCGACCCGGCAGGGCCGTGCTGGGGGGTGGGCCCGGCTGCCTCCCCCGAGGAGCCTTGGCATCGTTGGGGGGAGCTGCTCGTTCTGCGCGGGGAGGAAATGCCTCGAGCGGGCCCGGGCCTCCCTCGCCTGCCGGGGGCCCGCCTTGGTTTTCCCTGCGGGGCTAATTGCGGCTTCTCTCCGCGGGCAGGACTCGGCGAGGAGCTGACGCCTTCCCTCCCCACCCGTTGGCATCTGCTCCTCAGGGCACGGCCACTCCCTAAGGGATGGAGACGAGCAGCTGAGACGTCCCTGCAAACGGGTCTCCGAGACTGGCCTCGACTTACCCCGTCTGGCCCCGTGGGGGTGGGCGTTTCTGCCCCGCCTACTCTGGATCCTGGTAGTAGCGGGGCTGCAGACCGAAGGAGATGGAAGAAAAGGAGCGGTGTGATAAATTCCAGCCGGTCTCCTGATGCTGAAAGGATTTCAATCTTATTTTGATATTTTTTTGGGGGGGTGACAGAGGGACCGAAATACACCAAGAGCAACTTTTTATGGAGTGGGGGAGGAGGGAGGGGAAAAAATGTTTCATATTCTTACGTGATTTTTGCAACCAACTGTCATTTACCACACAAACTGAAACACAAGAGGAGGGTTTGCTAACTGGAAGCAGGATTTTTCTCTAGAAGAAGGGAGCAGTGGGCTCTTACTTTGAGTGTGGAGAGGGGGAAGTTCAGACTGCTCTGTTTCTCACTGCCTTCCCCACAACTACCCTATGAAAAAAATGAGTTGCGTGCCATGGAAAGGTGACAAAACCAAATCGGAATCTCCTGAGCTGCCCCAGCTGGCACCACTGCGTATTTACCATGAGAAACAGCGCAGGGAGCTGTGTGCTCTCCATGCCCTCAATAATGTCTTCCAGGACAGCAATGCCTTCACCCGGGAAACACTGCAAGAGATTTTCCAGAGGTAGGGAGCACCTTGCACTGGCATTATTAGGTCTCTTTTTGCACTTTATTGCTGGGATGAGTATCCAGAGTATTCCTTGTGTGGAGGACAGGGGGGAAGAGAGAGGTTATTCAGAATCTGACACTGCTGAATGCTGGACATGGTGTCTTCTCTATTCTTTCACCCAAATCTCTTTGATCAATGATGCAAAAGCCCTTTCTTTTATTCCCTTATACCTTTTCCTGTGCCTCAGACTGTTCAAGCTGCCACTTTGGTGTGTAAGGACTCAATTGCAGATGCTCTTATGCAATAGGCTAGCCATAATTATTCCACTCTTGCACTTGCTATATGTTTCCCAAAGTTTTCCTTTCCAATTTTTTTTGAAAAGGTAAATTATTTCCATTAAATCACTTTTAGGTTTATGTTCATGTAATTGATCTGAGAGTGGGGAGGGTAGGAGGTCAGAATGAGAAATTTCTGATGTAGTTCTGACAAATTCTAAACAGCTGCAGGTTAGAGACTATTTCTAAGTCCTGTTCTGTGATCAAAAGGAATGACTCTTGGCGTTCATAATTTTTATGAATGAAATTCTTCAAATATTATTGCCTCTGTATTTTCAGATAGGCAAGGCCCTGTGTACTCTGGCAAGCTGGATCCAAATTCTGCAGCTAGGTCCCAGCATTCTGTGACATTGTGGTTCAAATCCTGCAGCAGCTTTGGATAACGTTTAATAATTGAGGGTTTTGTTTAATTAAATATGAAAAGGAATAATCCAGTGAGTAATCTGTTTTACTGTAAAATTCAAAGTATTTTATGCTTTTCCTACATTTTCGTAGAAACACTTTTGGATACTGCTCTGAAAGTCATTTAGTTCCACCAATTCATAAAAGGGATTTCCCTTTGATTTTCCATCTCAATAGTAATCATTGCAGATGCATCTCATTTGGGCTGGAGGTCCCATTACCAGAATCTGACAGTTTGTGGAGTATGTGAGAAACCAAGCTCCATATAAATGTACTGGAACTTCATGCCAGGGGAAGTGACCTAAAGTGCCTCCTGACATTGATCAAGATTTGTATAATCTTCCAATGCTGACAGATGACAGAATAGCACTGCTCTGTATCAATGAGCAGGGAGGCTCATCTGTTTACTTTTCTTTGATTGGCAAAGAAAATGTGCTAAAGAACATCTTAAATTACAGACTACCATGCTGTCATGAGGAGTCTTCAAAATGGACAATATTTAATATGCTGTTCAAGAAGTGGAGCTGTCCATCAGTAGTCAGCAATGAAATATGTTGCTTGTTTTGTTTCAGCACAGGAACAGAACAGATACCTTTCTGTTGGACTGGAACAAAAGTCTTCCACTAGTGGTCAGAAAAAGCAGAGCAATCAAAATCTATTGTCCGACATTATTGTTTCCTAGATCACCTGTATCTCTCTCAGAAGATTCATTCTATCTGTGTTGTTGGATCTTGACTCAGAAAAATAGACTTGCCCTAGATCCCAAATCATAATCACTCCATTGTGAAGCTTGAATCATAAATTGATTGACTCAGACCTACAGAAGTGTAGAAAATTCTGTAACAATCTATGAAAACCTTCTGTGTTGACCTTTCTCAGAAGTGGAAGAAGTTTTGCTTATGGGCAGTGGAAAAGAACCAGACTATGCTGTGCCTCCATTGTGTCCCTCTTGGATTGCTTGCTGAACTTAATAGATGGCAAGGAGAGACTGAAAGACTGTGTACCCTCTTTTAGCATGTTGTGCTTCAGTTGACAACGGCTGTCCTCAGTCATCTGACTGTGTGTCATAAAATTCCAATAGGTTCAGTGAATGTATCCCCACCAGACAATGAACATATTGAACATAGGATTGAAATCTGGTGTTGACAAAAGTAATAACTTGCCTTTTGTGCACTTATCAGTCACCAAAGACAGCCTTTTTATCTAATCACATTTACAACACAAGTTACTGAATTGCAAGTTTAATATTAGATCCTCCCTTCAGTGTATTCCATAGGGACAAAATGTGTCCTACATCTTCATTCCAGATATATAGCGAAAGTTGGGTCTAGGCTTCCATTTGAAATAGATCACCTGTGTGTCATGGTGTTCTTCCTCAAACCTTATTCCTTTTTACAATAAGTTAGATTGCATATCCTATATGTCAAGAAGCTTTTATTTGCATTTCTGTACAACATCTGTCAAAGACAACTAGTTTGTGTTCTGAGACCAGGTTAGCCACAATACTCTAGGGTCTTGGGTCTCACTCTATTGAGGCTGCTGTACATCCCTGATGTACTTCCTTAATGTTTCCATTTTATAAACTTGTGGAACAGTTATCTAGAATTCTGCACATACACATACACAGCTTGGAATCTAGATTACATATTCTGTTTTGGAAGTACAGTTCTGCACTCCTTGTGTAATTGGGTTCTACACCTCATGTTAGATGGTGCAGACAAGAGTAGGAATAGGTAGAGGCAATTCTCTAAGAGGAGACTTTATTCACCCAGTAACAGTTTGTGTGTTGTCTCTGCCCACTTTCCCCTTTTCTTCTCTAGGACTTCAAAAATTTACAGAAAGGATAAAAGTGTTTGTAGCTTTATGGCTATCT
This sequence comes from Pelusios castaneus, assembly GCA_007922175.1. Classification (NCBI taxonomy): domain Eukaryota; kingdom Metazoa; phylum Chordata; order Testudines; family Pelomedusidae; genus Pelusios; species Pelusios castaneus. The sequence goes on from ML685814.1 coordinate 13,365,965, forward strand.
TATAAATGTGCCTCTGGACTTTTGGTGCCCATTGGGCACTAATTACTATAATGTAAGCTCTCTGGGAAAAGGTCCATCTTATTTTCTGTGTTTGTACGGTACCTAGCACCATGGGATCCTGGTCTGTAACTGGAGCTCCTAGGTTCTATGATAACTAAATAATGATGCTTAGCAGCACCAGCCTGCATGTTCTATAGTTGTAAATAGGCCAGAGGCAATATTCTTGGAAAAGTAGAGTTAGTATTGGAATGGATATGCTGGAAGAGTTATGGCCGGCTACCTGTGATATGGAGCTTTGGTGTGACCAGTAAAAGCCAGTTGATGTTTTGGAGCCACAATTACTGTAAATATTACTGCCTCTCTTTGGCACAGTAATGTGCTGAGCATGTTGAAAGAAGTGGTGATTTGACCCTTGCTCAAAAACACACCAGTAACATTAGTAGCCTCTCCTATTAACATCTTGTTTCAAGCATGTGACTTTCCATGCTGGAGCCAGATGCAGAAGTACCAAAAGCAACAACCTTCGGATGCTAATGATTATATCAAACTACTTTCTTCAATTGATCTTTGCTGGTATGGCTAGCTTACTCCAACTTCTTCCCCCGCTTTTCCTTGTGGACCTCTGCCTAAGTGCGCTTCCCAGCCATTGGCCCTCCTCCCTTATTCTTCCTCTCTCCCTTCATTGCTTCCTGATTGTCTCATTCCTTCTTGCCTTTTCCTCACTGCAAAACATGTTGTTTTTTTTTTGTTTTTTTTTTAAATGTAATTAACTGAATATTTGCCAACCATCACTGTAACTGGCTGCTTCCCCTCCCTGCATGCCTTGTCTATCTAGATTGTAAACTCTCTGGTGCAGAGACATTCTTCCAGTATATTTCTGCTGTACACAACATGAGATCCTGATCATGACTGGGGCTGTTTAGAGGCTTTCATAATATAAATCAGGGGTGGACAAAATTGGCTCACAGCTAGGCACCAGCAATTTTACTTTTGGTCACCAGAGGGTGCTCCTCCATAACATTTTTGCAGTGGAGCTAGATGACAGGCTACTAAAACTGGTTGCCATGGCGACCAGAAACACATTTTGTTGAGGTCCAATATAAACTCATAATATGTCTAGGCAAACTTATGAGTGAATGTTAAAATGACAGTGAAGAGAGAGAGACTCACCAGCAATCTTAGCCCTTGAGCTATTATTGTGGTGGCATTGACTGTTGGTGTAACTGTTTCTTCTAATACAGTGGTTCCCAACCTTTTTAGCTTGAGGACCACACATTTCATTGTTACAACCCTGAAGGGCCACCAGTTTCTGTCAGCAGCCCGCCCCTCCTTTCCCCCCCTTGCTCCACTGCAGCCAGCCAGAAGTTCAGCAAGGAGGCTGCTTCCATCATCACTGATCTCCTGTACCCCTGGCTGCAGCAGAGAAACCACATATGTTCTGTAGCCCTGTGCGCTCCACCTATGTCCATAGGCAGTGGCTCGCTTCTGCATCCAGGGGGATGGGAGATCAGTGCTCCTCTGCCTCTGGCTCCAGCAGGGACACCAGTGCCTAGGGATCCAGGTGAAGCATTTTGCTGTGCTCTCTGCTGTGCATGTTGTGTGGGGAGGGAGTGAGCTGTCACTTGGCTGCAGCAAGGAGCCTGCACTAGTCTTTTAGCCCTGCAGCAAAACACTCCACCTAGGTCCTTAGGCAGCAGCTCCTTTTTGCAGCCAGTGGTGGGGAGAGGTGGGTCACTTTGAAAACCCATGCTGATCACAGGTTGGAAACCACTATTTTAATACTAAAAGGGTAGCCATGTTAGTCTAGTTCAGCAAAACAAACAAGGAGTCTAGTGCCACTTTTGAAGACTAACAAATTAAATTTGTTGATCTTTAAAAGTGCCACTACTTTAGTAAGTTCCAACGGGGTAGCCCCGTTAGTCTTGGTAACCAAAACAAACAAGGAGTCCTGTGGCACTTTTAAAGACTAACATATTTATTTATCACAAGAGCTTTCATGGGAGAAAATAGGTTCCCAGATGCTACAATGGTGGATTTTATACACATGAGTACTTCATTGGTAAACATGAAAACTTCCCTGCAGCCAAACCACTTTGGGGTATTGTAATCTCCTCTGTTCTTATGAGTTTAGAATGGTTAGACCCAGTCAGTACTTTAGTACTCTTTGGGGGTTTCTCATCTAAATAACATTGCTCTTTCCCTTTTGAGTCAGGGCTGAGCCAATATCTTTTCAATTGTTTTGCCTGTGGATAGGAGATAGAATAGAACAATTCAGGTGGAAGATGCCAGGCTCTGCCAGCTCTCTGGGATTTTGAACAGTGATGATGAATAATAAATAGGAAGGTTGTGTGATCCTATTGAATTATCACCTTTCAGCATCGGCTGAACCTTGTAATAAAATTCTGTGTGAGATATGCTATGGATATAGCATCTCTGCTCTCTCCCCTTGCCCAGGGATGTCAATGTCACCACCCCTAACAAGGGCATGGATGTGTGAGCCTGGGAGATGGGTATAATGAACTCCTGCAAAGTATTCTTTCACTTTATGTTCACAGACTGTCTCCCAACACTATGGTGACACCACACAAGAAGAGCATGCTGGGAAATGGGAACTATGATGTGAATGTCATCATGGCAGCGCTTCAGACCAAAGGCTATGAAGCAGTTTGGTGGGACAAGCGCAGGTACTGAGAAACAGGACGATGTATGAAGTAACTTTTAATTCCTAGTTTAGGAGAAGGCTGCATAGGAAATATGAGAAGTAACTGAATAGCATCTCTGCTCTCTCCCCTTGCCCAGGGATGTTAATGTCATTGCCCTTTCTAACGTGATGGGCTTCATCATGAATCTGCCCTCCAGCCTCTGCTGGGGTCCCTTGAAGCTCCCTCTTAAACGGCAGCACTGGATCTGCGTCCGGGAAGTGGGAGGTACCTACTATAACCTTGACTCTAAACTCAAGGTGCCAGAGTGGATTGGTGGTGAAAGTGAGCTCAGGTGGGTCTCTTTCTGTCTTAATCCCCTACTCCCCACCTCTATTACAGACTGATCATCTGCCTTTAACATTTAGTGTCTGGAACAATACAGTTCATGTTTTACTACCACTATAGAGTGGCAAGAATTCTGATAGCAAAGACTGAAGAATGGGAATGAAATTTGTATGCACTTTTTGGATCTTACCCCATGTTGTCTCGTTTCTGTGAAGCTAGGAAGACAACTTGGCTAATAGAATTGTAGATATACAGGATAGGAAGGCTCCTTGAAGTCATCAGACGTCCATTGAAGGTATTACTGTGTGTATCCCACAGAAAGATGTTTCAATTTGAAAAATGTAGATTTTTTTTCCTTAAGCTTCTGCAGTGGTACGCAAGCCTCTACCTGTTTCTCTGTTCTTTGAGATCCTAGTGTCATTTCTGTGCTTGTTTTAAATTTTCCATGTCATTTTCACATTAGCATGTAAAAGTGTGGTTCTTACCATTCATGGTCAAGGAAGATCCATGGCCGCCTCCCCTCTCAGCCCCAAAACATTTATAGCCTTGATGACCCAGACCAATTGATTCCAGTTTTGGGAATTGGGCTCTGGCAGTGCCTGTAGAGCTTATCATACCAGTAAAGTATTAGTGATTGAATGAAATCCTGCTAACCTAAAATTTCATGTGTCTAATTTCCTGTAGAGAAGTAAGTCACTCCTCCGATGACTGCTGGTTTGAAATATTTGCTGTTTTTTGTCTCAGGGCTGTTACATTTCAGCATTAAGTGATTCCTGTGTATAACATTTGGGGAACTTTTTTTTGGCAAAATATACTAGGGAAATTTTCTTTTCTTTTTCATATTATTTAAGTCAGCTTCTACCTTTGCTACAGGATAAATCTCCCAGTCAAAAAGGCTGAAAAAATGCATCAGATCCCAGTTCATAAACTGCCAATAATCATTCTGTGCCACTAAGCTTACCATGGCATCCTAACATACTGTTTACGACCAATGCCCATGTGGTTCTGAAATAACCTGCCAGGTGGTGTATGGATCTTGTTAGATTTGTAATATGTAATTGTCAGAAAAGTGCCAGTAAAATTACCTTTTTACCTACCGTCTTCCTATATATTTTGTAACACTTGCTTACTTGTCTTTACTTCCAATTGCAGAGCCAATAATACTTACTCTGGATTTTGTTTTCACTTCACTTTTGCTCTTGCTTCTTCATCTCCTTACCACAGGAAATTTTTGACACACCAGCTAAGAGGAAAGAACTGTGAACTTCTGCTGGTGGTACCGGAGGAGGTGGAAGCACACCAGAGCTGGAGAGCCGATATGTGATCTGAATCTGCCTTGTCCTTTCTCACTACAGTTCCCTCCCTCCACAAACCTCTGATATCCTCAGACCTGGATAATGGGTGCCCCAGCTCTTCTGCTCCAGAACTTCCTTTGATTGGGCTCTTTTTACTTTCTATATTCTTGGTGCAATAGGACAGTGGAATAGGGTATTGTGGGGGCCAGAATGGAAACCAGTCACTTTTTAATAAGATGGGGAGGAGAGTGAGCTCTGTGCTTTTAAGCTGATTACCTTGCATAGTGCTCTTTAAAACAGGCTGTTTGGAACACTGCTGATTTTCCCACCTCACCTCCAAATATCTTAGACTGCTTGTGGTTGGACCCTGCTTCCTCCAACAGCTTTGGCTGGAAGGTGTCAAGCATGCTGCCTCCACTTTAAAACAGTCTCTCCATTCAAAGCAAACTATTTTGGATACATTTGCAAATCATTGGGGATTCTCAGGAAACTCTAACACTAGCAATGGTATGGTGCTCTGTAAAATCTTCTGCTTAGTGAGGGTTTGTGCCAAGGTTAGGAACAATCCATCTACAAAAAGTGGAGCTAGGTAGGTGTGGGAATCTTTAATGTTTTTAGGGATTTTTCTTTTGCAGAAGGCCTACATGGTTCTATGGATAGTGCAGGACAGCTCATTAGGGAGTAAAGGGGGTAACAAATTTAGGCTTGTTCAGAAGCATCAGGTATCTGGAGTGAGAGAGGCCACGTGGCGCCTGTATGGGATTTCTTTTGGTGCAGAGTATACAAACTAAATTGTTCCTGTATGTGCACTTTAGTTCAGGAACTGATTGCAGAGAAAGGAATAAAATTGAAAGTGCTTAAGAGGAAGGAGGGAGTCATTCCCTCTTATTTCCCTCTTCTGAAGAAAATTAGGTATGGCCATGAAAGAGAGAAGAAGGAGGTTAAAGAAACTCCTTCTACAAATGAGCCAGGAGTTATGTGAAGCAAAGTCAAAGACAGGTTTCGCAATTGGAGATTTTTCTGCCTCCTGTCATCACTAGCAGTTATTGGGGGAGATGCGTACAGGGTTCATGAGTGTACTTCTGGTGGTATGCACAGACAGTCTAGCACGGTAGCTGAACCAAGTTCTTTGGTTTTGGCTGACAGACATTCCCCTGATTGCTGAATCACCTCACCCTCTTTCCCTCCTGCAAAGAAAAGTGAATGAGACGGAGAGATACCAGTTGGAATATTTCACTCCATTTTTTTTTTCTCTGTCACCTCAGCCAGGTGCTAGGTGTAGTTTACTCATTCCTTCCACAGCAGAAAGAAGAAATGGTGAGTTGGGGATGGATTTCACACTACTACTGACTCTTCCTGGTCATGCTGTGTTACAACTGGTTGTCTCATTTCCTAATTCTCCTGCTGCCCTCCCAGTTAAAACAGCAAGTGGAAGACACCCTGGGTAAGCCAGTATCTGAAGCTGAACTTACAAACCACCAAAGCCTTCCCTTCATAACAGAAAGCAGAGGCCATGGGGCCACAGGACAAAAGTGGAGTGTGTGGTCACCCCCAGCCACCCTACAAGCACGATGCTGCAGCCTCCTGATGACACACTGGCAGTGGCTCTTCTGCACATTTTACAGTCCAAACCCAATTTCTACAAGAGCCCTACTTCTTAACACCACATTCCAATGACCAAAACCAGCTGGCAGAATTTTTAAACACATCACAAGCAGAAGTTCTGCTTATGACTTGAAGCCATTTTCTAAGAGGGATGGAAAAAAATCTCAACAGCAAAAGAATTTTCTATGCTGATTAAAATCGCACTTTGGAGAGACCCTGTTTGCATGGAAGCCGCAAGCCAATGGATCAGTGCACAATATGCAAAGATGTTTTAAAAACATTTTGGGGTTGCCTTCCTCTTATTTGTATCTAATGTCACAGCTTAACCCCTAGGGAAAGTGTGTAATCCAGCTGCTCAGGAAAAGGGAAACGGTGTGATCCCACCCCTGGGGAATAGTGCTGTGGTGACGGAGGGGAAAGACTAATCCCACTGTTTGGGAGTGGGGAAGCCCATGGTTTTGTTTTTTGCTTGTTTGGTTTTGTTATAGCCTTGTCTTGGGTTTGTTTACAGAGATGTATTTTGTTTAACCAAATATTAAAAATGGAAAAATCTCCATTAAAGTGTCCTGTCACTTCTGTGTTCAGCTGAATTGTTCTGTAACGTGGTATGTAAAAGAAAAAAATAAATTGTTTTGTTATGAAGTTGTGGCCTTCTTGGGAGAAACTGCTTCTGAACTCTGATATGAAACCAGCTATCTGATTGTGGGCAGCCCTAGGACGCCATTCCTGAACCATTACTGTGATATCCAAAATTTCTTACCTAGCTAAGCTTTTTTTTTTTTTTTTTGGGGGGGGGGGGGGGGGAGAACCATCTCTCTTTCTAGTAACAGTGTACATAAAACTAGAGAATAGTTATGTCTGTGTGCAAAGCTGTAATAGTTAATCTTCCTGTTCTGTACCTGGGGCATTAAAATTGAGCCCCAATATGCAAATCTACATACAAGTGATGTCTCCTAAACACAATGGTTGGGTTGAATTTATTTAATACATAATACAAAAAAACTGCAGCCTATTTCCAACATGTAGTAGCTTTATGATGCAAACAGAATCGGCATAAGCAATCTTCTTTAACCAAGTATGCTTTCCTCCCCATCTCCAACAAGGGAAATTGCAAGGAAAATATTTGAAAAGTTTTCTCTGGAGGACTCAAAGGAAACTTGCTACTCTTTGTGTTCCTCCTCGGCCTTGAGATATCCAGGAGAAATACAGGAGTTTTTTTGATTGCAGAATTTACTGGACAAAGGGGCCAGAACTTAACTTATACCCTGAGGTGGTTTCCTTGGAGGTAAGGAGCCCACACTAGGAGCTCCTCCATTTAAAGTCTTTAGCTGCTTATTGCATGGACTGAGTGGATAAAAGGAAAAAAACTCATGGTGACCAGTGAAGGGGAAGTTAGAGAGGAGCCCATTTAAAAAAAAGTCCAGAACAAAGGCTTTTATCCTACTATGGATAACTCAATGTCCCAAAGTTATTTTTTTTTAAAAAGGAAAATGTCCAGCTTGACAAATCAACAGTTCAAATGAATCCATTTTGAGTTCTCTCCCTGTGATACAGATCTGAAGCAGCATTTAGAAGTTAAATCTTTCCAGAAAGTGGAGGCAGGGCTCCTGGCATACTGCCAGATAAACCTGTAGTAGGTCCTAAGAGAATCTGCAAGAGATGATACTGGGTTAAAAAAATCTATTTACATTAACAAGGATAAAGACTCAAACAGCACAGCACCTTCCCCTCCAAAAGCCCCAGTAAGGAGGAAGCACCTCAGAGAATATAAGGACTCTACACTGGGACTGGGGAATAAAATGGCAAATGAGATTCAATGTTGATAAATGCTATGCATATTGGAAAACAGGCTCAAGTATACATATAAAATGATGGCATGCACATTAGCCATGACCTTGGAGTCATTGTGGATAGTTCTTTGAAAACGTCCACTCAATGTGCAGTGGCTGTTAAAACTAACAATGTTAGGAACCATTAGGAAAGGGAAGACCATAAATGTCAATGCCACTACAAATCCTTGATACGCCCACTCCTTGAATACTGCATGCAATTCTGTTCACCCCACCTCACAAAAAATACATAAAAATGGAAACGGTACAGTGAAGGGCAATGAAAATGATTAAAAATATGAAACAACGTCCCTGGGTGGAGAGTTTAAAAAAATGGACTATTCAGCTTGGAAAAGAGACAACCAAGGGGGCTATGGTAGAAGTCTGTCATGAATGTTGTAGAGAAAATGAATAAGGAAGTGTTATTTACCCTTTCAGATAACACAAGAACCAGTGGTCACTCAATGCAATTAATAGGCATCAGGTTAAAACAAGAGAAGTACTTCACACAATACAGTCAGTCTCTGGAATTCATGCCAGAGGATGTTGTGAAGGCTAAAAGTATAACTGGGTTAAAAAAATAGGACTTCACCAGATGTGCTATAGCACCTGTACATGAAGAAGCTCTATGCTGATGGGAGAGAACGAGCTCTCCATAAGCATATTAAAACCACCTCTGCAAGCAGCAGTAGCTGTGATGGCAGGAGAAGCTCTCCTGCCAACATAGTGCCAGCCACACTGGTGCCTATGTTGGTGTAAGTTATGTTACTCAGATTGTTTTATTTTCATCCCTGAACAACCTAAGTTATGCTGATCTGGAGTTCCTGGAGGATAGGTCCACCAGTGCCTATTACCCAGGCTAGTCAGGGATGAAACCAATACTCTGGGTGTTCCTAAGCCTCTGACTGTCCAATGCTGGGAACGGATCACTCAATAAATGCCCTGTTCTGTTTCTTTTCCCTGAAGCACATGGCATTGGCCAAAGACAGAATACTGAGCTAGCTTGACCATGGGTCTGACTCAACAAGGCCATTCTTATGTTCTGATCTCCTTCTGCAGGACTGGGAGTGCAGTATTCCTGACACACTGCAATATCATTCCCACCCTGCTATGGCAGCTAACTGCTCTAGACTTACTCTGATAGCAAATGGAAGAGAAGACATGTCACCCAGTACTCTTAGTCATGGGTATCAAACATATGACCAATGGGCTGTATCAGGCCCATATGATGTATTTAGTATGAAATACTCCAGTTGTGCAGAATCTAAGCTTCCCTCCCCACAAATCATCTTTTAGCTTTCGCATCCGCCAACTACAAATGGAGTGTAAACAATGTCATGTTGGCTGCCTGGGTTTCCAGAGCTTGGAACAACAAGTCAGAGTGATGAACTCCCTTGTCCCCATTAATCTGACTCGGTTCTCAACCAGTAGCCCAATCAGCACAGAGCTGTGGCCCATGTGACATCCTCAGGGCCATACAGGTAGTACTGGATATAGCCCACGGTGGTAAACAGGTTGAGAACCACTGATCTGACTGAAGCAACCACTGTAAAAATCCAGTGATGATATGCCAACATCAGCATTAACTGATCACTCTAGCAGATGTCATGGGGTAGTGGATATGACTGCAGCTTTGAGGGGAGAGATGCTAGGAATACAGGAATAAATAAAAAGTTTAGTTACTACATGAAGGCTGTACAGTCCCTTTGATCTCCACATGACCCTCCCACTGCCATTAATGGAATTTCTGCTGTGGATTGAGTGTAATATGCCATCCATGGACCATAATTAAACATAAAATTGGGCCCTCTCTTCTCTGCTAAATGCATCAAACTCCTAGTATTATTAAGAAATAAGGATGGTAGGATGAAGGGGATCCTGATGACTCAAGCAAGATAAAGTTTATGATGCCCCAAAGCCCCACCAACATCTGCTAACCTCTATGCAGCAAGGCAACCAAAGAGTGTTAGCTTGTGCACATGAAGTACAATGGAGAAAGGACCTTGAGACTTCAGCCTCACCTGTCGCTGCTGCAGCTGCTGCTGTTGCTCCATCTGCAGTTTCTCAGTTTCAAATACAACAGGAAGAACCAGGATCATAAAGGAGGTAGACCCAATCCACAGAGCTGCTCTGGAAAATCTAGAAAGAAAAAAATAATCATGACAGAAAATCTTGATTTCCCTTCCCCCTTTATATGGAACAACAGACCCTTATTCCCCTTCTGCCTCTACAAAGGGAGGCTCATGACAAACCCATACAGCTTTGTGTGGGTACCTCAGTCCTGATTTGGACTACTTTCTTATATTCCAGTCTCAGACCTCCACATAACTCTGCCAAAGCACCTGTACCTAACCTGTAGCCCCTTTTGCTGGTACAGCCCTGGCCCCCATGCTCTGCAGTATGCTTTACCAAAGTGTGGCGTGTTACCACACACGTTTAGCACTGCCAGTGGTGCCCACTTTCCATGGGCTCTCAGAAACAAGCCCGACGACCTCCGGTTGCCGGGATAGAGCATGCAGCCAGGCGACATGGCGGTAGATGATGACCAGAAAAACGAGGCCAGCCCCAGCGCCGCCGCCTCACCTGTACATCTTCTGGGCCACAGACAGGGACAAGTCGAAGGTGGCTCCCGCCGCCGCCCGGACACTCTCCGGGAACATCTCAGTCAGGCCCCAGAGCCGCTCGGCCAGGGTCTCGTCCAGCTGTGGGGAGGGGAAGGGAGAGGCTCAGAGCCGTGAGACGCCCTCCGGGACCGACCCCCGCCCAGGGATCACCCCAGCCTCGCACGTGGAGTCCGCTGGCGGCCCCGCCACCCTCCGCTGCCGCCCCGGCGGGCCGGTACCTCGTCATCGTCCTCCAACTCCTCCTCCAGCTCCTCGGCCTTGCCCAGGCCGCCCTTGGGCAGTAGCTCCTCGGGGGACAGGGTCGACACGGCAGCCATGACACCAACCGGGAGAGAGAAAGAGCGAGCGACGCCGGAACCGGAAGAGAGCAGACGAGACGTTGGCCCAGCAGCGGCCAGAGAGACGCCGGAACCGGAAGAGAGCAGACGAGACGTTGGGCCCAGCAGCGGCCAGAGAGACACCGGAAGGGAGGTGAGCGACGGCCACGCGGGAGGGGCTGAGGACGGCCTCTAGCGGCCTATCCTGCAACGCCGTCGGTAGGCGGGCAGCGGGCCTTGGGGCGGAAGTCACTTGAGCCTAGAACTCAGCCCAGCCCTTTTCTCCCATGCCCGCTGCACAGCCCCTGGCCGCGGTATCCTCTCCCGTCTGCCTTCGACCAGTGACTCCTAGGTGCCGCTCCCTATTGTCCGCCTCCAGGCCCCTCTGCTTCCAAAGGCTCAGGCCCTGAGCTTCACCCCATCGTGTCCCAGGCTTGCGGCGCTGGTGCCTGCCACCTTGCCAAGTGAGTGTGCAGGAGAAAAATCAGCCCTCACGCCCACCTGCTTGTCTCCTCTGCTGCAAAAGGAAAAGGGGAATAGTTGTGTGACAGCCTATGGAGGAAGCGTGTAATACGCGTCTCCGAGATGGAGGTGCTGTTAGTTTAGTGGACAGTGCACTGAGCTGGAACTCAGGAGAGCAGCTTTCTACATCCAGCTTCACCACTGACTGCCTGTGTGACCTCTCTGTGCCTATTTGCCTTTCACCCGTTGTCTGTCCCGTGTAGTCAGACAGTACGCTCTTCAGGGCAATGACGATTTCTCACTTCATGTCTGTACAATGTCTGATGTTTTGGTCTCAGTTGAAGTCTGTAGGTGCTACTGTTGTATACATGCCTGTAGCCTCATCCTTACCTTAGCAAGAATGTAACAGATGTGATTTGTTTTAATTTAACTTTATAAAACTGTAAGAAACACTCAGGAGAACAAACAGTCCAAAACCCCACCTGTCAGCAGCAGGAAGCAGAGTTAATGGTTTATACAACAATAATAATAAATAAATAACTAAAAAGGGATAGACTGTTTTAGTTTAGTGTGCTTTTTGATTTGGAGGAGTCCAGGGAAGAGACAATGCTGAGCTTGTTAGACTGAAACCATTAGCAAGGGAACCTACACAGAAGCTGTTAACCAGAGACACTAAAGTCACTCATGTATACCAAGACAGATTCCCTACCATCCGCCCATACGTACCCAATTGCACACATCACAGAAGGACTCATACTCAGCAATCCTTGAGAAAACAGATTATCTACAAATGCCTTCACCAATTGCTCCCTATCTTGAGTAGTAGGTCTATACAGAAAAAGAAGTAAGAGGTGGAATACAGTGATCTGGGAAGAAAGAGATGCTCATCACTACAGAACATGTCTTAAGGTGACTTATCAAGAGCACTGAGACAAAAATTATCCAGTAGCTCTATGGAATAGTATAGTAGATGCCTTCTGATAATATTTGAGGTCTCATTACCATTCCAAGTCTAGGAACTGTCCAGTGAACTGTAATATCACCATATGCTACCAAGACAAAGAAGCTATGACATCTAGGCTTGGATTCAGCTCTAGGAGCCCTTCTTGTCTGGGTGATGGGAGATTTCAAACCAGACTCCCTTGCTTGCCCATCCCCTAGTCCCATCTCTTGCAGTTCACTTCCTTCTCCGGTTGTGAATCTTCAGGTCTTCCAGCTCCTTCTCCATCAGATGGGACTCAGCTGTGGTCTCAGAGAGCTGCAGGCAAGAACAAGAGTAAGAATAATCCTTCATATCTCCATGGAGGATTGTTTTTTACAAGGCTAACCTTAGAATAAGAGAAGTATTACTTAATTTATATTTCTAAAGTTCCTTTAACCCAGCAGGAGATCCAAGCACTTTACAGACATATACCAAAGAAATGTAGACATCTTTAGGTTCTGAGTTTGTTACACACTGTACAACAGATTTTAGAAGTGAAAAAGAGCTTCTCTAGTTAATACTTTGGATTTCATAGCACACTCGGTCCAGAGACCTCACAGAGATTTACAAATATGAATGAAATTCCAAGGGGGTAGCCATGTTAGTCTATTGTAGAAACTATTGTAGAAAGACAACAGAGTCCTGTGGCACTTTTAAAGACTCTGTTGTCTTTCTACAATAGTTGTTTTACTAATGGCTCTTGAC
>ML685814.1:13379170-13413118 GCA_007922175.1 Pelusios castaneus
TTTAAAGACTAACAGATTTATTAATCACATGAGCTTTCGTGGGAGAGCAGTGGGATTTTCTCCCACGAAAGCTCATGCGATTAATAAATCTGTTAGTCTTTAAAAGTGCCACAGGACTCTGTTGTCTTTCTACAAATATGAATGAGTTAGCTTTCACTCGTGTGAGGTAGAGAAACATCATTCTCATCTTACAGATAAAGAAACTGAAGCACAAAGGTTCAGTGAATTGCCCAGTGCTACCCAGAAACTCTGTGGAGAGCACAGATCTGTCTGTTGTCCAGTCCTTTAACCACAAAAACACCTTTCTAACTTGAACTGCAAAAAGAATTCTGGGAAGGAGAATATAATTACCCCAACTGTATTTTGTCAGGATGACATAGCAGTTAACATTCTTATTTTGTTAAACAGCTACCAAGTTTCATTCCAGGAGTGGCTGCATTTTATCATGGAATCTATGATCCCGGTGTATGACTGTACTCATAGGGATTTATAAAGGTCTTTGGGGTAAAAGACTAGATGTAGATGAAAGATTTGTTTTCATTAGTCTTGCAAAAAGGAAGGCCTAAGATTTCAACTGGCTATGAATGGTTAAAGTCATCATTTCAGTGTCTGAGCAAAAGCCCAATAGTGACAAGCACACTCTAGAAGAGAAATGAGAAGATACTAATATATGAAGAGAAAGTAGAAAACACTCAAGGTCAGGGGGAAACTTTCCCATATCATCCAGATGTTCAGGCCTCTCTTCCCAACTGTGCTACTCCCTCAAATCAAGCTCTTCTGCTGAAGAGACCTTGGATCTTCTGTTCTTGTGAAGGAAGAGGATACGGTCAGTCTACACTCTAACACTATCATTACAGCATCAAGTGCGTCTCTAACAGCAGGGTAGGGCTCAGTCTCAATGGGAGTGAGGATGCAGGTTGGATTTAGGACTTGTGTTTTCAAGTTGCCATAGAGCAATTTGAAGTGATCAGAAATACCCTTGAGAAAGAGCCAAGAGGCGATTCTCCCTATCCTCACCATATCCAACAGGATATCCACTTTCAGACGCAGGAGATTGTTCTCTTCCTCCAGCTGCTGGTTCCGCTTGCGCAGGCGTTGTGTCTCCCTGCGATCCCCACTGCTGCTCCCCAATTCTAGAGGAGAGACAGGCCAAAGTTATAATCATCAGGTGACTCTACAAATGTCCACAGACCAAAGCAACAGGAGCTCCTCCTCACCTGCTATCCACTGGCCATTCTCAAACTTCAGGCTCTGTCCTGTGAGGTTCATATTGGGAGTGCCATAGTCCAGGCCCAACTCAATTTCACGAGTTGATCTGTCCAGCTGCAGAAAAAACTCAATGTTTTCTAGGAGTTTAATTTTCTCTGTCCATACTTCCCCTCACACCTTCACTTTTCTTAACGTGACTGGCATTCTTGTAAAAGGTCCTGGATCAGTGGCCCTGGAACCTGATGTTCTATTATTAACACTGCACATGCCACTTGAGCACAAGCATTTCTCTCTCACACACCTAGATAGAGTCTTCTTGCAACTAATGTCAGCCCAGAACTAAAAGAGCTATCTCTAGGGGCCTGAAGGGAATTCTTTCGCTTGAGCCTGTTCTATCTTTGGTGCCAGTTGTAAGGAAAGCCCCTGTCCCATTAAGAACACACATTAGAAGTTTCAGGTGCAGTGAAGCTGGCTTCTGAATGAAGATGGAGTGAAGTACGCCACTAACTACACACTCCATTTCTGCTCTCACTATCGAACCACCAATAAGCAGAGCAGTCATGACTCTGAACCAGAAAAGGAAGGAGAAACAGATAGCAATATGAGAGAGGAGATGTGTCTAATATTTTGTCATGATAGTTGTTACTATAATATTTCTAAGGTAAATGTAGGCGGTCTTAGCAAGGGGGCAGTGCAGGCAACTGCCCCAGGCCCTGCTGCATTAGGGACCCCCAGTCCCCACCATTTAAAATTTCCCGCCTGCTAGCGCACGTCCTACATGTGCGCCAGTCAGAGCAGGAGCCAGAGCAGCACTGCAGCAGGTAGGTAGTTGGGGGGGGAGGTTGGGGAGGGCCCTTGGGGGCAGGGAAGCCAGGTGGGTGTTCAGCTGGAGTGTGGGGGATCTCGCTGGGGTTCAGGGGCAGGGAACCGCAGCCGGGAGTCAGAAGGGCCGGGCATGGGGATCTGCGGCTGGGGATGAGTGGGGGGAGGGGGAATGGGGAGTTGGGGGTGGGGAGGGCGCGGGGAGCCAGGGATCTGACCAGGGTTCGGGGTGGGGGCCATGGCCAGGGATCGTTGGGGGGGGTGGGGAGCCATGGCTGGGGGTCAGGCTGCGGGGAGCCATGGCTGGGATCTGGTGAGGGTTTGGGGTTGGGGAGCGGGCCAGGGTTTGGGGTGGGGGGGGGAGCCGGCCAGGAAGCCCGGTGAGGGGTGGGTGAGGGACTGAGACCCCTTGAGGGATATGGGGGGCTGGCAGGGCAAAGGTCAAAGATGGGGGCCCCCTATGTGGCATGGGAGGGCCCAGTCCTTGACTTTTGCCCTGGGCCCTGGAATCGCTAAGACTGCCCCTGAAGGTAAACCACCTGTTCCTTTTTACTAAAGGGTTGATAGAAGATCCCTAGAACCCAGCACTTACCGAGTGCAGGTTGGAGAGAGAGGCTGATTTCCTAGGTGGGGTTTTCTTTGGACTGAATGTGTTCCCAAAGAGAGGCATGGCTTCTCAATCAACCTGTCTCACCTCTGCTGCCTTGCCCTGTTTTCCAGACACAAGGGAAAAAAAGAGAAAGAAAAGCTCAGAAGTGTCAGATCTTATCCATTTTACCTCACATGGGAAGAAGATTCCCTACACAATATTTAGGATTCTGGTGTTTGTTGGTTCTGATTTTCAGCATTTATACTTAGACAAATTATGGCTTTAAAAAACTAAAATGATAGGATATGTTTAAAATCACTGTTTAAAAAAAATGTAATTGAGTCTTATTAAAAAAAAAAAAGAGCTCTTCTTAAGACCGAGGAATGAACCCTCAATGACGGAGAATCAAAAAGAGGATCTAAAAGAGATCTTAGAGTATTTTCAGTTATTATTTTAAAGAAACCTAATTATTTCCTCAAATATTTGCTCTGCTGGATATTTTATCAGTTTTAATCAGCTCTACTCTAAAACCAAAAACCCCAAGTATATTCAGCTTTGTTCAGTCCATTTTAAAAAGAACAAAGCTTCTTCATGAGCCATTCACCCTGGAATAGCCTCATCTACCTGAAGTAGTAGCTTCCGGTTATGTTTTCTCTGCATGGTTAACCCAACCTCTTACCTTGGTTTTAGCCCTAAGCCCCTTGCTATCACCACACAACACAAAAGCTTTGACCTGTTTTCGGAGGGTGGCTTTGCATCCAGATTTGTTTGCCTGGCTGGAGGATAGAGCCTGGGTTCTGCTTTAACTCAGGCTCTGACCCCATGCACTTTGCAGGGTGAATGCAAGCTGTAACCCAGGTTACATAACTAATCCTTCAATGCCTTCCCACAATCCCCCAGGACTGGATTTTCCTGATCTTCTGTCTACTTTCTTCTGCACCAGAATGCATCTACCAGTTTGGTCTTTTTAAACCTCACATTCCATGTGGCTTGCACATTGCCAAGATGAAAATGTTGTAGTTTACTGACTAGGAAGGCTTGACACCATCTTCCCACAGGGGACCAGAGGAGTTCTTCCACACCACAACATACCACAATACAATTCCTTGAACAGTTTCTCTTGGTGTAGTGCTAAGAATCATGGGATATGCCCCCTGAAATCCTAAGGGGTCTGCAACCTGCAGTTCTGGAGCCACATGTGGCTCTTTAGCTGCCTCCTTGCAGCTCTGGGCTCCAGGCCTCCCCTGCCACCCCAGCAGGCAGCCCATGCCAGGCTCCAGACTCCTCCCCCCCAGCCACCAGGGCCCCTGCAGGGGGACCTGCTCCTGGTTCCAGGCTCCCTTCACCCTGCCAGGGGACCCTGCAGCAGGTACCCTGGCCCAGCTCCCTCAATGCCATGCCATGAGGGTACACCCATTGCGACTTTCAAAACACTTGGTTATTAAAGGAATTTTTTTAAATGGCTCTTCTTATCTTTTGGGTTGCAGATCCCTAATCCAGATACTGCAGCACCAGTGTGGACGTGGCTACATAGGTGACACTTGAGTATAACTCAGCAAGGTGGATGTTCACACATAGGCTTGGCTAACCCAGGTTCCGGCCTTGCATACCCAAATCCAGGTTAACCCAGCAGTGAAGATGCACTCCCTCCTCACTTCTGCCTTTGAAGCCCCTGCACTGGGAACACCTGTGGCAGGGAAGCAAAAGCCCGTAATTCTGCTCCCGTGGATCTGGGTCACTAGCCCAGCTGGAGCAGCGCAGCCCCCACTGCTGGTGGGTGGCTCTGCCCATCTGGCTGGCGCTGCCCCAGGGAGCCTGTCACCGCAGTATTGAGGCGCTGCTGCTACCCAGGCCAGGGGTGACAAGATGGGACTGGGAGAGCGCCGCTCACCAGCCACTCAGCCCAGGCGCCCGGAGCCACATTTGCTGTAAGGGGGGGATCGGGGAGCCAGCGGGGATTTTGTGAACACTGTCTCTTTAAATAAAAAACGAGGCTGAAACATCCGGGTGCCCTGGACCCTTCTGATGCCAGCAAGAGGGTAGCTCATCATCCCTCCCACCCCCACACACACTCACCTGCACCAAGAAGCGCCCCTAACTCACGTCACTCCTTGTCCCCAGCACCAGCAGCCGTCTCACGCGCAGGCGCACTCGTATCCGACTCCTTCGAAGGCCATAGCTGTGGCGTGCCCGGGGAACGGATCCTACCATCTCGAGGGAAGACGTTAGGACTCTACCACTGAGGAGATGGAAAATCAGGAACCGGTGGAATGCTGTTCTGAATAAGGACACACGTTAAAACACATCATCTCCCCAGGGCTCTGATCCTGAATGGAACGATCCGAATTCAGTGTCTCTGAGAGAGTTCAGAGGTTTGAACCAGAATCAGATGTCGTAGCCTTTCCCCCACCAACAGCCCGGAATGGTAGTGTCCGTGTCGGACTCGCGAACAGCCGCGAGGGGGTGACTCTGAAGCTAGACTGTACCATGGAAGGGGACAGTCACAGGGGTGAGCGCGAGTCCATATCAACCTATTGCCTCACCTCGAGTTCTTTGTCTCCCCTTCCCCCGCCCAGTGGGAGCGGCGACATCTCCCTTCCGAGTGCAGAGAATGGTTTGGGCCCGCGGCGTTGCCATGGTGATAGAGGGACGCCTAGTGAGGCGGCTTTGTGGCCGCCGCTTAGCAGGTCTCGCGGGAGAGTTCTGCTTGTCTCCGCCTGCAGGTGAGCTGCGCCGCCTGCGCGGGACTGGGCAGCGGTCCCGGCTTCCGTAGGTTCCTGGCGGGGTTTGTGCTGCACCCGCGGGGAAAACAGCGGGAGGAGGGGCTGGCCGGAATGGCCCCTGCTCCCGTGGGGTCGTGTAGGGCTGCCTGGTGCGATGCCAGCTGCACGGCAGGTCCAGTGCCGCAGCCCCATTCCGGCATAGAGCTGCCGGCGCGGGGCTGGGACAGTTTGTATAGTGGTGTGCTAGGAGGCACTGAACCGAGCCGTAAAACCTCTGTATCAGTGGGTTTCAATCTTTTTGACTGAGAGCCGCCCATCCGCACCCCCCAGGTAAAACACGTGTCCCCCACGTCCTTTTGGCTGTTGGGCTGGAGGTGACACTTGTCAGCCTCCATCTATAAAGTATTCAGACAATAAACACTGAAACCAACAACACCATGTCAAGTCCCTTTTCAGAGAAGATACATTTTTAAAGAAATGTGGTGGTGTAACTTGTTGATCCCAGGATGTAAGAGAGACAAGGTAGGTGAGGTAATATCTTTTATTGGGTCAACTTCTGTTGGTGAGCGATGAGACAAGCTTTCCAGATCATTCTTCGTCAGACTTTCAGTTCTGGTGTAGCTTGAAAGCTCTTCTTCTCTCTCTCCCCAACAGAAGTTGGTCCAGTAAAAGGTATTACCTCACTTACCTTGTACTTCTAAGGAAATTCATTTCCATCTGGACAGAGGGCCACCTCTTCACTCCTTCCTCCTAACCAACTTATTTTCCAGATTCCCAAATGGGAATAATCTTGGTTGATATTTTCATATGGGAACTTTTGACTGGCGTGCTTCCTGCAAATTTCCTGGAGGAAGCCCCAAATGTCTTGCATCATTCTCTAAACATGTTACCCAAACCAGATATTTTAATGTCCTCCTTCACCCCAAAGTTTTTCTTACCTTCCACGTTTCCCATTTATTATTGTTTAGCATAGTACTATAGGTGCATAAGGTACTGTACAAGTAATGTATATAATAAGGTGCCTGCTACAAGGAAATTACAGTTAGAATTTATACAAGTAAAACAAAAAAGTATAGCATATATATCAGGAAAAGAACAAGTTGTGTCACAAAACAACTCTGGAAACATCTGAGCTTGAGGAATCCTTGCTTATGCCCTAAAACACAGCCTGGCTGTTTCACTTTCCATTGTTACTGGGAGAAACATCCTCTGAAGATTTTCTCCCATTCACCTGAGCCCCACAACTCTCCTGACTTTTCCACTTGATGTGGTGTCCTTACTGCCTGTGGCAATGAAGACTTATAAAGAGGGACTTTAGTACAAATCCATTCAAAGACATTCAACAGTGTTGTCAAAGGGCATTTGGTTTTGAAGGTACTAAGTTGGGAGAGGGGAAAAAGAAGCGGTTCCATAAAAATATTTTTGTAATGGAAATGCTTTGTCCCTACTTTTCTAGGAATTAGTTTACATTTCGCACTGGAAATTTGGCAGCCTTAAATAATACTTAACCGACGACCTCATTCCAAGAATTTATGGGGGTATTGCCCCTGCAACAAGCACAGGAGACTGACAACATGCAGCAGCGCCTAGATGAGAAAGCTTCATGTATCTTCTACCAGCGAACAATTAGTGCTAGAAGGTCACATAATGTTCCTTATATGGGCCAAACTGTACCCCCAAATGGGCACCTTACTCTTCCACTCCAGTCAGGCCCTTTTCCCCCACACGCACCAATGCCAGAACTTTGTTGTATTTAGTAGAAAATCCAAAAGCTTGATTTCCATTAAAATCAGGCTTTTTAGCTTTTTGATTTTCACCAAAATCAGCAGGGTTCTGGGGACAGCAACTGAGGTTTCCACTAACTCTAACTAAACCCTAATGAATCGGTCATTGTCTGTCCCTATATCCTGAGTGGAAATCAGACTTGTCTGGCTTTCCAATTTTCACCAAAATCAGTAGGGTTCATCCCATTGACACTTAGAGAATTCCCTGAGGTTCTGGAATTGATCAGATATAGTTTTCAACAATTGTCATGTTATAGATAAAGAAATGCCAGAGTGGAGTGTGAGGTGCTGCTTCATTTGGCCAACTAATCATAACCTACCATAGTTTGGATTGTTTTAATAAGGGCATGATGTTGAGATTTCAGCAGTGAAAAATTGCGCTGAAGATGCTGGGGAAGGAAGAGCTAAGACTTCATTTGTTTCATCAGCACTTGGTCTGAAATAGCCCAGACTTGCTGATTGTCAGTGCATTCTGCAAAGTTTTTTCTTTTGAGTAGTTGAATTGCTATGTTATATTTCTTGCAGACTGGCTGGTGTATTGTGGTATGGAGAATAGTGTCTCATTATCCAGGGTACAAGCTGTGTTCCCTTAATTTTTCATTCTGGGGTGCCTTTTACACTGCTTTGCTGTGAGAATATCTACTTCTGGCCAGTTTACACACAGCCTCTAGCATGCAAAATCACTCCCAGCTGAATTACATGAATGTTCTGGCCAGCTACTCATTCATTATAAACATGGTGATATCAGCAAACTCCTAGTCTTAGGTGTTCCCCTAAAAAAGTGTGTCTTGTGCTGCCCAGCTCTCCACTGGACAATGAAAGCTCATATAAACTTCATCATTTCATCAATGTGAAATGATATGCACAAACCTTATTATCTCAAGGGGTGGTTCAAACACACAATAAATAATAAAACAAGTTTATTAACTACAGAGAGATAAATTTTAAGCGACTACAAGTAATGATGCATAAAAGTCAGAATTGACCACAAAGAAAATAAAAAGATAAAATGCAAACTAATACCTAAGGGTGCGTCTACACTGGCAAGTTAGGTCGACTTAAGGAGGCTTAAGTCGACCTAAACAAAGCCGCGTCCACACTGGGCTTTTATTAAGTTGACTTAAGCCCTTCCTTAAGCTGACTTAATAAGAGCTTAAGTTGACTTAATAACACCTCCTCTGAGGTCGACTTAAGCCTTAAGTCGTCTTCAGCCTTAAGTCCACTTCTTAAGTTGACTTAAAGCCAGTGTGAATGGGGATTAGTGCTAAATCAACCTTATTAAGTTGACTTAAAGCCATTAAGTCAACTTAACAAGGTCGACTTAATTTGACTTAAAAATATTGCCACTTTGTTAGGTTGACTTAACTAGGTCGACTTTAAGTCGACCTGACAAAGTCGACTTAACTTTGCCAGTGTAGACATAGCCTAATTTAGCAAGATTCAAAGCAAAGATTTTTCTCATGACCTGCTCCTTACCAACTGGAAGCTTCCTGGACAGGTCCTCTCCCCAGGTTCAGTGACTCTTCAGGGGTTGTTGCTGCAGTAAGCAGAGCAGAGAAGAGTGAAATAGAGGGGTAATTTGTGTTGTGTGTGTTTTCTATTCTTTATACCATTACCTCCTTTTTGAGGATTATCTCCATCTAGGGTTTAGGTGACAGCCAGTCTGTTTACACAACAGCCCTCAATTGTTCTATTTTCAATATGTAGAGTTTTTGTTTACACCATTCTTCTGGTTGAAGAATGGCTGTATAACTAGATGATGATGATCTACTTGACTTTTTTGCCACCTGCCGTAGGTGTTAGTTTGTCTTTTGTTTCTGAGCAACTGGTTTGTGCCTGCTTTTCTAAACTTTAAGCATGTTACAGCAATGTTTTGCAGTGGAATATTATATTCTTACATATAGTGTTGCCACACATATTTTACCAGGGCAATAATGTTCAGCAGATTATGAGTTTTCAAATGATACCTCACAAGGCATACATTGTACAAAAGTTATGGCTTTATGAAAAAGGTGAACATGGAGTACAGATTATCACAGGTATTTATTAGTATGGATTGTATTTCAATGAATGGTAGGTTATCTAGAGCCTATGAGAAGCATCTTTTGTGAGGCAAAATCAAAATAAATAAATATCCCTTCTCTTTCAAGTTTTAAAGGGCTCCCCAGTTTGCCAAACAGTTTGTTGTACTCTTGCTCCACTGTATGAATACCAGATACAAGAGGTTCAGAGGCTTTCCTGAAAGATTTGAGCTGTGCAATTAGTGAGATAATGAGTCAGGCAGAGGCAAGAGAAAACAACACACACAGAGAAAATATGGAAGAGAAATAGCAGCAAAGAGAGAAAGTATTAGAAAAAGGGTAGTAGAATGATTTTTGTCTGTTTTTTTAAACCTATTAATTCACTCCAAAGAGATTCCTTAACATACCTTCCTTCTTAGTGTGCCTAATTGGCAGTATGCAGAAAGTGAACCAGAAAATTGCACATTTGGAACTGGAGGTGAAAAAATTCCATGCTAATGACCTGGTGAGTAAGGACAGTTTGCTGCAGCATATGCAAGGAAAAGCATAGGCTTAGCTGCAGAGGGGTAACATGTTAATCTGTTTCAGTAAAATAAATTAGCAGTCCTGTGGCACCTTAATGACTAACAAATGTATTTGGGCATAAATTTTTCTGGGTTAGAACCTACTTTGTTAGATGTATCAGGTGGAAACAGGGGCATAGCCACAGGTGGGCCGGGGCCCACCCTCTTGGAGATCAGGCCCGCCCGCCCACCACAGCTCCCAGCAGCGGTGCAAACTTCACTGTTGCCAGGCACTGTGGTGAGCAGGCCTGATCTTGTCGCTTCTCCCTTGCCCTCTGCCTCATGAGAACTCCAGTTGCTACCTAGCAACTGGAGCATCTCAGGCAGCTTCTGGTCACATGAATCAGGGGCCCAGCCAGAAGTCGGGCTGGCTACGCCGCAGGTAAAAACTGCAATTTGTTAGGTATATATACATGCAAAGAAGGGTAAGTCACATTATTACCTGGAGAACTTAGCTGCGTCTCCTGACAGTACATCTGGGTAATGCATCATCAGGGAGGATAGGTGTTGCAAAACAGTGGCCTCGTGACCTTTCTGAGGAGAATCTAGTTCACTCTAAAATGAGAACAGAAGCTTGCAGTTTTGAATGGGAATTCTGTGAATTACCTGTGTGTGTGTTTCAGAACTGAATGCATTTGAGCTCAAGTAGCTGTTTTAATTATCTGGTGTCCTTTTGTTCACAAATCCTGAATCTTATTGGGGAATTAACCCCTAACAGCAATCTCTATTATATTTGTTGTTATTGAAGGTTACTGAGGGCTTCTTGGAATCATCAGATAGACACTCTGGGCAGAAGAGCTTCAGAAGAGAGAAAAAGCACTACAGGACATCCCGGGACAGAGGCACACATGCTTTCTAACTACATTGCTTTGGGGTTGTTACTAGGGAGATGAGTCCAGATCAGGACATTACCTGCCAATAAATACTGGGGTTTTAATGATCCCTCTTCCAGAGAGTTGCACATTAGGACTTTTCCTGTGAACTCCAGATTGAAATGTCACTGACATCTCAAGCACCACACACCCTCGTTATGTATTTGGGCTAGCAGAAAATGTAATTTTACCATATGATTTTTGGAATGCTGAATGTACAAACAGGATGTAACCTTATATCCTGGAGACCATTCTAGATTCCTGACCAAGACTTTGTGACAACCAAAGAAGACACCTCTTGAAGAGAATCCATGAGAGGTTTTGGGCCCAGTGAATAAATGAAACAGGGTTTGGGGAGTTTAGGTACTGAATCTGCGAACACTTAAGCCCATGCTGAATTTTTATGCATATGGATAATTCCATTCCATTGAGTTTAATGGGGCTATTCATGTATGTCAGTATTTGCAGCATTGGGACCAGAATGAATGGTGTGTGGATAAACCAGCTGTGTAGATATGATAAGTAATATTTGGTATCACATACATCACTAGCAAATCTCACTGTTTTGATTTAAAAATCCACAGTAATCTGGAACACAGATTGTGCACGAGCTTCCCCTAAAATACTAAGTGCTTAATGCTGTGGCATATTTATTTTTCAATTTGCATTTGTATGGCACTCATACCTAGAGTAGCTGATAACCCTCATAAAAATTAATGAAGAAAGCCTCATAATGCTACAGTGATGTGACTTAGTGCCACACGATATTTTGATTACAAAACTAGAACGATATAAAACTAACATGGTGTACACTAAGTGGATTAAAAACTGGCTAACTGGTTTCAAAATGGGATTGTAAATGGAGAATCATCACTGAATGACTGTGTTTCCACAGGACTGGTTCTTGGCTCTATTTTATTTAACATTCTTATCAATGACCCGGAAGAAAACATAAAATTATCACTAATAAACTTTAAAGCTGACACAAAAGTTGAGGGAGTGGTCAGGTCATTGATTTAAAGCGATTCGGATTGCTTGGTAAACTGAGTGCAAGCAAACAATATAGGTTTTAATATGACTAAATGTAAATAGGTACATCTAGGAACAAAGAATGTAGTCCATACTCACAGGTGGGAAGACTTTATCCTTGGAACCAGTGAAAAAGACGTGGGGTGGGAGTGGAGGGGATCAGCTGAATATGAGCTGCAGTGTGGCCGGTGGCCAAAGGCTGTTGCAATCCTGGGATGCATGAACGGGAATCTTGAGTAGGAGTAGAGAAGTTATTTTTCCTGTATAATTGGCACAGGTGTGACCACTGCTGGAAGACTGTCTCCACTTCTGGTGCCCATAATTCAAGAAGGGCATTAATAAATTGAAGAAGGTTCAGAGAAGATCCATAAGAATGATTAAAGGATTAGAAAACATGCCTGACAGCGATAGACTCAAGGAGTTCAATCTATTTAGTTTAGCAAAGATAGTTAAGGGGTGACTTATTTACAGTCTACAAGTATCTGCAAAGAGAACAAATATTAAATAATGGGCTCGTCTGTCTGGCAGAGAAAAGTATAATGTGATCCAATGGCTCTAAATTGAAGCTAGTCAAATTCAGATTGGAAATTAAGGCATACATTTTTAATGGTGAGAATAATTAACCACCGGAACAATTTACCAAGGGTCATGGTGGATTCCCATTACTGGCAATTTTTAAAATCAGGATTGGATATTTTTCCTATTCTAGGAATTATTTAGGGGAACTTCTGTGACCTATACTCACAAGAGGCTAGACTAGAGGATCAAAATGGACATGGAAACTAAGAATCAATATAGAAATAAGGAAATATTTTGCAGCTGGGGAAATTGAGGCAGGCAGATGTTAAATTATTTGTCCCAGGTCAAGTAGGATTTATGGTTGATGTGGCTGGGCCAGAAAAAAACCAACATCTAGCTACTAGCTCTATGCCTTAACTATGAAGTTTTCTTCCCCATATGTTGTTGGGAAGGTAATTGTCCCTAGAGCTATGATAGTGTTTCTCATTTGATTTCTAAACTGGATGTCACCAAAATTTTGCCATTTCACTTCCATGAGCCAATAACTTCACTAATTCTTTAATGGTGAGATAGTGGAGAAGGGTACGTCCATTCATAAACACCCATATTCTCTGGGATGGAGTAGGGTAGAAGGTCATGCTCTTCAGCCCCTTACTGTTCTCCATTCTTCTTTCCTCTTGCTCCAGACAGAGATAGGAAGGAGATGTGTGGCTTTGTGCAGAAACACGAGATGTCTGTGCATGCATCAGATGTTGACTCACTATCTCAGACCAAGTTCACCTACAAGAAGGTAAGATCACTGATGAGAAGAGGCAGAATTGCTCCACTTCCTTCCCCTCTCCTCCCCATATGGAAGATCTTGTAAAGAGACAGAATCCAATTCTCTTGATTGCTGGGGCAACAGTTGATGTTTAGTTTCATTATTGGGTGGGGTGCCTAGGAACATAAGAACTGCATTATTGCATCAGTTCACTGGTCTGTCTAGTCCATTATGCCACCTCCTAACAAACTGCCCGAAGAATAGTTCGGGGCATGGGCCCAATCCGGCTCCAGGGCTAAACTGGCCCTGCCCCCTGGGCCCAATCCAGCCCCGGATCAGGCTACTGCCTCTGGCAGCCTGGCCCTAGGTCCCCAGCTGGGTTCAGGACCAGATCCCAGTGGCCTGGCCCCAGGTACCCAGCCAGGGTCGGTGACACTACTGAGATCATATCATTGATCCATCCATTCCTGTATCCTGCTTTATTCCATAGCAGTTCCACAGATTGATTATACTGTATTTTCTGAATTTCCTTTTATTGATTCTAAATTTTACTGTCCTTTAATATTGGAAGACTTGCTTGTATTCTTTTGTGGAATAGGTAAGAAGGGTAAGGTCTGATCAGTTATCACTAGGTCTGTGTCTAGTGAACTGTTTAGTGCAAGTTATGTCCATGTAAAGCCTACGCAGTTGATATATTCACTTGTGCATGTGTGCACTTGTCTGCTTCCTTTTGCACTTTGTATACTCACCAAGATTGCTCATGTCAATGCGAAGTGCAATGCTCTACAGGAAGATGTTCCAGTGTGTCACACACCTCTCTCTGGTGCAGTTCCTTTTGAGGGATTTTTGCAATGTGTTATGGGATAGAAACTAGTTGTATGGAGAACACTGGAGCCTGGGAGTCAAGGTGCCACCATTCAGTTTTCTTCATCCCATAGTGCCATCCCTATTCCATAATTCTCATATTTCTTTTTAAAATCCCACAAACCCATGTGGCACTTGTTGTCTAACATCTCTGACAGAATCATGGAGCACATGCAGCTCTGTGCTTTTACCATGAACATTGCAAACACAGAATGAAGGATCCCTCCAGTATTTGCAGAGCTGCAGGAAACATAACAATGGAGGACATAAGTTATTTGAGGACAGGCTGGTAAGGGACATAGTGAAAACCAATATAAGGTTGTTGGTGGGATTCAAAGAGCAGCTGCAGAAGGTACAATGCTGTTTTGGGGATTGAGAAATGAGCACTGATCACATGCAGGTTTATAATGATGAGCAGTGATTACAGAACTTTTTGATGCAAAAAGCACATTGCTTAATCTATGTGCTGATCTCACTTCAGCCATGCAGGGACACAAAGCTGAGACTTGCACTGACATACATAATTAAACATGGGGCAGGCCTCATTTCTTGGAAGACAGGAGTAGTGAGGTAAATTAATTAGCTGGATGAAAACAGAATAGTTGTGCTAACTAATATAATTAAATGGATCAGAAAGCTATGAGGCAGAATGTCTGAGCTATCCAAAATAAGGAGAACACCCGGGAAACTATTTACTAAGCAAGGTAAGAATGGATAAGATAAGTAGAGCCCTGCAGATCCGCAGGTATCCGCTTCAGATCTGTGGGTAACCGCATCTGCGGGTGCAGATATCCATTGATATCCAGATATCAATTGGCCACGGCTGCGGATTCTATTTTTATGATCAATCCCTGCAGCTGCTGCTATGATCTGCATTGTCAGCAGCACACAGGGGAACAAGGAAGCAGAAGTGCTCCAGCCAATCCCAGTTGAGCTCGGATTGGTGGTGTGCCAGCCAATCAGAGTCTCAGTCACAACAAGCTAGGGCTTGGAGAGACACCACTCATTGTCAATCAGTTAGCATAATGGCCTTTGATTGGCTCATTCCCCATGCCTTCCCCACCCACTTCTTTTTCTTGTTTGTGGTTCATATGCCATGCTGTCAATCAGAAATTTCGTTGGTGGCAAAGGAAATCTGATTGACAGCACAGCATGCAAATCGCAAACAAGGAAAGGGAAAAATGGGTGGGACCCATATGGCGAATGAGCCAATCAAATACTAAAATGCTGACTGTGAGCCCAAGCTCAGTTGCGGATGTGGTTCTGGATCCACATAAAACATGCCATGAGGCTCGCGGCTCGGATAAAGACTGACATTGGGCGGGTGCAGTCCAGTTCCGGATCCACATTTTTGTATCTGTGCAGGGCTCTAAAGATAAGTCAAGAAAGTAAAGATGAGGTCAAATGTGAACCGTGCATGAAGAACATGCAGTACAAGGACTGGTTCCTGCAAAGTAACCATGCAATGTACAGTAAGGCCTTGTACATACTACACTCTTATCGCATGGTAAGGAGCTTTACGGCGCAATAAGGCTGTGAGCACACACACTACAATGTTGCCTGTTGCCCGGCAACAACCCTCTTGCCATGCAACAGGTAAACCACCCAGACGATCGTGGTAATGCTTACCACGGATCGTCTGTCCTGCAATAGAGTGTGTGTGTACACTCATTGTGGGTTAGACAGCCTCTGGAA
This sequence comes from Pelusios castaneus, assembly GCA_007922175.1. Taxonomy (NCBI): domain Eukaryota; kingdom Metazoa; phylum Chordata; order Testudines; family Pelomedusidae; genus Pelusios; species Pelusios castaneus. The sequence continues at coordinate 13,394,621 of ML685814.1, forward strand.
ATGTCCCAGAGTGCCAGAGGTCACTCTGGGACACCGGAGCTGTCATACTTGTCAATTTCACTGCGAAATTGTAAAGTAGCGAAGTGGAGCTCCAGCTGCCGTGAGTGCTGGCACTCATGGCAGCTGTAGCCCCACTGCCACCCGGGATTCCCTCTAGTCTGCCAATTTGCTGGCAGGGAGCCGGAAACCGAGTGGCTTGAAGGAATCCCTGGCGGCAGCAGGGCTCCAGAGTGCCAGCACTCATGGCGGCTGGAGCCCTTCTGCTGCCCAGGATTCCCTCTAGCCGCTCGGTTTCCCGGCTCCCTGACGGCAAGCCGGGTGGCTAGAGGGAATCCCAGATGGCAGCAGGGCTCCAGCCATTGTGAGTGCTGGTACTCTGGAGCCCCGCTGCTGCATGGGATTCCCTGTAGCCGGGTGGCAGGGGAGGTCCAGGTGCTGTGGGTTCCTACACTCTGCTGTGGGGATTCCCTCAAGCCACTCAGTTTCCATGCTCCTTGCCGGGAAACCTGGCAGCTTGAGGGACTTCCCGTGGCAGCGGGGTTCTAGCCGCCAGGAGCCCTGGCGGCTGGAGCCCCGCTGCGGGAATTCCCTCAAGCCGCCTGACTTCCCAGAAGACAGCCGGGAAACCAAGCGGCTTGAGGGACTCCCTGTGGCAGTGGGGCTCTAGCCACCAGCACCACCGGTATTCCTTGCGGCTAGAGTCCTGCTGCCACTGGGGTCCCCGCTGCTGGGGCTTCCCCAGAAGCCAGTGATCTCGGCGTCTGGAGAGCCCTGCTGTCAGCCTAAAGGCTGGCTGGGCAGTGCATGGTGGGATAGGTGCCCACCATGCACTGCTCCTTCTAATGAAAATGCAAAGGAGCGTGTGAATGCTCCTTTGTGTTAGAAGGATTTCTGTGTGGACAGGGGAAAGTGTTACAGTTATAACGCTTTGCTTGTCCCGCAACAATTTATTGTGGGACGAGTCTATAGTGTGTACATAGCCTAAATGCAACGTAATGTGTAAATGTATATGAAGGAAGACATTTGTTGCATAAGTTTGGATGAGCGTTATGCCGTATACCTACCCCTCTATACTTGAGTCTGATCAACTCAGCATAACTTTGCTGTATGCCAGATAAAGGATCCTAAGTAATAAGAGTTGGCTGGACTGGAGTCAAGCTGGAGTCAGCCCCTACCCCCAACCCAGAAAGGGAATGAAAAGCAGATAACAGCTCTATTTCTAAGTTTGTTGTACCTTTACCTCTTCTCCAGATCATCTCAATGAAAAGCAGTTTGGGGTTGGGCCTGGTGCCTTCTTCACATTTAAATTTTATAAAGGAGAATGCAAACACACATATATCTGAGGTTCTTTACCCTGGATCAGGCTTGTCTGTGCTCAGCTGGCCAGAGCATCTAGACTGCAATAGAGTCTCTAAAAGATCCTGGCTTGCATCATAGCAGAATCCCCTCACCACATGTCCCTCTTCCTTGCTGTTCATAGCAGGGGTCTCTGTCTTAGGCTCCACCAAGAAATCCCTGGCGTCTGAGGGATGCTGTTGGGGTCCGAGTATGGCATGAAGCTAGATGTAAAAACCACAGGTCTGTGGTTTGGCATCAGATTGACTCCTTGGCATTGCAGTACGCCTGCTGCGTGTGACACTGCTGCTGATCCCTGTCACACCCTTTTGCCTGCATCCCTTGTGCAGTCTCTTAGTAGATGTCCATGTTTCTGTGCCTGCTCCATAGCTGTCACTGTACAGCCTCTTCTTCCAAGAGGACCAGGAGATCCAGTACCTCCTGTCTACTGCAGGTAGGAGTGCGTCTAAAGTGAATAATTGCTGTGGTTGGTTGGGCAGCTGCACACAACAAGGGAGAGCTGTTAGGTGTGCTCACCGTGCTGGGCAATAACGAAATGGCATTTCAAAAATACATAGGGGTTTTAAAGTGGGGAGTGATGGCTTCTGGTCTCCATGACTCCTGGACAGTGGAGTTCATGTGTAACACTCTTGTCATTAACAGTTTCTGGCATCTTACTCTGGATCTTTTTCTAGCAATAGATCACTAGTCACAGACCCAAGAACAATAAATTCTACACAGGTGGGAATCATGATCACCATCTTCTTAATATAAAGACTGCAGCTGTACTCCTCTCATTTCTTTCCCCTAGTTCCATCTTCTGCAGGCTGTCAGATTCTCTCGACCTGTGATTTTCAGCCTCTCAAACCATGATGACACACACTTAGCTATTTGCAACCAGTCCTCCGGGGGTGAAACCTCAAAATCTTATTTGTGGTACTTTGGAATAGCCACCATGAGAGTCTGTGCTATGTTTAGGGTCTGATCCTACTGTTGGAGTCAGTGGCAAAACTCCCAGAGACTCCAACAGAACAGGTTCAAAACCCCCAAAGGGCACTCCTGGTATTTGGACCATTTATAAGTGCCTGAGCATATCCACTTCAATGGGGACAAGGAATGGTCATGGACTGGTGACCAGGCCCCCTGTCTCATGAACTCCCCATTGAAGTCTCATGATTCGAAGGTTCAGAATCTTAGCTATAATTAAAAAAACAGATAAATGAAGTCTTGAAATAGCTAGTCCCTGCCCTTGAGATGAAAAGCACCAGTTTGGGGGATTTGAAGGAATTTGTCATCAGTATATCTGTTTTGTTTTATGTCTTTCCTCCCTTTTCTCCATTCTAGCCTCAGAATACAGCAGAAAAGAACAAACTAGTGGAATTGTATCAATATCCAGGATACAGTGAGCATGAGCCAACACCTCTGCCTAATGGGACAGAGCTGGCTGATGTAATAGAGAAGGTGGTGTGTGCCCAGCGAAAGTCAGCAAGTGGGAAGGTACTCTGCATGGTTACAAAGACCAGCAAAATGTGTGCATGCATTTACCTACATATGAGTACATAAACGGATATGCATGATTGCCATGTACATCTATATGAATGTGTGTGTGTGCTGTGAGAAATGGGTGCATTTGTTTCTCAGAAATGGCATGCTGTTTGTAGGGCATTGTGAATAGATATTAGGAGGTTCTTAAGGATGGATTTATGGTGGGGTTGAGAAAAGGAGAAAGAGGGTGTGTGAAGATCAGAGAGTGATTTGCCTGGTGAGTGTCTCTTCATCTGTCTGTGTTGCATGATATTGCAAAGTTTTATTTCTTTTCCAGACTCCCTTTCCTTCAAAGATGCTGCGGAAGTTTCTCACAGCTCCACTCTCCCATGCTATCCTGTTGGACAGCTTCTGGTGGTTTTTTCTCCACTTATATCAGGTACAGAAGAAACTAGGACAAGGCTATTGTTGTATTTCACACAGTTCCACTGAGTATAGTGTCTCTGCCAGAGGGTAAGTTTGATGTGTGTCTTAATACTGAAAATCAAAGTTTGAAATGACATATCTGTAGTGCAGTGTGGTCCACTCTGCTCCATTTGTCCATTCTAGGCAGTGAATACCAACTTCAACCAAGCCCTACAATGCACTACAGACTAGAGGAGGGTCCTTGGAAGCCCTGGTGTAAGGGTGCAGCACCAGCAGAGCTGGGAATGGGGTTGTCATGCAGCACACAGTAGAGATTCTGGAGCATCTCCATTTTGTAGTGCTGTCCTTTGGTAGCACTGGGGCAGCTGCCATAACTTAGGGCAGCCGCTGGGCTTTTTTGACCCCTGACCTGTTCAGAATCAGCAGAGTACAAGGGCGTCTTAAAACCACCTTTGCTTCAGCTCTCCTCCTGGGATGTTCCTGTAGAGCCATCATATACAGTTCTACTCTAGCTGTTTTCACACATATTGTGCCAAATTACTATGCTCTTAGTTATGCTGACTCTGTTGATTTCAGTAGTCAATGGAATTACTCTTTATATATGCCGGTGGTTTAACTGAGGATAGTTTGGCCTACTGTATTTATTTTCATTATTGTTGCTCACAATTCCTTAAATTAATTGATGGACTAAAAAATTAAAGCAAGAATATTTGTTTTGCTTAGTAACACTGTTTCCATGTCAGATGATCTTCCTTCTCAAAAAGACATTTCCTCTGTGATTTCTTGAGTCCAGCATTAAAATAAGTGATGTAAAAAATAAATACCCTAATTTTCATTTTAAAAATAAACCTATTTAAAATTAAATTTGGTGTGTGTGTGGGCAATTGAGTGTGGGCAAGACAAGAAAAAAAGTTTAGAAAAAAATTAGAAGTTATGACAATCTATGTTAACATCTAAGTTTACTGTAATCTATTCAAATAATTTAAATTAAAAATTAAATTAAATTAAATTAAAAGGCAATTTTCAAGCAGTACATATTTGCTGCTGAAGTTAAAAAAAAAAAAAAAAAGTCAGACCACTGAACTGACTAAGCACCTGTAACCAGAGTCAAAGAGCTGTACAAGCTTTTAACTTCCTTTTTAGAGGCCGCAGAGAGAATATTTTCTTCCTTTCAGTTTATTCAACTAGTTCAGTTCAATGATTATTTCATTCAAAGTTGAGAAACTGATTGGAAGTTGGTGACCAGAAAGAATCAGTTCAAAATTTACTGACTACAGATAACAATTTAATAAATCAGTTAGTTTTGAGTTCAAAATATGTTTTTATAAAGTTACCTTATTTCCCTATGTATCCAGCACATTTAAGGTAGTTTTACTTAACTAATAAAAAATGTAAATGCTGTCTTAAACATTTTAATTGAATTTCAATTTCCATCTAAGTGTTGTTTGAGACAAATCATGAGTAAAAAATTAATCATCATCTGGTAAATAAGAAATGCGTCATCACTCTTTTTAATTTAATGTATGTTAAGCTAAATAATTGCTTAAATAAATGTGCATAAATATAGTGTATCATCCTGGTTAGCAGAATGATGATGATGATAAATAATACCGAGCTCTTATATAGCTCTTTTTATCAGTAGGTCTCAAAATGCTTTACAAAAGAGGTCAAATGTACCAAATTTAGTGTAAAGGCTTTATTTAGTTACAAATCAACATGTTTTAAAGGTTACCAAACACTGAGACTCAACCTTTATTTAGGAAAATAGCTAAAGAATACAAATAGATAACAAGATTAAAATAAAATATTTAAATCAAGGTTTACTGCTTGCTGATTTAAATCATTATTAAAATTGGTGATTTAAAATACTTTTGATTTAAATCAATCCACCCTGTATGTCATAGTAGAACAAGAACCTCAGACAGACTGGTTCCCATCCTTTTTGAGTGAAAGTCCCACTAGTTAACACAAAGTAAAACACATCAACCCCCCTCCCAACTCCCTGCTTCACTGTCCATAACCATATAACCCCTATAAACACATATAATGATAATCATAAAAGCAACGACACTAAATTACATACATAATAATAATTAATAAATTACTTTTACCTGAGTAAGAAACTAAGTCTTCCCTCATGCGGCTGCCACCACATGCTCCATTTGGCCCCGCATCTTCCCATTCACTGAGGATAATGGAGGCTGGTCCTGGGTTGGCCGGGGCAGCTCTAGGCCCACACAGTCAAGGAACTGCTCATTTCCAACTGGGTGCCCAGTTGTTGGAGGCTTGGGATGGGGGCACTGGTCCTCAACTCTGGCTGGGTCTAATATCTGTTGTGGTGCTCCAGAGGGCTAAATGACCTTAATATGACTGAAGCCTCATTGACCCCCTGTAATCTTTGGTACCCCCCCAGTGGAGTCCTGCACCTCAGTCTGGGAACCATTGGACTAGAACAGGGGTTGGCAACCTTTGCCGACCCCTGTGTCGGCCCCTCCTCCTCAACCCTCAGCTGGTGCCGACGACCCACTCCTGGAAAGAAGTCACCTGGAGGGGCTTCTCTCGGCAGCGTGCCTGAGGACCCCTATCCCCAGGCACACCATGGAAAGAAGTTGCCTGGAGTCACTCCTTTGGGTGGCGGCACACCACAGAGAGGAGCCGCTCTGGGTGGCTTCTTTACATGGTATCCTGGGGCATGGACATGGCAGGGACCCCCGCACTGCAGCCGCCCCTGAAAGAAGCCACGTGGAGTGTCTTTTGGTGGCAGGAGTGGCAATTTCTGTGGTGCCACAGAGGATGCCGAGTGCTGCTTCAAATGGGCTTGTGTGCCACTGCTGGCACGTGTGCCGGGGGTTGCCTACCCCTGGACTAGAAGATCTCTGTGTAGCTGTGTTTTGATGGGTAAGTGAATGCCTCTTCAGTAATACATTCATTTCTTTCTTGGCAGCCAAATAGAGAGATTCAAGGACGGCTCTTTGATCGCATTGCAAAGAACTACACCTCTCTTCTGTTTGACTGTCACAAGTTTCACAACCAGAATGCTCTTATTAAAGTGAGTGTAAAAAAAGGTTTAGAAAAAGCAACAGAGTTTACACTTCATCAGTAAAAAGACCTGTAATATCCGCCATCAGCTCCTTTATCTCTGGCCACCGGGATAATCTAACCCTAGCAACACCTACCCCATATAGATACTTCTACTTTTAGAATGCCGTACAAACATTTACTACTTAATTCTTCCAGGGCTTGGAATGTACAGTGATCAATTGGCTTGAACTCTTGTTGAATATCAGAGTATCTTCTTTGGTATATTCCATGATGAGCAAAGTGGTTCATGCTCTTGTCTTGTGAATGTCCTTTAATAATGTAAAATCATGGGGTGATGAGATCTGACTCTGAGGAACTAATCCGTTTCTCCCCATCAAGAGCCATGCTTCATACCCTTTTCTTATTTATCTCCATGCCTTCATGCTCATTCCGTAGGCTCCTTGCCTTCATCCTTACTCATCCTATGCATTCTCTATTGCCTTCATTCTGAACTGACCTTGGGTGCGTCTACACTTACAAATTAAGTCGACTTAATCTTGCTTAAATCGACTTAATTTAATCTGCGTCTACACTGCATTTTCCTTAATTCGACTTAAGCTGCTCCTTAAATCGAATTAAGGAAAAGTTAGTTCGAATTAATAACACCTTGTTTAATTCGAACTAGTGCTTAAGTTGACTTTATTACGTTGACTAAAGCCAGTGTAGACGCGGACTAGCCCTAAATCGACTTTGAGTCGACTTAAAGGGCTTCAGGGCTCCCCCACTGTCCTCCCTGCCAGGGTGGCTGGCACAGGCAGAGCCTGGCGTGCCCCCCCACAGGGCAGGACAGAGCCCTGCCCACAGTGCTCCTGTACCTTGCCAGTGTCCCTGTCCTGCTCAGCCCCCACTGTACCCAGGTACAATGGGGCAAATGCTGAGCCCCCTGGCACTTGGCAAGGGGTGCCCCCCCGCCACTGTGGACCAGTCCCAGGTCCACCTAGCCCCTACAGGTCGACTTGGGCATCCAGTGTGGACGCTCTAAGTCGATTTGGCAGGGTCCCCTTTACGTCGCATTAATTTTTGAGTGTAGACATGCCAAATCGACTTAAATTAACAAGTGTAGACAGCCCTTGTGACTTACCCTTCTCTGCATGTATATATTTACCTATATACGGCAGTTTCCATTTCATGCATCTGATGAAATTGGATTATACCCATGAATAATAAATGTGTTAGTCTTTTAAAAGTACCACAGGACTCCTTGTTTGTTTTGCTGAAAAAGACTAACATAGCTAACTCTCTGGAACTGTTCCCTTCTGAAATTTCTGGTTCATTTCCAGGAAACTAACCCTGATCCCCAACCATTTTATGTTGGATTCCCTTCCATCTCCTTGTCTCATTAAAAGCTGATTTTCTCCATCTCACTCACTCAGCATCTGTGATTCCCTTTTCTTTCTCCAGTTCCCCCCAATCAGTAGGCTGAAGGATTGGTGTCCAATTCTCACACTATTATCATTATCTTTTTTAAAAATGTATTAATCCTGTTTATTATGGTAGTATCATAGGGACAAACAATAATGGGGCTGGGGGCTCCATTGTGTGAGGCATGGTACAAACACAGAATAGTAGGCAGCCCCTGCCCAGAAGAGTTTAAAATATAAACAGACAAGACAGCCTCAGGATGAGGGAAGGGGCAGAACACACAAACAGAGTGAAGTATCTGATGGCAGCAAATGACATGTTAGTTCTCTAGTGGTTTTTATTTTGAAGGGGATAGGTTTAGTTCTCCTCCACTCTACTTCTTTGTCTCCATTGAGATGCACTCCATCCAGCTCTTTCTGCTCTCTGTGTGAGTTATTTAATTACTGCACCAGGCTTCATTTTCTTTTGACTTTATTGTCTGGCTCTATTTCTTTCTCTCACTTCAGCCTTTCATCCTCATCCCAGCAGCCTTTTATGTTCACACTGATGGCCCATCTGATTTTGTGGTCTCTTGCTTCTTTTTGTAAACATGGTTCTTGAACAAAGAAGGAGAAAAAAGGGGTGAAGGTGAGGGGTTGGTCTACTTCTTTGGTTCCAGTGATGCATTTTTTTCTTTGTTTCTTGGATTTAGAAATTCACGTCTCCCCTTAGAAAATGCTAGTGTCTGGAGAACTAGTGACATCACAAGAGACTAAAAGTTGAGCAACTATAAAGGGAAGGGATTTTTATTCAAACTATTTGAAACATAGGTTTTGGTTTGTTTGTCTGAACATCTATAATGCCAAGTTTTAACTAATATTTAGGAGGTAGGATGGCGTTGTTCAGGATTCAGCATCCCCCATATCTCTTCAGTAAAGGTACGAGAGGTACACATACACTATACATTTTTGGCGGCAGTTGAAGGGAGATACACAAGTTACCTAAAATAACTTGCATATCTCCCTCTGACTTCCCTACACCTAGAATGTCTAACACAGTGAGTTGAATTGAGAACTCTGCCTTCAACTCAATGCTACGCTACTTATTGGGGTGGTCTTCAGGGATCAACTTCCTGATCGACTGAGTGGGTCTCCACACACCCAATCAGTTGGTTGGGAAGGTCGATCTCACAGTGGTGATTTTGCCGCCATCAGGGAAGACTAGCCCTAAGAAGTCTTCCAAGAAACTGACTTACCATTCCTGTTGTTTCTAAGTAAAAAAACAAGCAGGAAAAAGGGCTCGAGAAACAAAATTACAATGCTTTCTAAATGATTGCTTATATTCAAATGGAGGATATTCCTTAATAGAATCATAGAATTGTAGAATAATAGGGATGGAAGGGACCTCACGAGGTCATCTAGCCCAACCCCCTGCTAAAAAGCAGGACCACTCCCACGAAATCACCCCAGCCAGGGTTTTGTTTAACCGGGCCTTAAAAATCTCCAAAGATGGAGATTCTACCACCTCCCTAGATAGCCCATTCCAATGCTTCACCACCCTCCTAGTGAGAAAGTTTTTCCTAATATCCAACTTGACCTCCCCAGCTGTAATTTGAAACCATTGCTCCTTGTTCTGTCCTCTGTTACCCTCGAGAATGGCCTAGCTCCCTCCTCTTTGGAGCACCCCTTCAAGTAGTTGAAGGTTGCTATCAAATCTCCCCTCAGTCTTCTCTTCTGTAGACTAAATAAGCCTAGTTCTTTCAGTTTCTCCTCATAAGTAATGTGCCCCAGCCCCCTAATCATTTTTGTTGCCCTCCTCTGGACTCTTTCTAATTTGTCCACATCCTTTCTGTAGTGGGGAGCCCAAAACTAGACACAGTATTCCAGATGCAGCCTGACCAGTGTCGAATAGAGGGGAATTATCACAATCCTCGATCTGCTGGCAATACTTCTACTGATGCAGCCTAATATGCCATTGGCCTTTTTGGCAACAAGGGCACACTGTTGGCTCATATTCATCTTCCTGTCCACCATAACCCCCAGGTCCTTTTCTACAGCTCTGCTACTTAGCCACTTGGTCCCCAGCCTGTAGCAGTGCATGGGGTTTTTCCATCCTAAGAGCAGGACTTTGCACTTGTCTTTGTTGAACCTCGTGAGGTTTCTTTTGGCCCAGTGTTCCAATTTGTCCAAGTGTCCCTGGATCCTGTCCCTGCCCTCCAGAGTATCTACCATTCCCCCCAGCTTGGTGTCATCTGTGAACTTACTAAGCACGCAGTCTATCCCATCATCAAGATCATTAATGAAGATGTTGAACAGAACCGGCCCCAGGACTGACCCCTGGGGCACTCCACTCATTACTGGTTGCCAACTAGACATCAAGCCATTGATTCCTACCCGCTGAGCCCGTTGATCTAGCCAGTTTTCTATCCACCTTACTGTCCACTCGTCAACCCATACTTCCTTAACTTGCCGACGAGAATGCTGTGGGAAACCGTATCAAAAGCCTTGCTAAAGTCGAGGTATACCACGTCAACAGCTCTTTCCGCATCCACAAATCCAGTCATTTCATCACAGAAGGAAATCAGGTTGGTCAGGCATGATTTGCCCTTGGTGAATCCATGTTCACTGTTCCTGATCACTCTATTTTCCTCCAAGTGTTTCAGGATGGATTCTTTGAGGACCTGCTCCATGATTTTCCCAGGGATTGAGGTGAGGCTGACCGGTCTGTAGTTCCCTGGATCCTCCTTTTTCCCTTTCTTGAAGATAGGTACTATATTTGCCTTTTTCCAGTCCTCTGGGACCTCCCCCATTCGCTATGAGTTCTCAAAGATAACGGCCAGCGGCTCTGCAATCACTTCCGCCAACTCCCTCAGCATCCTCGGATGCAGTTCATCTGGCCCCATGGACTTGTGCACATCCACCCATGGACTTGTGCACATCCACATGACTGACTCTCTGTGCATGAGAGTTTTGGATAGTCCCGTATATGGGATGAAGGAATACAGACCCTTTTAAGCTCTTAGAAAGAAAAGTCTGTCCCCAAGATTTCTCATTTAACATATCTAGTTTGATAGAGTTCTGATTTTTTTTTTAACATATCTAGTTTGATAGAGTTCTGATTTTTTTTTTTTGCTTGACCCTTAGGTTTTCCCTTCATTGCTGAGCCAGACCTTGTACACCTGCTTCTGCTCCAGCTTCCCAAGATCCTGGTTCAATACACATGAGTTCAAGTCACAGCTCTGCAATGTGCTGTCAGAATGGATGGCAGGTGAGAGGTCTTTTCTGTCTGTTTAAGAAGCTGAATCTGCAGGTCATATTTAGCTTTCCAGCCTTCAAACTGTTTCTGTGCCTTCCTTCCCTGGCCTAATAAAAATATTTCTAGCCCTCCTCAATCCTGTGGTACCAGGAGCAAGAAGAATAGAGAGGAAAATGTGGGTAGAACACTGAATAATTAACTCTGTGGTTCAGCCAGTAGACCAAAAAAAATCAGAACAAATGTTCTGTTCAGTTCCAGAAATGTTTAGAGTTTGTCAGGAAATCTGAAAAGTCTGTCAAACGAGCAAACTGTGTGTCCGTGTCTGAAACTTTTAGCCCAGTGATTAGGGTGTTCACTTGGAATATGGCAGACCCAGATTTGAATCCTCGGTCTGAAGCAGGGACTTGAACTCAGGTTCCTCCCAGGTAAGCATTGTAAGCACCAGACTGTTTTAAGGTGGAGTGCTCTCAATCTCTCCTGTGGGAGCTGTTTCATTTTCTATAAATACTTAAACATTCATTGGACCAAAGAGAGAGTGAGTGAGAATCAGGGCTGTCCAATGGTATGGGAAGTAACAGTTTGCCCCACGCCTCCATTTGAAGGCCCCCAAACCAAGCAGAATTGTAACCTGATGGGGTCATGCCACCACTCAGGTTTGGTCTGGCAGCTCCTCTATCTTAAGGGAGAGATATCATGAGGGTCAGGCTGAATGGTTCTGTGACCCTGTGTGCCATGTCATCATGCCCAGAGTGTGGGACGGAACTAGGCCCTGCTTTGTGGGACGGAAACTGCTTCCGTGGGGTGGGCTCGCTCTTCAAACTACCCCTTTTTCCCACCGGGGTCCTCCCTTAGAAGTAATTTTTTTGGAAGGGGATGGGATTTTGCTTTGTGCCCCCCAAAACCTCTGTGTGGCCCTGATGAGAACAACTCTATAATCTGGCAATTAAGGCCCTCACATGGGAGATGTAGATTTAGATCTTCCCTCTCCCCGATTCAGAGGAGGGATTTGAATCCATATCACCTGTTTGCTGACCTGGAGAAAGTTTTTCTCAGACTACTTGAGTCAAATTCATGAATAGTTTCATGTTGACAAAAACTGTTGTTTTTTTTTTGTTGAATAAGCTATTAATTTGAAAAATTTCATTCATCTCTAAATATGAGGTCCTGGTGCACAATTTCCTGATCTCTGGGATAAATTCCTGGTCATTCTTTCTCTATTACCCTGCTCACTTTTATGACATGGACCAAACATAAAATCAGTTCCTAGGACTCAAGTATTCTGGGTGGGATGTTTCCTTTCTGGAGTTCATCCCTCTTTGATAGACCTGTCCAATGGACATTTTCAGTCTGTGAAGCAATGAATGCTTCCTGAGAACTGAGTTTTCACTTTGCTCTTACTACTTCCTCCTTCTTCAATTTATCCCACTTCTGTGTGTCTCTTCATTCTGCTCCCTGTCTCATTCTCATTCTCACTCTCTTTCTACTACTTTGATTCTCTCTGATGTTCTCCTCTCACGTGAAATAATAATTCTAATGTTAGTCTTAGTCATGGTGTGAACAGAGGATTGGGAGCAAGTGACTCCTGAATTCTATACCCTATCCTGAAGCAGTTTTCCTCTGATGTCTTGGGCAATTACCAGCTTTCTGCCTTAGTATCCCCATCTGTGTAATGTGGATGATACACAGAGGCGACCTTAAGCTATCTGGGACCCTAGGCGAAGGCTCATTGCGGGGCTCCCATAGACTCCCTGCCATCGGCCCTGGGCCTCCACGGCCCCTGTGGTCCCAGCTCCCCTTGTGCTGCCGCCTCTCTCCCCCCACGCAGCCCCCTTCCCAGGCTGTCTGCGCCTGCTGGGGCTTGGAGGACTCCAGCTGCCAACCGAGGCAGATGTGGCTTTTGGGGTAGGCGAAGCAGATGACTGTCCCTGCTGTCCACTTAGTTGGGGATGAGGCCCCTTACTGCTCAGGGCCCTAGGCGGGTGCCTGCTTGACTTACCCCAAAAGCCGCCTCTGATGATACAGCACCTTCTGGGGCATTGAGGCTTAGTTAATGTTTGTTGCATACTTTGAAGATGAAAAGTGCTGCAAAGTTGTCATGCATTATTCTTCTTCGAGCGATGTCCCTGTGTGTGCTCCACATCAGGTGACATCGCGTCCCGCGGCGAAGAGCGGAGTCTTTCTAGCAGTGCTGCTGGAGGGGGCTGCACGCGCCAGCCACAGCCAACGACCGTTGGTGCCTTCCTAGCGCGCGCAGCCCCCTCTCCCCTCAGTTCCTTTTCAGCCGCCCTCGGGTGAAGACGGAGCTCCTTTTTCTCTCAATTAGCAGTCACTTAATCTGAAAGACAAAAGAAGAAGAGGACTTTCATTCATCGTTTCGTTCCTTTAGACCTGTTCTCTCATTTGACAAAAAAAAAAAAAAGCCGCGAGCCGCGGCTTCGGCCAGCCGGCTCTTTAAACGCCGCCGGCTTGATCCTTTAAAAAAAAAAAAATGCCTTCATCTCCGGGGTTCAAGAGGTGTGCCTCTTGTAATGACCCCTTCTCAGCCTCATATGGACACTCGGAGTGTGTCCGCTGCCTAGGGGACTCTCATGTTCCCCAGAAGTGCTCCCATTGCCGCAAGCTCAGCTCACGAGCCAGAAAGGAGCGGGATCTTCGTCTGAAGATGTTTTTGTTAGAGAAGTCTCTCGCTCCCGGCTCAACCGGGGCAGAGAAGACTCACGGCATCTCCTCCTCTACACCGGCTTCATTAGCTGGGACAAACGTCTCGAGAAGGAGACACTCCCCATCGAGAAGGTCCCCAAAACAGCGTGCCCCTAAGGCTGCAGGTTCCTTGGGCACTAGACCGGCGGACAAGCCGAGATCGGAAAAACCCTCCTCTGATCAGCTGAGGGTTAGGGGTAGGCGCTCGACCTCCCCGTCAATCACGGCCCCGGATAGAGCGGCCCCGAATGCCTCGGACCGCGCGGCCCCGGCACCGTCCACGGCTCCGCTTGATAGCGTGGTGCCGCCGCCGCCTGATCAGCTGTCCCTGGCTCCACGCTCCCACGCAGGGGCAGCACAGGCTCATCCGGCCCCGGTGCCGGCTTCAGCCTCGGCACCGCGGAAGAGGAGTAGAAAGGAGAAGCATATCTCCCCTCCTCATTCCTTAGCTAGCTGTTCGGGGCCCGATCCTGATTCACCTGACTCCAACTACAGTTTTTCAGATCAATCCTACGGCTGTAGATCCAGGAGCAGATCTCCTCTATATAGACTCGTCCATAGGCGCTCAAGGGCAGATTCCAGAGAAGCAAGGCACTCGTCTTCTTGCTGCCATCACACCACTTCTCACCATAGTTCTGCTACCAGGCACAACCATCGCTCCCCATATCGAGCTAGACATTCTCATCACAGGTCCTACAAGAACCGGCATCATCATCATTTGCGTTCACCACGAAGATCTCCCAGCCTTTCTTTATCTACTCTTTCAGAGCATTCTTCAATTCCACCACGCTCAACTTCCATTGTAGACAATATGTCCCATTCACATGATCTTAACCCCCTCTCAGAGGAAGCAGTTATACCGTCCATGGCTTTTTCTACCGATGATGCCAAACAATTCAATGACTTACTCAAAAGAGTAGCAAGGGAGCTGGAGATCCCACTAGAGGAGGTCACCGAATCCCAACATAAACTCCTCAAGATCTTGCATACCTCAGGACCTTCAAAAATAGCAATACCCATGGACTCAGCTTTGATGGAACCAGCCAATTCAATTTGGCAGAACCCTGCTTCAGTATCAGCAACGAATAAAAGGAATGATAGGAAATGGTTTATTCCAGCAAAAGGGATGGAATTCTTATTCACTCACCCCCCAGTGAATTCTTTGGTCATAGAGGCAGCCAATCAGAGGGGAAAACAACACAATTTTAAAGCCACTCCTCAGGACAAAGATCTGAGGCGTCTTGACTTCCTCAGCCGGAAAGTGTATTCTTCTGCCACCTTGCTAATGAGAATTGCCAACTATTCTGCACTACTATCTAATTATACTCACCTACTCTTTGAGAAATTGGCACAAATCTCAGACATCCAAACGGATACTAGAAGAGAACAGCAGAAATCGTTGATGAATGAGGGTCAACTTGTAGCGAGGACCTCGCTCCAGGCCTCATTGGATATAGCTGATACGGCAGCGAGAGCATTAGCCACATCCATTGTGATGAGAAGAGCTTCTTGGCTCCAGTCCGCTGCATTGCCTAAGGACCTTCAGTCCAAAATTGAGGATTTGCCTTTCGAAAAGGTAAATCTTTTTTCTGAAAAAACGGATGCAGCAATGCACGCCATGAAAGACTCTAGGGCTACACTGCGAACCCTAGGAATTTACACTCCTACCTATCGAAAGAAACAAACGAGGTTTCAAACTTTTACTCGCAGATATCATCCCTACTTTCAACCTCAAAACCATCAGAGGCAGCATGATAACTCACTGAGAGGACGTCACAGGCGATACAGGAGGAGACAACAACCCCAATCATCCTCGAGTAATCAGTCTCAGCCCCAAAAGCAGCAATTTTGAGGCCTTGGTCGGGGGCTTGAGACTTCCTACTTTGCACGCAGCATCAGACCAACTTCCTCTGAACTTCGAGTTCTGCCTGAAACCATTTCTCCCTGCCTGGTCGAGCATAACATCAGACAGATGGGCTCTGGAAATCGTGACCAAGGGTTACTGCATACCATTCACTTCCCGCCCACTTCCACATTTCTCTTCCCCGTCCCTTTTCAGGGACACCACTCACGTACAGGCCCTCTATCAAGAGATCAAGCAACTTCTGAGAGTGGGAGCAATAGAACCTGTGCCAAGACAACACAGGGGAAAGGGTTTTTACTCCCGCTATTTCATCGTTCAAAAGAAGTCAGGCGGATGGAGACCAATCTTAGATCTCAGATTATTAAACAGGCATGTAAAAAAACAGAAGTTCAAGATGGTCACTTTAAACAAGATAATTCCTATGCTGCGTCAAGGGGAATGGTTCTCATCCCTCGACCTAAGAGATGCATATTTTCACGTCACCATCCATCCTTCCCACAGACGGTTCCTGCGTTTCGTGGTAGGCAATCTTCATTATCAATACAAGGTGATGCCCTTCGGTCTCTCAACAGCGCCTCGGACCTTCTCCAAGCTGTTGGCAGTTCCAATCGCCTTCCTCAGGACTCAGGGAATAAAGATTTTTTCCTTACCTGGACGACTGCTTAATAGCAGGCCAATCAAAAGAAGCGACCGTCCATGCCACCACTCTAACTGTTACTCTATTCAAACAGCTCGGTTTACACATAAACACAGAAAAATCAACAATGGACCCCACCAGACAAATCATGTTCATAGGGGCCCTTCTGAACTCAGTGTCAGCCATTGCGTCCTTGCCTCCACAGAGTTTCAATACATTGCAAAATCTAATTACCACACTAAGGAATGCCCCTCTTGTCACTACTCGCACAGTGTTACAGCTCCTGGGACACATGGCTGCCTCCACGTCTGTGGTCCCAAATGCCAGACTCCACATGCGAGCACTACAACACTGGTTGGCAACGGTATCGGTCCCAGGGCGTATACGGGACTCCCTTCTGTGGTGGACCAGACCAGTAAGCGTCTTGTCAGGAATTCCGTTCCTTCCATCTCAGCCAACCATAATGTTAACTACAGACGCCTCCCTAGTAGGATGGGGCGCTCATATAGGACATGCGACCATTCAAGGTCTCTGGTCAAAGGTCGAATCCACCCTTCACATAAATGTTCTGGAACTAAGAGCAATCCGTTATGCTTGCAAACATTTTCTGCCAGTCATACGCAACAACCCAGTAAGGGTAATGACAGACAACATGGCATGCATGTTCTATGTAAATCGTCAAGGCGAAGCGAGGTCATCCTCCCTCTGTGCGGAAGCGGTGACCCTATGGAACTGGTGCATTCGGCACAGTATCACCATCTCCGCAGCTTACCTTCCCGGGAAACAGAATGTAACAGCAGACATCCTATGCAGAACCTTCCCTCTGAATCACGAGTGGGAGATCAATGACAAAGAAATAAAGAACATATTCATCCAATGGGGAGAACCGGTGATCGACCTCTTCGCAACCCACCTCAATCGGAAGTGCCACCGTTTCTGTTCCAGAGCGGGCATAGGACCCAAGTCAATGGGCGATGCCTTTTTCATCACGTGGTCCCAACATCTCTTGTACGCCTTTCCCCCGATTCCCCTAATTCCCAAAGTTCTCCAGAAGGTAAGGGTGGACCAAGCACTTGTTATATTAATAGCGCCAGCGTGGCCAAGGCAGCCGTGGTTTGCGGACCTCCTCGCTCTATCGCGACGCAAACCGATACCGTTACGTCCAACACCGGACCTATTAGCTCAGAATCTCGGCCATTCTCATCACCCGGAGATCAAGAAACTTCATCTCAGGGCTTGGCTCCTAGATGGTTCACTCACGACGAGTTGCAATGTTCAGAGCCTGTGAAACAAGTACTACTGAACAGCAGAAAAATAAGCACGAGAAAGACTTACCTGCTAAAATGGCGCAGATTCCAACATTGGTGTGGACGTGACAATATTGCACCGTCGTCGGCTTCAGTCCCACAAGTCCTGGATTATATCTTAGAGCTGAAACATGCTGGGCTCGCTATTAGCTCCCTTAAAGTTCATTTGGCAGCGATTTCAGTATTCCATGACCATCTTAATGACTCATCAATCCTCGGTAATCCTATAATCAAACGTTTTCTAATGGGCATTCAGAGATTGTTTCCCGACATCCGCCCCCGTCCCCCTGCTTGGGACCTTAACATGGTCCTTAATACACTTATGAAACACCCATTTGAACCCATGGCATCCTGTTCTGAATATTACTTGTCAATGAAGGTAGCTTTTCTAGTGGCCATTACCTCGACAAGAAGAGTTGGGGAAATTAACGCCCTCATGACTGATCCTCCATATACAATTTTCCAGAAGGATAAAGTCACACTACGCCCCCACCCCCGATTCCTACCCAAGATAGTCACACAATTTCACATAAATGAACCAATACATTTACCTACCTTCTATCCGAAGCCTCACAATACCCGTCACGAGTCAGTTCTCCATACACTGGACGTTCGACGAGCACTATCCTTCTACCTAGAAAGAACAAAGACATTTAGGAAGTCGAACAGACTATTTGTCTCCTTTGCAGAAAGATGCAAAGGACAGCCGATCTCTAATCAAAGGCTCTCTAAGTGGATAAAGGACTGTATCCACACTTCTTACCAAATAAATAAGAAACAACCCCCAGAGGGGGTCAGAGCCCATTTCACACGTGCCATGGCGGCTACAACAGCCTTTCTCACTAACATAGCGCTCCCAGATATATGCAACGCAGCCACGTGGTCCTCGCCGCACACTTTCGCTACCCATTATGCCATTGATAAGGCCTCAGGCGACGATGCTAGAGTGGGATCAGCGGTTCTATCCTCTGTGCACCGAAGTCCCTCCTCCGTGGGGGATAACGGCTACAGAGTCACCTGATGTGGAGCACACACAGGGACATCGCTCGAAGAAGAAGAGGTTGCTT
>ML685814.1:13413218-13440904 GCA_007922175.1 Pelusios castaneus
GTGTCCCTGTGGGTGCTCCACTACCCCCCCTCCTTCCCCTCTACTTCGGAGTACTTACCTTTGCTCTGCGGTAGAAAAGGAACTGAGGGGAGAGGGGGCTGCGCGCGCTAGGCAGGCACCAACGGTCGTTGGCTGTGGCTGGCGCGTGCAGCCCCCTCCAGCAGCACTGCTAGAAAGACTCCGCTCTTCACCGCGGGACGCGATGTCACCTGATGTGGAGCATCCACAGGGACACGCATCTCGAAGAACAGAAGTTACAGGTAAGCAACCTCTTCTTCTCTCTTTCTTCTCTTACTTCCTTTGGTATTTCTCTCTCCTTTATTTCCAGTCTTTCTCACTAGTTCTCCTTTTTCCTCCCTTAGGCACGCTGCCTGTCCCAGGGAGCTACAGTAGCTGGGACTACTCCCAGCTGGAACCAGAGAGATTTAGGAGGGAAGACTTGCTATCAACAAAGGGAAAGCAGAGGAAGGGTGAGAGCACTGATGAAATAGCTTTCTCCCCATGTCTCTGCTGAACCAAACAGGCACTTGGTGTCCAAATCAAGCATTCACTGTTCCCTACAAGATGTCTTGTCTTTGCAGGACCAAGAAACAGCTGTGTTATGGAGCTAGGAAAATGATAGAGAAGTCTGGCTTCATGTTGATATATTGTATCTGAATGATGTATGGGAGGTGCCCTTTTGTCAGAGAGAAAACTGATAAAATAAACCTCAATTTCAACCTGAGCGTCCTGGATAAAGAACTGTTGAATGATCAGCAATGACCTGAGCTAAAATGAGATATGTGTTCTTTGCCAGCATGCAGATTTGCATTCAGATCTCTATCTCTTACTCTCTTATATTATTTACCCCCTCTGGCCAGCTAAGTAGTAGTTTTGATAGATCCCAATGTGGATCTGCCGTCTCATCCAAAATCATGATGGGTGGGACCGCAAAGGCAGTGTGTTTAATAGGAAAGGGGGAGAGTATTCATCATTCTGGAAGGAACACAAAGAACCTTAAGAAATACAATCTGTAAATATAGGGACAGAACCAAGATCTAATGCAGTTAGTTCCAAATAAACAGAGCTTTGCATAGAGCGGTGGTGGCCAAACTGCAGCTCTTGATCCACATGCAGCTCTTTTGTTGTTGAAGTGCAGCTCGCAGAGCCCCCTCTATTCTGCCCCACCCCCACCCCACATACTCCACCTACCAGATTGGGATGGGGACCTTGGAGATTCTGCCCTGCAGCAGGGTGGCAGGACTAGAGGATTATGCCCAGCGGGGTCTTGGGAGGCCAATAGGCTTGGTCACCTCTGTCATAGGGTGCGTCTACACAGGCAACTTAGGTCGACTTAAGGGGGCTTAAGTCGACCTAAACAAAGCCATGTCCACACTGGGCTTTTATTAAATCGACTTAAGCATTTCCTTAAGTCGACTTAAGCATTTCTTTAAGTCGACTCAAGGAAAGCTTAAGTCGACTTAATAACACCTCATTTTAGGTCTACTTAAGCCTTAACTCAACTCCTTAAATTAACTTAAAGCAAGTGTGGATGGGGATTAGCGCCTAAATCAGCCTTATTAAGTCAACTTAAAGTGTTAAGCGACTTAATAAGGTTGACAAGGGGCTATGTCCACACTAGAAAAGTTAAGTCGACTTAAAGTCGACTTAACTTTTCTAGTGTAGACATAGCCATAGAGTTTTCTCTCAACCCAGACTTGGTCCTAGGCCACACATTTAAAAATGATGAGCAATATGTGTCACTATTTTCCCCCAGAATCCTTGGTCCTCTTTGCTTCTGGCAGCCCAGAAAAGACTCTTCAGCCATCCATTCAACCACACAAGGTAAAGAGCATCTTGTTCAGGAAGGTGTGCAACAACATCTTTCCCCTTTCTCCTACTAGTGCAGATTTATTCCCTGTTCTTTTGTCCAATTGGCTGTTAAATGATTTGGGAGAAGGGACTTTCCCCTCACCATTAGGAAAGGTTTCTAATATCCATCTATATTCTTTGCTCATTTTCATTTCATTACTTTGAGTTATGCTTTAACATTTTGTTTGATTCCTGTTCTGCCTTGGAATTTATACTCAAAGAGGGAAGTCTTTCCTGGCTAACCTAGGATCTTGATAAGCATTGTCTCTAGTCTAATTCCCTGAGCCACAGAAGAATCTCCATAAGGAACAAAAAACTCAGAGAGGGAGGTGGGACAGACAGTCATGTTCAGTTTAGATTCTGGTTCCAAGTGCTTGAATATTACTAAGATTCACAAAATTTGAATACAGTAGAACCCCTATTTTACAAAATAATTGGAGATTTAGGAGTTCATAAAATTGAAAAGTTCATCAAATTGAACATGTCAAAATTAAGTAGGAATGGTGAATAAGTTGCAGTATGGTGCACTGCATTCCTTTCCTCTTGTCCTTCAAACAGCTGCAAAGCAATTTCCAATGCACAGAAGGAATTGGAATGTGAAGGGATGTCGACGTATTTACTGATATCACTTTTGTTACGTGATTTTTTTCTGTCAACAAAAACGGTTCATGTAACTGGCCATTCATAAGATTGTTCAACAAATGGAGGTTCTACTGTATTACAGGTGGAAGTTTATCATGATGAGATGATTAGAAACTAACTGAAATAGTGAGGGGACTGTTCAATGAAAAGATGTAGTGCAAAAGAGATGTGGGCATTTCATCTATAGCTGTGGATTTGAGTATTGGGTTAAATGATAAGATAGACTGTTCTTTTTTTTACATTGCTGCATTGCATCAAATAACTTTTCTTGGTGCTTCAAAGTGATTCTAAAATGTTTTAAATGGCCACAATGTAAGCACTGACATAAGTGATTTGGTCGTACTTATCTCAAAAGTAAACAAACAAGGAGTCCTGTGGCACTTTTAAAGACTAACAAATTTATTTATCTCATGAGCATTTGTGGAAGAAAATCCCACTTCATCAGATGCTTTGAAGATCTCAAAGTAGAAGCAGACCAAAATCACAATGTCTGCAAATTTAATTTTTGTTAAACCAAAAGGGAGATGAAGCAACATGAATTATTGTTATGGGTAAATGTACAATCCCTTTTCACTATTTATTTATGTATTTATTTATTTGTTCATTCACTGGTAACCTAACACATTGCTTGTGTTCCAAGTTTAACCAGCTAGCAATAGTAATTTATTATTTATGGACCATGTCTGCATGTTCTGCCTTCCTCTTGTGTTTTGTGCAAGGCTCAGGTAAGGAGCTTACATTCTCAGTTGGATGAACACATGAGAATTCCACATGCGGAGAACATGCAAGATCAAGTTAATAAAACACAAGGGTCAAGATTTTAAAAAATAAAAGCCTGTAGTTTGTCTCCTAAATCCATATTTAGGTGTCTAAATAAACAGTCCGATTTTCAAATGCACTGCATACCTAGCAGTCCATTGATATTAAGGAGAACTGTTCTGTGCTCACAGGACTCTGTTTTTCATTTTGAAAATGTTGCTCCTTATTTTTAAGACCAACTTGAGGCTCCTATTTTTGAAAATCTTGGCTCAAGTGACCACACAATGGACTAATATAAAAGCAGTAATATCTGTACTTAGATACAAGCTGACAAATATCTTAGAAATACCTTAGATCAGTGGTTTTCAACCGGTGTGTGAGAACTGTCCAAGTGTTCTGTGAAATCCTGTACAAAGCTAATCAAAATCGATATAAAACAAATATTGTTTCATTTTAAACAATATTCTATCCAACCAAAATTACAACTCATAAAACTCATAAAATGTTTTATTGCCAGTCTGAATTTGTCTAGCCAAAGCAGGACTTATTGGTCACAGCCCAACCTAGGGTCTTGTCACTGGAGAAAGAGAAAAAGTTGATCCTTCTCCCATACTGCTCTATTGTTGGAGGATAGCAAAAGGATGTTATCATTCAGGTGATGCTACTATAAAGTGAAGGGATTTCTGGAGGAGATTCATTGAATTACAAAATGAAGTTACTTGTAGATCCATTGATGTAGATCCCCAGGCCAGCAGGATGGAAGCTGAGAAAGAATGCTAGTGTGTTGCTCTTTACTAGGCTTTTTAAGCAAACTTAAGGTACTAATGGCCTTTAAAGGAAGCCACTTCCAGACTTTCTGCAGCCAAAGGCAGATGGTTTCAGTGAAGGCTGGGGCATTTTAGGGAATGTTCCCATCAGTCACTTTTTGCTACACAGATGACTGGGCAGGTGTCTTAGCTATCTACCAATCCACATAGTTATATTCTAATGAAATGAAATATTCTAAAATTTCTCCTGTAGTTTAAATTGAAGAGGTTATTTTTTATTTCTTTTTTTATGATTCTTCTAGATAATGCTGCTGGTAGAGACGGCTGTTGTATTTCTCCTCAAAGACAGTTGTGTATTAGTAGGGGGCAAATAACACTTCAGGAGGATAGAGGAGATTAAAGCATTAATCCTGCCAACATGATATACAGTAAACGTTTTCCTTCCTTTCCTTCTTTTTTGGTTCCAGAAATCCATGCCTTTGAGCCAAGCTGTCAACAAGCACCAACCTGATCAAACAAGCCTGGACCTTGGCTCCAAGGAAATTGTACATGCATCTATGTCCTTGAAAGGTAAAGGATTGGGAAAAAAGGTTCAATCTTCTTTGATTTATTCAGACATTCTATGGGCTCACTGTTCATGAGTCCCTTGCAATGTAATAGGTGTGTGTTCCCTAATATGTGTCCAACCCATTGCTTTGGCTGATCAGAATACAGTAGAACCTCACAGTTACAAACACCAGAGTTATGAACTGACCAATCAACCATAAACCTCGTTTGGAGCTGGAAGTATGCAAACAGGAAGCGCAACAGCACAGATTAAAAAAACAAAAAGGCAAATACTGTGTTAAACCTAAGCTAGTAAAAAAAAAAGGGTGAGTTTAAAATAAAAGATTTGACAAGGTAAGAAAAGTGTTTCTGTGTTTGTTTCATTTCAATTAAGATGGTTAAAAGCAGCATTTTTCTTTTGCATAGTAAAGTTTCAAAGCTGTATTAAGTCAATGTTCAGATGTAAACTTTTGAAAGACTGTCCTGGTAACTAAATGGTTATTGCTGACTATATTGTCTGAGGAAGGACCCATTTAGTAAAGATCAAACAGTTGGTTTGCTTTCATCAAAGCCCACGTGAGGGTGTTACCTGCAAGTGCCCACCTTACTTACTATAAAGGAAGCTTCAAGCCTGATACTTTTCTTCTCAGTCTGTCCAAGTTTGGCAGAGAAAGTTTGGATCACAAGATTGGGATCCCAAGCACCAGCCTGGAATCCCTCTGCTAATTTTCTTGGGAGAATTTGAATGAACTCTGTACATGGACTATTTAGTCTTCATTTCTTTGGACTGTATTTCTAACAGAGAAGCTCTAAACAAGAACTGATGACCTCAGGCTGTTTGGGTAATTTCAGAAAGTTTGCAATTTATGAACTTTGCAACTCAGTTATCAGCTCTGCTTCGAAACTGACGTATGACTATTTTCTTGTGTAGGTGCACTGAGCTTTTAACCATTACTCTTTTTAAAAAAAATAAATATTAGTTTACTTAATAAACATTGGCTTTGAGTATGTATTTGGATAAGATCTGAACTATTCATTGACCTGTTTGGTAATGCATCTGGTCCTTTGGGCTTTGTAGAACTTTTTTACCTATGATGGATAAAGATTTTCAGTAATCCGCATCATATTTGACTTGGCTGTCTGGGTGCTAGCCAAAGGGTGGATAGCTTTAAAGAAACGGTGTTTTGTCTCCTGAATGACCAGTGAGGTGATCAGGGGCTGTTTGTTGCTGGCTTGGTATATCTTATGGAAGAAAAACTACCAGTATTTAGGGCTTTTCTTGCTCAATTCTTTGCAGTTTGCACTGTTTAAACTATTGTAGCATGGCTCTACTGGAGGCCAACACCACAGTTATGAACAACCTTCATTCCCAAAGTGTTTGTAACTCTGAGGTTCTACTGTGTATCTGAACTACTTGTATGTGTATTAGCTTTCTTTCTGTGGCTGTACTAATTCAATTGTGACTTTGGAGATGGATTTCTGGTATGCGCATGTGTATCACTGTCTCCTGCTTTTCTGAATTAGCCATATATTTATTCATCTACTGTATTGATGATAAGTATTATAACAATTAAATGACGAGATATCATACAGCTGATGTTTCTTCCTTGCCCCAGGCATCAATCCTCACACTGTGCCACATGATCTGCAGCTTGAAAAGGATAACCTGAAAAATGCTTGGAAGCAGCCCCTGCACACACAGGAAACAAGGCGATTAAAGATTGCTCCACTTCATAGAGAGGTGATGGATGCGGTGCATGGAGTTGTGAGAGACTGAGTGAGATTTTCCTCTCCTGGTACAGCACACATCCACTGGTGACTTGTTGAGATAAAGCTTGTTTCATCCTGTTGGCACCAAAATATCCCCCGAATTCCAAAAAGGAATCCTCACCAGCTGTCCCAAGTACTTGATTTAAATAAGGCTTTTGACACAGTCCCACTTGACATTCTCATACGCAAACTAGGGAAATGTGGTGTCTAGATGACATTACTGTAAGATGGGTACACAATTGGTTGAAAGATGGTACTCAAAGAGTAGTTATCAATAGTTTGCTGTCAGAGTGAGAGGAAATAGCTAAGGGGGTACTGCAAGGTTACCCTCCCCTGGTAACACCTGCACTCTAAGGCACTCCTCCTTTACCCTAATCGGTAGGCCTCAAGGCATAACCTGGTTAAGGCAACCCATCCTTTCCCAATCTGTAGGCTCTGAGGGAAAGGTACCTATCTTACCCAATTCACACTCTAGGGCTCCGGGTCACCCATTCTCAGGCTGTAGTGCTCCAGGTGTAATCTGGTTAATTGAAGTACCCACCCTTTCCCAATTCATAGGGCTCCAGGCATAATTCTCTGTGGGTTTGCAGGATCTTTTAACAGTGAAGGAGACTTGCACAGTAATATTCTTATTCTCTATTTATTAACAATTACTAAAACAGAATACACATGCTAAGCATACAAAGCTCATGCGGCTCACCACTGTGTCTCTTGCTTTTTCCTGTCACACTTACAAACACACAGCTGCAACCAGGTAAACCCCTAATCCCTGTTTTTGCAATCAATCCCAGGGAAACACTTTGGCTCGACTAGTTTATCTTTCTGCTCTGCTTTGCCATGAAGTTTATTGCCTTACATGATAGCTTCTAATTGTTTCGGCTATCACTGCATAAGAAGACATTTAATTGCCCATTTCATTTAGCCTGTGTGACAAGTGGGTAGTTCACCCATGGACTTTAAGCAGGTCTGTGACTGCTTGATAGCAGCCAGTAACACCTTGCAGCATAACAACAGATTATACATGTGAAAATTCTATAGAAGGTAGGGAGGGGTGAGTATCATAGGAGCCACTGTATATGTTCTGTGCCACTAAAGACAGTCTGCTTCTGCCAGTGCAATCATCCCAGGTTTCACTGGCTTTTGGTCCACTTTTTGCTAGTGGAACAGTACAAGCATGCAACATGCAGCCTAGAATTGGGGGCCATCGTCTTTCCTTTTTGAGTAAAACTTAGCTGAAAGTGCATTGTGAACTCTTAAACAAAAGCATATTGTGCAATGAGTTCATTTGTTTTTCTTAAGTTAGATGAAAATGCGTTGTGCATTCACATAAGCAAAAAAAGCCTTCTTATAAAGTTATCTCTATCTACTCTCTACCCTATTTTGTGTAGAGTTATGATTTATTTGCTAATTTGGTCTGTAGGATATATTGATACATATATCTGTGCTTGGTCTTTGCAATACTAAAATCAGGCTTTTTGATTCCAATGTACCTTTTTTATGGTGACATCAGTTACAGTACATGAAAATATATGTGTTCTGGAATGGTTATTTCACAGCCACCTATTGTAATGGCTACACCAAAAATGGAGTCCCAATAGTGCCTGTTATTGACCGGTTTCACTGTAATTTCCAAGGGTTTATATATTTAGGAATTATTTATCTTTCACTCAGAATATGACTCATTAGGGGCATTATATGCTTTATTCTTTGGACTCATTTTTTATATAATTTATAGACTCTTTTCTTTTGTTTCTTCCCCTCTCCAGTCACATCCAGCCTCCCAGGGCCCTGACTTCACTTGGCATCTCTTTAACATCAATGGACACAGCCCACTAATTCAACATTTCCTTCAGAGCTATAATGTTGAACCACAATCTGGACAAGACATCTTGATTCACAGGAGGGAGATCTGCAAGCCTATACCATATCCTTATGATGGACTCAGAGAAATTAGAGATGGGAAAATATTGTTAGGTTACAGTCTATCCATTGCCCACCAGTGCAGGATTATTCCTTACAGCATAGTATTGAATGTTTGTCTGGGTTTAGTTGTTTAGTTGGATTTAGCTTCCCAATTTCCCCCATTTCTATTGGGAAGCTATTCCATAGGCTAGTAGACCTCATACTTTGTGTTTCCTGAAAGCCAGCCTGAATTAATCACTGCTCCTTTTCATCCCATTCTTTTTAGCTCCATCTTCTACCCACACAGCATAATTTTCTTCTTCTTTGAGTTTGTACCCTTCATATAATTGTAGATGAGACTGACATCTCTTTCCCACATCCCTAGACATTGCTTATCCAAGTTATACATATTTAGTTAATCTCTTCATAAACCAGTCCTAGCCCCTTATCACATTTGTAATGCCCTCTTATACACTTCAGTAAGAGAAATAGGGAAGGTCAGAGTCTGCTTACACCTTCCCCAGTTGATGGATTGCTGGCTTAGTATGTGTAGCTGCAGAACTTTGGTTGCAGGACCAGCTCTCAAGTTGAGAATGGCTTCAGGCTGCCAAAGGCCAGACTGAGGAAGAAATAGTCTATTATGTCTCGAGGCTAGAATGAAGGAGGACACATTTGTAGACCGGCTTCATGCCAGCTGGCTGATGTATAACCATGCTGGTGGTAACCTAACCTTCAAGACACTTGCCTAATATTGAACAAAGCCAGGATGTCAAGCTTTCACAGAATAGGAAGGTTAAGAAAACAAACATGGTGGGAGGGAACACTTGAACAAATGAGGAGATAAAACGATGTCTAATTGAAAAATACATGCTCTACCAATTCCCTCCAGTCCTAACCTACAGCATCCCCTGCTGTTCCACTCATGATGTCCTTTAGCTCAAAAAAAGGAAAGCAGACTAAATTTTTTTCATTAACATTTAAAATCACGGAATCCACCCCAACCTATGCAGATGTAATCCGACAAGGTTTTAATCATATCCACCGGCTGGATGATGCCTTCAAAACAGTGTACCAGAGACACTGCCAAGAAATGAAGGCTTTTGATCAGCACCAGTGGAAAGAGAAGCAAGAATTCCTCAGGTACAAAAATAAGTGTACAGTTTCATTCTAGCACATTCTGTGATAATCTATACCCAGCTAGTGATTTCCTTGTGTCTGCCACAGATGAAACCTGTTAGCTAACACTAGTTCTGGAGGAGTTTCAGAGCAAGAGGAAATATAGTGTTGTGGTATAACATTAGTTAATTATTCCAGAGGGCTACAGGGATGCAGTGTGGTAATCCTCTGACACGGCTTTAGGTGGAATCTGTGAGCTAATGTTCTCTTAAGAGGAGTTTTTGAGTATAGTATATTTTGGAAGGGTGATTATGAATTTTGGTGAGGGTTACTGTGATTAAGAGAGTGGATGTGGAGGGGGTGTTAAATGCAGAGCTTTCAATATTTTTGGATTTGGGGATGTTTGGGGATATAGAGGCTCGCTAACGTCAATTCCAAAGTAGTGGAGAAATCCACTCCTAAATGTTCTTTGATTGCTGTAGGTGATTTAAAAAATCTTTTCTATCCTTAATACATGAAATACCTTTGAACAGTTTATATTGTATTTTTTTCCTCTCCCATGCCTCCCTACTCCACAGGACAGAGAAGCAATTGCTGTCAGAGAAAGGAGACATGAAGAAGCTGAAACAATTGCTGACTCCTCGCACTGATGTACTTTACAGTTCTGACAAGACTTTAAGTCCATCACAGAAGTGTCTTCTTCCAGAAACAGCCAAGTCAAACAGCATCCCGAGCAAACCAGAACTCATGATTCCCCCAACATAAATTGGTATAAATGTTCATTCAGACGTTAAGTTGCATCCTAATAGTATATTTTGGGCAGCCCGCCCCAAAGCTTTCTCCTCTGATTAGGAACAGGCAAACCTAAAAAAATGTGACAATTCAGTTCAGAGAAGCACTCAAATAGTTTTAAAAGTTTGACTGGGTGTATTCCCCTCCCCAATGGGATGAGATTCGAGGGTTCAGTGGCAAAAAACACCAAGACACAGGTAACAGATAAAGCAGGTTTATTGGGTAACAAAATACTTAACAAACCATCTATTGCTCACAGTGGTTAAAGTATAATTTGACAGGCCCCGGAACCCTCCTAATCTCCGGGCCCCCTTCCTGTATTGTCTGGGCCCCTCCATGTGTGGGCCCCAAGCCCAGGTAGGCATTTGCAGCCACTTCTCAGCACCACATGCATCAGTTATCGCTCCATAAAAATATTTATAATTTTATATAGTGTTTATGTCTATAGCAATTATTGTCATAAACTAGCAAACACTGCATCATGCAATAAGTATTCTGATTAACAATGGTGGGGTATAGGGCGTGCCAGCAGCCAGGGCAGGGCAGAATATGCGTTCTGCCGGATTTTTCTATTTTTAGGGGCCCTGGAACTCTGGCCCCTCAAATTTGGGGGCCCCAGAACTGTGTTCCGGTCCGTTCCCCCTTACTTTAATCCCGATTGTTCATACTAGTGAGATTACTGAAGTCAGAATGAAAGCAAGAAATACACAGTTTACGCCCCTTCAGCTGTCGGGGACTCCAGGCAACATGGGCTTCAGCAGGGGAATGTGTTGTCTAAGGCACCTCTTCTTGAGATCCTGTAGGCCTGGGAATGAGGCATTGTTATAGCCCATCACTCACAGGGAGGGGTGATCAGGCCCTATTCCTGGTCGCGTAGACTGCTGCTGATGGGCTTTAATTGCTACTATCGAAAGTCTACAAACTACTTAAACACTAACAATTTTATCGACCATCACTTGATTACTTTGTTTACTACATATTCTGGCAGAGTGGAAATGTGTCTGGGGTCCCCCACCGTCCACTAATGCTTCACCATTACAAAATCTTCAGTTTGCCTTGCAACTGATTTCTGACCTTTTTGGTCTGGAAAATTGGTCTGGAAAAATCTAACAAGATTGCTACCTTGCAGAATAGAATGGAAGTAATATGAGGCTGAAAAAAGTCACCTGAATACTCTTTAACTTAATAGGGTGACCATATTTCTCAAAGGGGAAACAGTATATCCTAAATTCCTCCCCCACCTCCCAGAGCTAGCCCAAACCCCTCCCAAGCCTACACTCCCCTCCACCCCCCAATGTGGAGCTGGCCTGAGCTGTTTATCAAAGTCCCTCCATTCCCATGCACTGAACTATCCTAAGCTGCTGCTGATCTGAGGCCTGGAGTCACTTGTCTGAGCCCTTTCCTACACATGGGGCTGGTCCGAGCTGCCTGGTATCACTGCTCCCCCAAGCCCCATTGTATGGGGTAGCATTGCCACTCACTCCCCCTTGAACGTTTTTCAGTGCCCCACTAGGGGACCACACCCCACTTTTTTGGCAAAACTGGGCATTTGTCCCATTTCCTCATGTGATGATCAGCTGGCAAGAGGAAATGGGACAAATGCCCAGTTTTGCCAAAAAAAAAATTGGGATACCTGGGATAGGGCTTAAAAAGGGGACTGTTTTGGCCAAAATGGGATGTATAAGCTCCCTATTTAAATGGTTTCATGGTTTGATTGTGTGGAAAGATTTGAGTTGTCTTTTATTTTATCTGAACTGGCTTCGTGTCAGGCTGAGAGGCAGTGTAGTTCAGACTCCACGCACTTCCTTGCGAACAACATTTAGTGGTGGAGGTGCACTGGTCAGTGGCAGACCTTCCCAGACAGGAAGAAAGTTGCTGTAGGACAAGATATTTTATCTACCACACATGGGTCATGGGATATTTAGTTAATGATTGTATAATATTTCAAAGATGTAAAGTTGAAGTGCTATATATCAACATTATAATTTTAGTAGCACTTTGGGAATGAATGGTAGCCTTTCCAATTTGATCCACTCATCTGCCTCCTATAAAAGTTGTCTATAAATAGGAAAAACAGGCCAAGGTGGTGTTTTGTTTTGTTTTGTTTTGAAATAGGAGGCTAAAGCTACACAGAAAAAAATTCCAGCTCTTCTGGTATAATTTAGCTATTCTGGAATAACTCCTCCACATGGACACATGACTATTCCAGAATAAAAGTGAGTTTTGTGAGCAAAGTAGTTATTTCAGAATAAAGTCACTTTTATTCCGGAACAGTGTGTCCATATGGGCAATATCTTATTCCATAATAGCTGTTGGTGAATTAGGCTATGTACACACAATCAGATTAAAGCGCAACATGGCAATCGTGCTATAAAAAACACGTGACCTTTATTGCGGGAGAGCGCATACACACGTTGCTCCTTGCAATGCAACAGAATTCTTTGCAATATCACGGTGTAGCGCAATGAATTCTGGGCACCTATCCCACAGTTAAATTTTCCCTCAATCGGCGCTTGGAATCCTGGGATGAAGGAAAGGAACGCAAAGAACCATGGGTAAACTCTCATTTTCCCGTGGTGCACTGTGTTCCCCTTGCGTCTTCCTCGTTGCCAATAGCAACTCGCACCTATTTTCAACACTGCAGTGACGCACTACTTGCGAGCAATCACAACTGCAACAGCATGGATCCTGCTCTAATCTCCACTGTCGCCTTCAGCATTCTAAATACATCTCGGCTGGTTGCTCAGTACGCAATGAGCTCCGAATCAGACGAGGACGCCGAGGAGCAGGGGCTGATCGATGCCCTGCAGAGCAACAGCACCGCATTGCTCAGCTCCTTCACCGATCATCTGCACACGGTGCAACGCCATTTCTGGTCGCGAGAGACGAGCACCGAGTGGTGGGATCGCATTGTTATGCAGCTGTGGGATGACGAGCAGTGGGTACAGAACTTTTGAATGCGGAAAGCAACCTTTCTGGAACTGTGTTCAGAGTTGGCCCCTGCGCTGCGACGTAAAGACACCAACATGAGGTCAGCCCTAACCGTGGAGAAGCGTGTTGCGATTGCAGTCTCGAAGATGGCGACTCCCGACTGCTACCGGTCGGTTGCAAACCAGTTTGGAGTCGGGAGGTCCACCGTCGGATTAGCCCTCTCACAAGTGTGCCGAGCCATCAATCGCGTTCTGCTACGGAGGACGGTGACGTTGGGCAATGTTCGTGAGATTGTGGACGGCTTTGCTGCCATGGGATTCCCTAACTGCGGGGGAGCCATAGATGGCACACATATCCCGATTTTGGCTCCAGACCATCTCGCGACCGAGTACATAAACAGGAAGGGCTACTTCTCCATGGTGCTGCAAGCACTCATGGATCACAAGGGGTGTTTTACGGACATCAATGCTGGGTGGTCGGGAAAGGTGCATGATGCCCGCATTTTCAGAAACACTGGACTGTACCGGAAGTTGCAAGGGGGTACCTTCTTCCCAGATTAAAAAATTACTGTGGGGGATGTGGAGATGCCCATAGTCATCCTTGGAGACCCAGCATACCCACTGATGCCATGGCTCATGAAGCCGTACACCGGGAACCTAGATCGCAGCAATGAGCGGTTCAATTACCGATTGAGCTGCTGCAGAATGACTGTGGAGTGTGCCTTTGGCCGCTTAAAAGGGCGCTGGTGCTGTTTGTATGGGAGGCTGGACTTGGACGAGGACAACATCCCTGCTGTAATTGCGGCGTGCTGTGTCCTTCATAACATTTGTGAAAATAGGGGAGAAAAGTTTTCCCCGGGGTGGGCTATGGAGGCACAGCGCCTCGAGGCAGCATACGAACAGCCAGCCACTAGGAGTATTAGGGGGGGCCCAATGAGGAGCTGCTCGCATAAGGGAGGCACTCAGGGAGCATTTCAATGATGCCTTCCCGTAGTTCACTTCAAGGACGCATCAAGTGCACCTTATGAGATTTTCACTGTGTACAAATAAAGCCACTCTTCAAATTTTTTGTTACTGTTTTTATTACAAGATAAAAGGGGGGGGGGTTGGGGGGTTTTGGAGGAGTTACAGGTGGGTGTACCTGCGGGTCTCTAAAAAGTAGCTCTGTGAGGGACTGGATGTTGCAGTATACCAGGGGGATGGGTGGCCTTCAAATAAATGCTTTGAAGGACTACGGGGTGTGGGAGGCAGACACGGCTGAAGTGTCTGGAGTGGAGCCCGTGCATTAATCGCCTGGGTCTGCAGAGCAATCATGCTCTTGAGCAGTTCTGTTTGCTCCTTCATGACGCTTATCAGTTCATCCCTGTGTTTCTGCCTCCTCTGTTGGGATTCCTCTCTCCAGGCTCGATTCTCCCTCGCGGATGCCTCTGTTGTTTTCATCAGCTCCTGAAACATATCCTCCCTGTTTCTTTGAGCACGCCGCTGAATGTTTCTCATGCGGTCAGCTGGGGTAGACACCGGCCTTGTGAAGGTCGAATCTGTTGTCAGAGGCTACCGGTGTGGTGCTCTGCTCTCTCCAATGTTAGTATCACCCAGTACAAGGCCTCTAGCCTGAACCAAAGTAATGTCAAGACATTCCTAAACCAAGGCACGCCAGGAAAGTTGGCAAGAAAAGGATAAATGTTATGGGAACATAGCTAAGCACATTATAAGAAACCAGGTACCAAGACGCCCTGGAACATTTCTTAAATAAGGGAGGACAGGGACATAATGGATAGTGGGAACCAACATGAACAAAGTAATAGGCGGCACCTAACCACATTAAGGGGTCGAACCTTGATACGTCAGAAACATTGCGAAAGTTTCATCTGAGTGTATAAAAATGTGTTTCTGGGGTGTCTTAGGGGTCCGGCCTAGGGGGCAGTGGAAAATCCCGCCACTGACTGAGCCGAGTCCATTGTCCTAGGGTCAGTATCCGCAGTGTGCCTCTGGACGAGTCTTAGAGCACTCCAGGGGAACTGCTACTGTATCCATCGTGACAATAAACCTGGTCGACGTGCCTTCGTACCTTGCTAGACTCTGTGGTTATTGGGGGTTCTCTTCGGGTCTGCTGTGTCAGCTATCTGCAGGAGCTGGGGCAGCCCTTAGAGGGAACACACGCACGCAGCCAAGTGATACTAACATTGGAGAGAGCAGAGCACCACATTGGGAGCCTCTGACAACAATTCTTAGCTCCTTCACCTTTGATCTGCACTGCACAGTGTCTCTCTCATAACCTCTCTCTGA
Source organism: Pelusios castaneus (assembly GCA_007922175.1). Classification (NCBI taxonomy): domain Eukaryota; kingdom Metazoa; phylum Chordata; order Testudines; family Pelomedusidae; genus Pelusios; species Pelusios castaneus. Next base: position 13,428,580 of record ML685814.1, read on the forward strand.
CATGGCCTGAGAAATTATGCCATATGTATCGAAATTTCGCCTGCTGCCGCGTAGCTGCGCCTGCACAGCAGACTCTCCCCAGATGCTGATCAGGTCCAGCACCTCTGCCATGCTCCAAATGGGTGCGCGTCTTCCACGATGGGCCGCCATTGCTAGTGAAGCTCAGAGCTGCACTCCACTCCATGAGGAAGAGAACAGGAAGTGAAACAGAGGAGAAATTCGAAAATCCCAGGAATCGAAACAGGGCGGGGACTGTTTCGTCACGGCCACAGAGCGGCTGTGGGGAAGACCAGAGAGGACGACTTTGGAATGCTGGGACACTTCCGGAGGCCAATCATTGCGTGGTAAGCGTACACACGAGTCAAAAGGCGCAACAGCTGTTCCGCGTTAACTGCTACCACCCTCGTCGAGGTGGTTTTTGTATTGCGCTACAACTGGGCTGTTGACGCGCAAGAGCCCTATTGCACGTGTGTACGCTGTTGTTGTTATCGCGCGGTAATGACCGTTAATGCGCAATAAAGTGATCGTGTGTACATGGCCTAAGTATGTGTAGCCAAGACTTGGGCTCTTAAACCCACATTTATTAGATACCTAAAGACGTGGCCTGATTTTCAAAAGTTCTGAGACCCAGACACTCACACCGAAGAGCACAATTTACTTTTCAGTTTCATTTTCTGACGTGGCCAATAATAGGAGTCCTAAATACACTCATAAGAACATAAGAACATAACTCCTACACTGCATGGAGATTAAGGGTAGGATTTTCAAAAGTACCTTGAAAATCATTGGGTCATATGCTCCTATTGAGGTGGTTTAAAAAATCTCACTGTAACAAAAGACAGCTACTTTAATATACAGTCATTCCTTCCCTGTATTGTTAGGGATATAGTCTGTGGAATTATAATGACACAACTAACTGCAGTTTTGCTGTTGAGCTTGAACAATTAATTTCTGTTCATTTCCAGGCAGGTAAGAGCACATTTGTAACTGCTTGGACATCATGGAGAGGTAGAATGAGCTGGTAATTTATGGGTGACTACTCAAGACACTGCCTTTCTTTAGTCTTTAAGTGCCACTATATTCCTTGTTTGTTTTGCCTTCCTTTGTGATCTTAGACAAGTTACTTGCATTAAAATTTTAAGAAGTGGCCCATGATTTTTGCATGTCTGTTTCTGGCTACTTAACTTGGAACTACTTGGATCCTTATTTGAATGCAAAGCACATCTCACATGGGTATAGTGGAGTGGGGAGACAGAGGGGCAACTTATCCTTGTGATGCCTTTGATATCAATATTAGGGCTATGTGAAATGATTTATGTGCTCCTCACTGTAAATGTAGCCCTTAGACTCCTGCCAAACAGCCCTGGTGGTTACGAAGTTTGGACAAGTCTGAGCTACAGCAGTTGCTTGGGTCTTGTTGTAGGGCCTCTATTCGTTTCTAAAATGCTTTGCTCATTTACTGTCGAGGGGACAGGCCCTTATTACCAGGTAGCTCATAGGAGTACACCAGTAACCCATTTACGTTCCCTGGGCGATCAGAGGAGACGGAGGACGAAGATTGCAAAAAAAAAACAAAACCAGGTTGAAGAAAAAGCTCACACACCGTGGGCCATTCTCGTCCTGCCTCCAACGCAGCACAAGCGTTCGGCTACCAGTCGGGTGTTTCACATCATGTGCCTCAGTGGCCCCTGCCCTGCCGCAGGGCAGCACGGGCCGGCTCCTTCCTGCACGTGACCAATAGAGCACCATCCTTGTCCCCCTAGCGCAGGAGACAGGTGGTTAGCCTATTGGGAGTAAGCAGGTCTCCCCGCCGGGCCGACCACTTAGCCGCGGGCGACGGTGATATGATGGTGGGGGCTGCGCGCGCAGCTGGGGAGGGGCAAGAAATGAGGACACCCGCCCAAAGTCTGTGGTCTTAGTGGCTCCGTCCTCTTATTTGGAGGGTGCACACCATCCGCATGTCGCGAGGGCGGGAAGAATCATAGAATCTTAGGACTGGAAAGAACAAGCAGAAACCTCAGCAAGTGGCTAGGAGAAAAGTTAAGTCTGTTAGAGTGGAATATATGGAGTGGACCAAACCATGCTCACTCTTGCATTCCTACAATCATAGTTAACAGGACAAGATCCTGGGCTATTTGCAGACCATAGGAATTGAAGAGGTCGCACATCGCACTGGTGGCTTGTCCGGCTGGCCTAAAAGAAGCCCAATCGGGCTTGCCGCGGGTCCCGCAACAAGCCCAACATCTGTCCGGAAACAAGCCCAAAGGGGCGGATCACGCGGGCGTTTCCCCACTTTGCTGGACACGCTCCGAGCAAACAATTGACGTCATTGAGCGGGAAATATCGGGTTGGCTTCCTTGGCTTCTTCTGATTGGCGGGTTGGCTGGTATCTGATTGGTGGACTGGCAACTCGCGCCCCTCTCTACCCTCCGCCCTGTTTAGTGGGAGGCTTTCGGCGGGAAAAGGGGCGCCCGCTTGTCCCTGGCGCGTTCGCAACAAAGCGTGAGCGAATGACGGGCGGGGCTGGGCTGGGCGGGGCTGGATTGTGGTGCTCGAGGGCTGCTGCTTGCCTGGGCAGTGTGACGGGCGCGATCCGGAGCCGAATCGGTGGCGCCCCGCCTGCTGCCACGTGGACGAGGGCCCCCAGCCCAGCCCAGCCCAGCCGGCCCCCTGCAGTGCCATGGCCAATCTGCGGAATGGCCCCCTTCACTGCGGCGGGCTGCTGAGGTTTCCGGCTGCCGCTTCCTAGAAATAAATGCCCCGACCCTGACTGGCGCGGGAAGCCAAGCAAACCTGTTGACGCAGGGGCCGTGAAACGTCCGTGCTGGAGGGAGAGCCCAGCCCACCACAGGAGCAGGCACAGCTCAGCTGCCCACTCGCTCTCCAAGCCTGGGAGCCCTCCATCTCTCGCTGCCTGCTCAGTTGCAAAATTCCCCTCAAGTAGAGGTGGTTTTGGGGGTAGGCGAAGCAGGCACATGCCTAGGGCCCCAAGCAGTAAGGGGTTGCATTGCCTGTTCACGTATGCCAAAAGCTGTGTCTGCCTCAGCTGGCAGGAGGATGAAGAGCTGGCCCAGTTGGGGCTGGTGGTGGGGAGTGAGGGACATGGGGGGCACCCCATGGGCTTATTGGGGCCATCATGGGCCTACTGGGGTCCCATAGTGGGTATTTGCCTAGGGTCCCCAATAGCCAAAGGCTGCCTCTGCCCTCACATGCCCCTTGAACTGTCTGGCTGCCTCAAAGCACTCTGGGATTCCATGAAGCTGATCAACTGAGGCTGGCAGTGGGCAGCAGACAGCACAAGCTAAGTACAGTAACTTGCATATCTCCTGTTGAATTACCGCAGCATCACCATTGCATTGCATGGATGGGAAATGTGCTCCTGTCAATGCAGTGTTACATTCCTTTCGGGGGTGGTCTACAGATTGACTTCTTGTGACTTCCAGGCTTGATTGAGTGAGTCTTTTTTAGCACTCAATTATATGTGTAAATTTGATTCTGCACTGTTAGTGGTGCCACCAGCAGTGACATAGCCTGAGTCCTCAGCTACCTACACCTAAACGCTAGGATGAACTAGTTCTATTGTAGGAAATGTCTGCATTTCAGCTCTGTAGAGAGACAGCTACAGCACTTTGGCTGTAATGTAGACCTACCCTGAGAAGGCAAGCGAGATTTGCTCCTTTATTTCTTTAACACATGTCTTGGGAGGTGTAGAAATAAAAGGGTGGAGCAGTAACTCTAGTTAAGATTGGGGTAATGCAGAAGGATTTATGCTGTCCCTTTCTCAAACCCCTGCCACCCCTCTATTCACAGCCCCACACTGTCTCAACTCTTATCTGCCCTCTCCATGCTTTCTTCCATGTTGTCCCCTGTGCTTGGAACCTTCTGCATCTCCGTGCACCAGACAAACAGTAATCCATGTCACACACACAGATGATGACAAAACATATACTTCAGGATAAACTCATCCTTTGGATGCTCTTGTGCCTGATTTTGGGGGTTGGCTGTGTAAGATTATAAGTATAACTCCAAGTTGGCTGTGGGGCAGAGCCACATTATCCTAGCCAGTTCCAGAGGGGTTGCTGTGTTAGTCTAGTTCAGCCAAACAAATGAGTCCTGTGGAATTTTTAAAGACTAATAAATCTGTTTAATACATAAGCTTTCATGGGTATAACCCACTTAAAATGGGTCATGCCCATAAAAGCTTGTAAAATAAATAACTTCTTTAGTCTTTGAAAGTGGCACAGGACTCTGTTTTGTTACCCTAGCAGGAGCACTGGAAGGTTTTTCAGAGAACAGGGTGAGTACCTATACCGGTTAATAGGGTGGAGTATAGTTTCCTCTACATCTCTTGCTGACCAGCAGGAAGATAAAGCCAGAGAAAAAAAATACATGGTGCCATGTGGAGATATTTTAGAAACAACATTTATTTTAAATACTATTTGAATATATTTATTAGAAACTAAGAGAAGTCACTCTGTTTTATTTTTACTTCCAAAGAACTACCTCTGAAATGACATCAGTTTTTTATTTCTTTTTTTACCCATCTGCTCCACCAAGAAAAGTTGCGGCATTACCTTTCCTCCAGAAAGGCAAACTTTGCATAAGCCAATTTGGGGAGGGTGGACCTTCTGAGAGCAAAACAATATTTTTCCTCCTTTATTGTGGAACTAAGTACTTCTGCAACACATCCTGTCCCTGCTAGCACAGGCAAGGACCAAGCTTAGATCTGAATTTGGTTTCTTGTGTGGTAGCATATTGAGATGCTACTATACTATTGGACCCCTATTAAGAATACATCCATCTAATTTTGTATTTCCATCCTGATGGTGTGTGTTTGCTTTTTTCAGTACTGACAGACACCATATTGCCTGCCTTTTCACAATGAAAGCCATGGAGGATCAAGTGGTGCAAGAAGAGCCAGGGTACCAGAATGATGAGGTATTTAGGGATAGTGGAAAAATATGAATACATTGTATACGCTGTCCAAGGGTATCTTGCAGAATTTTTTGTAGAAAAGCAGAGGTTTTTAGGTGGGGGATCATGAAAGAAAATCAGATGGTGGTAAGGTGGTAAATCTGATTACAATGTAAAACTTTGAGAATCTTGCTCCCCTACTCCCTGCATACCCTTACTTTTCAAGATCAAGTGTTTTTTGTCAACCTTTTAAAATATGCTCAAATTATATAGGCTTATTGTGATCATCCATACACTTTTTACTCTTGCAGTAAATATAAAGAGATCACAGAAATTGAATTCTGAATAAGGGGACTCCAACCTGAAAAGATTGAGAAACACTATACTAGAGGGTCAGGAGGAAGACTCATAGGCTACGTCTACACTGGCAATTTAAGTCAACTTGAGGCTTAAGTCAACTAAAATTAAGCCACGTCCACCCTAGGCTTTCATTAAGTCGACTTAAGAAATTTCTTAAGTCGACTTAGTTATTACCATTCCTTAAGTCGATTTAAGCCTTAAGTCGACTTAAGGACAGTGTGGACGTGGAGTAACCGAGAAGTAGGCTTTATTAAGTCGACTTAAGGTGCTTAAGTCAACTTAACAAAGTGGACTAAGTCGACTTAAAGCTAAGTCAGCTTAGTCCACTTTGCTAAGTCGACTTTAATAAGGTCGACTTTAAGTCGACTTAAAGTTGCCCTTATTAAAGTCAACTTAACAAAGTTGACTTAACTTTTGTAGTGCAGACATAGCCATAGACCTTAAGGTCAGCAGGGCCCATTATGATCAGCTAGTCTGACCTGCACAGTGCAGGTCACAGAACCTCACCCACTCACTTTGGTAATAGACCTGTCTGTAACCTATGACTGAGTTACTGAAGTCCTCAAATAATGGTTTACAAATATCAAGACAGACAATACACCAGTGAATATACCAGCGAGTGACCTGTGCCTCACGCTGCAGAGGAAGGCAAAGAACCCAGGGCCTTTGCCAATCTGCTCTGGGGAAAATTCCTTCCTGATAGCACATATGGCTGTCAGCTGAACTGTGAGCATGTGGGCAACAGTCACCAGCCAGACACCTGGAAATAATTTTCTGTAGTAATTCAGAATCCACTCCATCTAACACCCATTACAAGCCATTGGGCAGAGTAGTCAAAAATCAAGTTCATTGCCAAATTAGGCTGTCCCATCATATCTTCTCCTCCATAAATTTATCAAGCTCTGTCTTGAAGCCAGCTAGCTTTTTGCCCCCATTGCTCCCCTTGAAAGGCTGTTCCAGAACTTCACTCCTCTGAAGGTTAGAAACCTTCGTGAAAGTTCAAAACTAAACTTCCTGAAGGCTAGTTCATATCCATTAATTCATGTGTCTACATTGGTGCTGAACTTAAGTAATCCCTCTCCCTCCTTGGTATTTATCCCTTTGATATACATATAGAGAAAGAGCAGTCATATCTCTCCTCAGCCTTCTTTTAACTAGGCTGAACAAGCCAAGCTCTTTGAGGCTCCTGTCATAAGACAGGTTTTCCATTCTTTGGATCATCCTAATAGCCGTTCTCTGTACCTGTTCCCATTTGAATTCATCTTTCTGAAACTTGGGAGAAGCATGATATTGCTTTTTTAGTGGGGTTTCTTACCATGTTTGGTGGCTATGTTTTTCTAGAAGGTTACATAGCATAAAGACAACAGAAATGCTGAAACCCTTCTGGTTCATTCTTTGTTGTGCCTTTATTGGTAAGTAGTAGGACATGTACTACTATGAAAAAACAGTCAAGATCTAAGGATTTAAAAATGACACATGTTAAATTAACTTAAATAACAAAAGTAAGATAGAAGTGGTTCATAAAATGACCAAGATTCTACTTTTCCCCTTGCCTCCTTTAGGAATCTTTGTTTCAGGATATTGATCTTTTACAAAAACATGGAATTGTAAGTATAAGTAAGAGATATCACCTAGACAGTTCTGCTTGATATGTATGTTATTTAAGAACAACGAGAGTCCTGTGGCACCTCATAGACTAACAGATTTTCTTCGGCATAAGCTTTCGTGGGCTATAACCCACTTCTGTTAATCTATAAGGTGCCACAGGAATCTCGTTGTTTTTGCTGTACACAGACTAACACGGCTACCCCTCTGGAAATTTCTATGTTATTTAAGGATGTTATGAAGAACACTTATCCATAGTGATCTATACAATGAAGTTTCCATAAGAAGTTCTAAGTTAGGCTGTGTCCAACTGTGGGCGCTTCAGCAGGACAGCTACAATGCTTCACCTATGGTGCTGTAGCACCATGAAGATGCTTCCTATAGTGGTGGAAAATGAAACCTAGGAAAAGACAGAAGCTTCATAATAGAAGCAGTTAAGTTATCTATAAGTTATCCATTATTTTTCCTATTGTCTTTTGCACACAGCTCCTGTGCATAAATGGTGGACAACCCCAGTTCATGGTTTTTATCCAAAGAAAGGACTGGTCTGAAGGTGACAATTTGAATCAGTGTCCATTAGACCTTCTGCTACTATTTTCATCTGAATAACATACCTGGTGCCTTGCTTCTGTTCCATTAACTTTCCATTGAAGTAGTGGCAAACCCATTATGTTCAGAAACACAGTGAATGTATTCCCTCCAGGGTATATCCATAACATTTGACAACAAGCAAGTATTCTTAACTGGACATACTTAGAACATTCAGAAATAAAGCAGTAAAATCCACTTCTTCTTAGTGAGGATAAACATACATGTGGGTATACGATATAATGGCCTACAAAAGCTTTCTTTACCTTCCAGTCATTACATTTCATGAGCTAGTGATCACAGAATTTGAACTTTCTTCACAGAATGTGGCTGATATTAAAAAGCTGAAGGCCATGGGAATCTGCACTGTCAAAGGGATTCAGATGACAACGAGGCGGGCATTATGCAATGTGAAAGGGCTTTCAGAGGCCAAAGTGGACAAGATCAAAGAAGCAGCCAACAAACTAATTGTAAGCAAATCCCATATCTAACAGTTTCAATTTACAATGCCCCCTCCAAAATTCTGTACAGAATTTCCCATTGCAAACATTAGAACAATCATGCTTGCAAGTAACAATGCTTATTATTCTGAAATCAGAGATATTATTTTATAGTCAATAGTAGCCAGACTGACAAGAATGGTGGCCCCTGACAAGTTCAATGAGGTCAATGAAGAGAAATGGATCTTGACTTAGAATATTGCATTCTTATAAGTATCAGACCAAACTGAATAATTTCCTATGTTTGTCCCCTAGGAACCAGGATTCTTGACTGCTTTTGAGTACAGTGAGAAGCGGAAGATGGTGTTCCATATCACCACTGGGAGCCAGGAATTTGAGTAAGATTACCTCTATTTAACCCCTGCCTTGCCCAAATTTTTAGAATAATTATTTTTCCTTTTCGCCACCTGGCCACAAAAATACTATTAGAGATAATTAGGACACAGTGGGTACATTTGCCAAAAAAGCAAGTGTAAGTGAGTCATCTAACCGTGCTCAAAGTAGGGTTGGGAGACACAGTGGGAAAAAGCTTGATTCCTACTTACTCTATAGTCTCCACTGTTGCTACCACCTGTTGAACTGCATGATGGTGAATTGTAGGACTTAAATTTGACGGTGGTAGAATCAAACTTTTTGTATGCTGATGAAGCTGTGCACATATGCTGGTTTCATGATAACAACATGCACTTCAAATCTGATTTTGAATAATAAAAGCACTGGCTGACCCTGTTTATTTTGCTTTAGGCTTCTTTAACAATAAAAACCTGAAAAAATTCCCAGGTTTATCCATTTTCCCAGAAGTGACACAGCAGTGTAGTGGAACGATTTAGCAGCAAAGCCCCAGTCTGAATCAGAAGGGACTCTTCCTCAAAATATAGGCGCAGACTGTTTGGTTATTGCATGCACGTGCACAAGGAGGCTTCTCTCTCTCGTATGTTCTGCAGAAGTGCCAGGCAAAAAGACAAAGTTACAATCCTGGTACTGCCTTAAATGCTTCTTCAAGCACCCTCACTTTGCTAATCATTCTATATGGGACAAAGAGAAGGAAGCTATCTTCACACACTCCATGCCAGACATTAGAACAGCTGATCATGCAGGGCAGCACACTGTGCATCCTTCCAAGGGGTAGTGCAACATATGCATTCCTTTACATTCCTGAGAGCATTAAGAAGTGTATCTAAAGGAGTTCTTTCTGGGTTTGTGCAGCTGCCCACTGTTCTTAAGTGACTTGTGCCTAAAAGGTAAACTCCGCATCTTTTTTCGTGAGAGGTAGTGTGCGGTTCTTACAACAGCAAGTGAAAAATGGTTAAACATAAGCAGAAAATAAATAGAAAATGTAGGTGACTTAATAGATTAGGTTTCATATCAGTCATGTGACCACTTGTTGGTGGAGCCTTATCTTCCCAAAGATATTTTCTCTTTTCTATTTCCCAAATGATCACCACTCATACAGATTTTTTCCTGAGCACCTGTTTAAGGGGAAGGGGAAGTATAGAGATAGAATTAATACCCAGAATACCAGGGATCATCTGGTGCACCTGCACCCTCTCACATCATGAGTTACAAGCAAGGCCTTTTGGATGAGAAGAGTTTTCTTATAGTCACAGAAATTCCCTCTTGACATTACTCTCGTGACTATGGACACTTCAAAATGCTTAACTCTTCTCTCTCTCCAGTAAACTATTGGGTGGTGGGATTGAAAGCATGGCAATCACAGAGGCCTTTGGAGGTGAGTGAACCATATTAAATAGATTTTATTGAATTGATTACCAATAGAGAGCTGCAGCAGATGTTTAGGTTTTAGACATGCAAGCTACATTATGTTTTATAACACTGTATCTGAAAAGATGGCGATTCAGACCCAACTGTAATGGATGGCCCCTTTCCATGGTTGAGAAAGAATCTCATCTTTGTTAGTGTTTTCCATTGTTCTTTAATTGCTACAGATGAGGATTGGTTGATTAACGCTTAAATTTGGGGTCATGGTGGCTCAGTATGATATACCATTATGAACAATGGTGCTCGTGAAACATTTTTCTATTCTGCTTCTCTGTTTCTTCCCTGTAATGAATCATTGATGTGAGATTTCCTGCTTATACATACACTGTGAGTGTATTCTCAATGAAGAATCAAAACTTAAAAGTTCAGCCTGCAATAAGAGAGCACTATTGTAATTAAAAGAGATGTGTAAATATTTGCACCTGGCTTCCGTATTTGTTAGCTCTACTACAGGCAGAACTCACAGTATAAAGTATGGAGATGCACAGACTTGACTTAATCGTTTGGTGTCAGCATGCAGAATTCAAATGAGATATGGCAAATAATGCAATGACCTTCATACAAGATTTAGAAAGTAAGCTATTATTACAGCAAAAGTCACTCAGCCAGATCAAAAGATTTCAGCAGCATAACTACTGTTTATCAAAGATAGCACACCTGCCCTTTTAAAAAGTGTCCTGGAGGCCTGAACAGTTGAAGACAGATTTTCTGTACATGTTGTCTTAAAATATTATCTCCTTGTCTTCAAAGGAATACCACCAACTTGAAATCTAAATAAAACGAGTTAAAAGTTGTTTCAGGTGTTACTCCTGCCCTTGACTCTCTTGACTAATTTTAATAGGTTTAAAATAAATTTTTAAAATTTGATTTTTCTATTCCTTGCTGTTATATGAAAGACCCACACAATTGATAGTGGAAAATAACTACCTGATTGTATAAGAGAAATAGTGAAAACAACTGTAGACAAAGTGCTGTCAAGGTACAAAGTGAGTAAACTGAAAAAAAAAATTTTTTTTAATCTTTTAGCTGTTCCATATTTAGGAATTACTTGTAAAATTAGCAATTAAAATATTTTAGACACAAGTAGTGTATGATTTCTTATTTTGTTATAACCATTTAAAACCAACGCTAATATTTCCACTTGAGTGCAACACATCTCTGCAGCAAATGGAATTCTTTGTAGCACGATTGTAATAGTTATTGTATTGTTTGTTTATGTTTCTTTGAGAAACAGTTTCAGATTCATCATTCTTGTCACCGGTAAGATGTACTGGTATGTGCTAGGTTTGCTGCTTTCTAATACAAGTGAGAGTGTCAATCACACCACCATTTGGATTATTAGTAGTATTGTCATAATAACTCTGAGCAAGGCTATTTGCCATCTACTCCACTTTGTCAGTTTTCACTGGTGCAGTGCCTGTGGAACAGCAAGCACTGGTGTATCCATTGCACCAATGCAGTTGGTTTCTCAGTACAATCGCAGAATGCTCCCGTACACCCTGTAATAATAACTTCGACAGTGACATTGGTACTTGTCAAGACAACTCCTTGTGACACAGCAGCAGTTGTGGCTCTACAAGGCTCTACAATCTGACCCTTACTTTCAGGACGGTCCAAAATCAAATGAGGCAGTGTTTGGGTTGTTTCAGCTCTTTCCAGGCACCTCTTCTGAGACCCCTGCCCTCAGAACAGCAGTGAGGAACACACAAAGATAATGTAAAATACAACTTTACAAAACGTATAACTCTCCCCTCCCTTTAAAAAAAAAAAAAAAAAAAAAAAAAGTCCTCTGGACAGTAGTCCTTTACTCCAGTGATATGTGCCAAGGACTGTGGTATAGATGCAACAATCTACAAGCCCTGCAGTACTTGCAGCAGATGTCTGACAAAGTAGGATTTTCTCCCACAAAAGCTCATGCAGTAAATACATGTGCTAGTCTTTAAAAGTGCCACAGGACAACTTGTTTGTTTTGTGGGCAAAGTGAAGTGTTCCCTCTAAGCTGCGCGGGTGCGCGGCCGCACAGCGGCCGTCGCACCCCCTGCGCAGCAGTGAGGGACCCCCGCGCAGCCCGGCAGCCCCCACTGCTCCCTCCAACCCCTGGGGCTGCAGCTTCACCGCGGCAGACCCAGCCTGCGCCCGGCCTCTGGGCTGGCCCTCCCCGCCCCCAGGGCGGGACAGGCAGGCTCAGGCTAGGGTCAGGATCGCGGGCCTGCCTGCCTGCCCCACGCGGCCGGGGCAGCAGGGGGGCTGCGGCTGCGGTGGGCTCCCGGGCTCCCACCTGCCGACCGCCTTGACTTCCCGGGCTGGGGCCGGGGCCGCGGCCGGGCTAATCCACGGCCTCGGCCTCCCAGCACGGGGCCGGGATCGGCCTCCGGGGCTGGGGTCTGGTCCGCCCCACCGGCGGCTTCCCAGGGCCGCGGTAGGGTCCTCCCCCGCCAGCAGCCTTGGCTTCTCTCTTTCTTTCTCTTTCTTCTTTGCCTGCCTTCTTTTTTCTTTCTTCCTCCCTCTCTTTCTCTTCCTTCTTTGTCTTTGTCTTCCTTTTTCTCTTTCTCTTCTTTCCTTCCTCTTTCTTCTCTTCC
>ML685814.1:13441004-13763241 GCA_007922175.1 Pelusios castaneus
TCTCTCTTTCTTTCTCTTTCTTCTTTGCCTGCCTTTTTTCTTTCTTCCTCCCTCTCTTTCTCTTCCTTCTTTCTCTTTTCCTTATTTGTCTTCCTTTTTCTTTCCTTTTTTTCTTTCTCTTCTTTCCTTCCTCTTTCTTCTCTTCCTTCTTTTTTTCTCTTTCCTCTTCCTTCCTTCCTCTTTCTTCTCTTCCTTCTTTTTTTCTCTTTCCTCTTCCTTCCTTCCTCCTTCTTTCTCTTCCTGTTTCCTCTTCTTTCCTTCTTTCTTTGCTTCCTTCCTTCCTTTCTCTTCCTTCTCTTTTTTCTTTCTCTCTTTCTTTCTCTTTCTTCGCTTCCTTCCTTTCTCTTCCTTCTCTTCTTTCCTTCCCCTTTCTTCTTTTTTCTTTTTCTCTTCTTTTCTTCTTTTTCTTCCTTCTTTCTCTTCCTTCCTTCTTTCTCTCCCTTTCTCTTCCTTCCTTCTCTCTTTTTTCTTTCTCCCTTCCTTTTTCTTTCCTTCTTTCTCTCCTTTGCTTTCCTTTTTCTTTCTTTCTTTCTTTCTTTCTTTCTTTCTTTCTTTCTTTCTTTCTTTGCTTCCTTCCTTTCTCTTCCTTCTCTTCTTTCCTTCCTCTTTCTTCTCTCTTCCTTCTTTTTTCTCTCCCTTTCTCTTCCTTCCTTCTTTCTCTCCTTTGCTTTCCTTTTTCTTTCCTTCTTTCTTTTCTTTGCCTTCCTTCTTTTTTCTTTCTTCCTCTCTTTCTCTTCCTTTCTCTTTTTTCCTTCTTTGTCTTCCTTTTTCTTTCCTTCTTTTTTCTTTTTCTCTTCTTTCCTTCCTCTTTCTTCTTTCTCTTCTTTCCTTCCTCTTCCCCCTTCTCTCTTTTTCTCTTCCTTCCTTCCTTCCTTCCTTCCTTCCTTCCTTCCTTCCTTCCTTTTTTAAAAAAAACTTTAAAAAAATTAATTTTAAATAAAAACCTTTCTAAAAATTAAATTTCAATTCAAAATTCATTCAAATTCAATTGAACACAATTAATTAATTCTATTTACAATTACTTTAACTTCAATTAATGCCTATAATTTCTGTCGTGTGAGTTTACACAAAAATTTTATTCAGAAAAAGTTTTGCACACGGCTTGAAAATTTTGCACACAAGCCGCCAAACCTTAGAGGGAACATTGGCAAAGTGTATCATGTATAACCAAAACAAGATACCTAGTATAGACACACTGCAGCAGGGTGATCATATGGTGTGAATTACAGCTTTATAGGAGCAAAGCAGTGCCTATAATAGGTTCTGGGGTTGCTCATGTGGCTTCTAATATTTGGAACCCGTTTGACTAAAAATAAAAGTAGGCCTGGTCAGCAGAGTTAACCTAAAGCCTTCAACAGCATTTAACATTTTTCCAGCAGTCCTTTGGAGCTGATACTGCTGTTGGCTGGGTGTAACCACTGCCTTTCACTTACAACAGTTGTAAGAAGACATTAAACTCTTTTGTGGAAGCAAGTAATTGAAACAAGTATTTGTCTCTGCCCAGATCAAAGTCATTTGTGAAGCCACTCACCCATTTGAATTATGTGGGTGAAAGAGTTTCTCTGGCTTCGTTTTAATGAGGTGTGTGAGAGACACTACAGAAACAGATGCAGAGCCGGAGAGAAAGCCAAGGCCACAGGATATGCCAGCAGCACTGCAGTCAGAGGTGTGACTCTAGCAAATGCAGACGTACATGAGCTAGTTCGGATCTAACTAGCTAGCTTGAATAAAAGTAACAGTGAAGTGATACAGCACAAGCTGTACCAGCTGGCTCGGGACCCTGGGTATGTACTTAGTAGCTAGCCAGTGAAGCTTCACACCTCTGAATGCAGTGTAGAAATATCCTTAGTCAGAACTAGTCCTGGGAACATAGCCCTCAGAAAAGCGGAGAAGGATTTTGGGCTAAGTGTTGAGTGGTAAAGGGACTTGGAGCTGTGGGAAAGGACTCTGGCTCTTATTGTTTGATTCCTGCTGTGTTCAAGGAAACAGGACTTTGTGCGTTCCTTGAAAATGCACAGGATTTCATCAAAGAAACACCTGACTCTTGGCTTCTACTTTGTTTTCTAATGGAAATAGTCCACATAGTCCCAAACTTTGGTGAGCTACTCAGGCGAAAAAATGCTAACAATATATTTAACTTCCACCTGGATGTAGTAACCATGGGCAAAATGGAAGGGAGCTCAGTTAACACTGTCAAGCATGAAACCACTAACACTGCAGCACTTCCAAGCCCTCTTGGTCATAAATACAATTTGCAGTATACTTCCTATGGTAGAAAAATATGAAAGATAGAAAAGAGCAATACAGGTGATGGGGGTGTTAGAAATGAGGGTGTATTCTTATTGAAACAACTCATGTATTTGACAAACAGCAAAAACTTTTTCCCTTGTTTTATCTGTTTAATAGAATTCCGAACAGGCAAAACCCAGCTTGCCCACACCCTTTGTGGTAGGTACATAGTCTTAATATTGACAGTTATAGCCCTCTGTAATGTCATTAATCAGGGTGTTCTGTGGCAATGTCAGCCTTTGCTGTCTAAAAGAAATACTGTACCAAACTAGTAAACAACATTTAGTTGCTAAGATAGGTCTGCATGGAGCTTGGATACCCATTCTTGAAGATGAGCTCCTTTCTTAGGCTATGTCTACACTGGCAAGTTAGTTCGAATTAAGGAGGCTTAATTCGAACTAACTAAAGCCATGTCTACACTGGGCTTTAGTTAGTTCGAATTAAGGGCTTCCTTAATTCAAACTAAGAAGTTCGAATAGGGCTTCAGAAGTAAGGCTTTAATTCGAACTAACTAGTTCGAATTAGCCAATGTGACCATGTTAATTCGAACTAATTTCTTAGTTCGAACTAACCGGCCATTGAAATGAATGGGGATCGCTAATTCGTACTAAGCAAGTGCCATGAATGGCACTTGCTTAGTTCTAACTTTTCCTAGTTTGAATTAAGCTAATTTGAACTAACTAAAATTAGTTTGAATTAGTTAGTTCGAACTAACTAATTCGAACTAATTTTAGCAAGTGTAGACATAGCCTTAGATACATGAGAAAGAAATATCTTGTCTTACAGAGGTGGAAATATGCCATATTCTCTTGCCTCTAGAAATGTTGTGAGGGAAGGACTTCAGTGAGTATTATTTCTGTTACTTAAGAGGTATATAATTCAAAGTTCATTTGTTTATATTTGTTCTTTTGCCATTATTTTATATTTCAGCACATCATTGATAGTGTTTATAGCCTCTGAGTCGATTCAAAATGCTGTGGCAAAAATAAGCTTCCCAGTGTGTTGCTTTGACCACATATCCTTCCACTGCATCAAGCACAAGACAAGAGCATAAGGCTCTTCATGACTTAACCCACCTTTGCCATGAGGATGGTGACAAAATGGTTAGTCAGCTGATGTGCTGTCACCACTGCTTATTCTAGTGTTCTTAATTAACTGTCTTACTGTTACCTTGTGCTCTGCCCACTTTGTCTCCCATATCTACCTGTTGTCTTGTATCTTAAGTTTAGATTGTAAAATCTTGGTCAAGGAGCATCTCTTTGTTATATGTTTGTATGGTGCCAAACAGAATAGGACTCTTGATTTTCCCACAGTAAAACTACATATATATAGTTGTTAATAATACTGGAATTTAGTTACTAAAAACTGGGGCGAACCAACGATCTCTTAGTCTGTTTTCCGGTTATGGCAGATATTGAGGCTCTTTCTTGAAAAATGGGGATGTTTTCATGTAGTCCAGGGATGTCCAAATTACAGCCCAAGGGCCACTTTTGGCAGCAGAGTAATAATCCTTTGTATGTAGCTTGAGGACAAAGCTGATCCTCTGAATTTGTTCATTGCCGTTAAACAGTCAGCATCTATTCATCTACCAAGAAAGATACATATCAAAATAAAGTGTGGTAAAAGCATAGTAGTTCAGAGATGGAAAAGCCTCATTAAATCATTACAATTGATCTTAGCCAGAGGGCCAAGAAGATGTTTTTCTTCATTTTACTCATTATCATTATTTATTTTAATTAAAAGTTATGCAAATTTAGATACAAAATAAATGTTGATGCTCAGTAGCATAAAATTTTGACTAAATCAGACCTGACATCCCATAGAGAAAAGTTGCTTTGCTTCTTTCTTAAGCTAGCTGGGGCGGTAAGTCAGCCTTGCCATAAAGTTCCAGAGGGGTAGCCATGTTAGTTAGTCTAATTCAGCAAAACAAATAAGGAGTCCTGTGGCACTTTTAAAGACTAACACATTTATTTATCACGTGAACTTTCGTGGGGTAAAATTATCATTATTTATCATTTAGTTATCATTTCTGCCCATGAAAGCTCATGTGATAAATAAATTCGTTAGTCTTTAGAAGTGCCACAGGATTCCTTGTTTGTCTTGCTGTAAAGGCAACTCTGGATTGACATTGGATCATTTGAGTGTTGTGTACAAACAGGTGGGTCATTACTATTGCTTTTAACAACTGACAGAGGAAGTTGGAGGTTTGAAAGAGGCTTTTGCCCCTCTGCTTCTTTTGATCCTCTCTTTATGATACATTCTAGTGACAGCTCAGCTTCCAGGAGCAGATCGCTACACAGGAGGAAAAATTATCTTCATTGATACTGAAAACACTTTGTATCTTTTTTACATAAGCAAACTGCGGGCCTGATAGAAAGGAATCGTAGTACAACATCTTGCAATAAGTCCAGCACCGTTATAATCTTCTGATGGAGTGCATTTTGTTGCAGAATGCAGATGAGATGCTCTAATGGCTCCATGCATGGAGAAGAGTAAGAAACTGTCTATTGAATCTGGGCCTTGGCCTCATGAAGAAAAAGCCAGGGCTGTCCACAACAGTTTATTCTTAGCAAAAATGACTAAAGCAAGACAGCTGAGTGATTTAGGTATTAGAGATTGGGGTCAAGATACAGGTCTTATTTTATATTTCTATTTGTGTAATTCTAATGTGCTCATCTCTGTCTAGGTGATAAAAGTTTTTCGTATCTAGTTTACTGCTTCAAAATTTATTCCACTGTTTGTTACTGCCTCACAGCTTTTAGATGGACTGTGTAAAATGAGTTTTTTGCTTTCTGTCCAGTTAGTTCATATCACAAAACCAAAAGGAAACACCTCGCCATAAGCATTAATTGTTGGCAGCACCAGCAGACAGGCCAAGGCCTTGTCTGGGAGCTCTGGATTTGGACTTGAATTTTTTATAGGTTTGCAGAATTCACGTGACGTATATAAAGAGAATCCTTAACTCTTCCACATCCCAGCCGTCCAGATCGTCTTCGTGACATCGCTGATCGCTTCAATGTGGACCATGATGCAGTGCTTGACAATGTGCTGTATGCACGTGCATATACCAGTAAGATCATCATTGGAATGGGCACAACATCCTTTTCCCCTCCTCTAACACTATTATTTCAGCAGTTCTCAACTTACTGTCTAAGACTTCCCGCTGGTGATCACTAACATTTTTCTGGGCATGGGAAGTCACAAGTCTGCTTTAGTTTTCTCTTGTGATCCTCTGGTATCGTAGATTTGCTCAAGATAAGTGGTCCTACTCTGTTGCATTCTGTAAACTATTTAGCAAATTTCAGAAATACTATGGGCTTGTCGACATGGGGGTTTAAACCGAACTAAATTGAGATAATCTAGTTTCAAAACGCTTGCATACACAGTGTAATTTATTATAGCGCATTAACTCTGCATTTATCTCAGACTCTGGCGTCCTCTTTCAAAGTGAACTAAGTTTCATGCAGTTGAGTTGGTTCAGTCTATTTGTGTGCATGCAATGCTGCTGTACATTACTTTGGCAGACCTACTGCTACCACACACTGTTTTGTGTGTGACTGTTACTGACCTGTCTATTTAACTGTGTGCCTGTGATGCTTCCTGGGGATACCCAGAGATGTGACGCACCTTGCTACCATGTGCTCTTACCACGAAGAAGCCTTCTCTGTGTCAACGGGGGTAAGTTCCCCAACTCCATTGGCCAAGGCCAAGGCAAGTACTCTCCTCTAGGCATCGCAAGCCATGCTATCTCTCCACTGAATAGCAAAAAACAAACTCTATCCCTCAGCTCTTCTTAGTGTCTCCTTGGGGTATCCTGCCCCTGGTTCCCTGGACACTTGTCATATTCACAGGTCCTCTGCTTACCAGTTCCACCTCAGCTCACTGCTCTGGTTAACAAACAGCACTTAGATATGTTTATATTGAAAACAAGTATGTTTATTTAACAAAGTATAGAGAATCAAGTAATAGCAAGTAGATGTACTAGAAACAAATGGGTACATATAAAATGAAGTTATAATACACATTCTTGAACCTAGATTTAATTAACCAGGTGCTCTCACGTCTTATAGAATAATGCTTACCCAAAGTCTTCAGTGTTTTACAGCCAGGCTTGCCTGTGATCTTCCTTTTATGATAAAGACATGCTGACAGCTTGTCTCCTAGTTCAGGGGTTCTCAAACTGGGGGTCATGACCCATCAAAGGGTTGCAAAGTTATTATGGGGGAATTGTGAGCTGTCAGCCCCTGCACATGTTGGTAAGGGTGGCATGGCTGGGGGAGAAGGGTGGAGGTTGTCTTCACAGTCTGAAATATTTTCGAAGATGGTCCTAGCAAAAAAATAAGGTTGAGAACAGCTCTCCTAGTTGAAAGCCCATTGTGTTTCTTTGCCTCTCCCCCCACAAAATATACAAGTTCCATCCTTTGTCTTCATTCATACGCAGGACACCTCCATCTGTTTTTGTTCTTCCTGTATATTTTATCTCTTGTAGATTTCGCACCCTTTTAACTGGCACCTGACTCAGTATGCAAATTGACCTCCATTATGAGACAGACGATCTACAGTACACATATGACCAGACAGGGAGATAAGCATCTGTTACTTCCTGCCTCAAAGAAGTTCATTTGTGTATGTCACATCTTGGTGACTGTTCTTAAGTCCAGTACCTTAAGAACATAACTTCCTGAATAAACACATAATTTCTTAAATATTATCCATCCATTCGTTTTTCAATAATGGTGATGACCAGTGATGATGATGGCTCTCAGTTTCGACCTTTCATGCTACCCTGTGGTGTAGCATTATGCGTATATCCGACCACAGGGGTACTTGCAAAATCCCATGCACCCCTGATACTCTCTGCCAGTTGACAACAGTGGGTTCTTGGCTCACAGTGCTCTCCACAGCTCTGCTGTTGAGTTGATCAGACATCCCCATGTAAAAATTGGTTTGGGTTCAGAATTTGCCCATTTACTCCTGGATTCAGATTTATCAGCAGTACTTTAATATTATTCCAGAAGCCTTGCAATAAGCCTTGAGCAGCCTCTTTGAGCTATGCAGAGATCCTACATCTCATCCCCTGGGTAGAAATATTAGTGCAGAAAGCTCTTGTGGCTAGCCACCAGAATAAAAATCTTTATGGACATGGCTAAGTAGATGTCCATGAGGGGCTACAGCTGAGATGCCTACTGTACAAGATAAAGAGCAAACAGTTCAGGAGAATCTACATTAAAACCAAAGATGCTAGGAAAAGGTCCAGCAGTGGAAATGTGTCCTGTTCTTTTTATGAGGAGCTCAATGCGATTTGATCAGGTCTACCACTACAGAAACCAAGAAGTTTACTGCTTCACCTTACTTTAGGACAAGCACCACGAGTCATTGGAGGATGAACCTGAGGGGGCCAGCGAAGAACTATTCCCAGAAAGCCAAGATCTTTTTAAGACTCAAGACCCTGACAGTGATTGGGTAGGAAGCAAGCCTGATTCCTGCCATGCAGGAAATGAGCCCAGTTCCCAACCAAAATCCTTGGATGGTACTGAGGAGCAGATCCTGTCAAGGGAACATGGGCATGTAAATATCTATATTGAACATTTAATATTATTTTGTTATGCTACACTGCTGTGCTAGCTTCTGTTCCAAGTGCCCAATGGCTTCAGGTATTTTTGACAGATGTGTATCCAGCCCTCTGTCTCCCTCTGTCGCTTGGCCCATGCTATCTGTTTGATCCCTCATACACTTTTTCAAAATGGCAGCTGATTCAACTGGGCATTCAACCTCTGTGGCACGCTAAAGCCCCAACCATCAACCAGTTTGAATCCCGTGCCATGGAGGGCACAAGACTATTAACCTTCCCTGCATCTGTCCTTCCCAGTGAAAGCCCTCCCGCTCCCTCCAAACACATTCATGAACTCAAAATGGCTGCTGGCAATATGGCGCAACATCAACCAAACTTCCACCACAGCAGATGCAAATAATGAAAACATTCAATTATGTTGACACGTTCCAAAGGGGTAGCTGTGTCAGTCTAGTTCAACAAAACAAACAAGAAGTCTTGTGGCACTTTTAAAGACTAAATAAATGTATTTATCGCATGAGCTTTCATGGGAGGAAATCCCACTTCGTCAGACGCTTGAAGATGGAGAACTTACAGAATGATGTGTTAGTCTTTAAAAGTGCCACAAGACTCTTTGTTTATTATGTGAAATTCAACAGTTTACTGAGATACTGGCTATAGGAAAATAAGTTGGTTAGTTTCTAACTTAAGGTAGATGTGGTCATTGCATACCTGTAAAAATATGAAAGACCATAGCTCCCCATTCTGGTATAAGTGTCCTATAGCACACGTAACTTTACAGGAAAGGAGTTTTGCCTTAAGGGCAGTAAAATTCCTAGATGCTTTTCACAGACTAACATAGACAAAGACTGGCAAAAGTTAATGCTTCAGGTGTATCTTACTGCTCTGTCCTTTGCCTTTTAGAATGAGGCCATTTTCTTCCTCTTAGTCACCAACCTCCATGTAATCATAAAGAATCAGGACAGGGTAAAGGGGTTGTAGAGAAGATTACTAACCTACTCCCCCCCAGATTCCCCTTGCTAACCTCCGAACACCAGGTGGTTCAAGAACAAGAAGAGGCAGAGGTGAATGACACATACACTCACCTGTGACTCGAATCCCCCACCCTTCCCGGTTGTATTCTGCCCTCCACAGCACTGTGTAACTTTTGGAATTGCAGTTTCATTATTGTTTTAATGAAAGGTTTCCTTCTGGTTGCTATATAATAAATTAGTATAATAATAAAAATTGTTAAATATTCATAAAGGGCGGTCAGTGCATTTTAAATAGAAAATCCATAAATTTTAAATAAACAGGGTTTTAGAAAAGTATTGGACACAAGGTAAAATAACAGTTGCCATGGGTCCACTTTTATCACCCATACATGAGACTTCACTGCCTACAATTCATCCCACCCAACCCACTTCACAGGTTAACAGCAGAATGTACAGCTGTACATTTTCAGGCCTCAGACAGACT
Source organism: Pelusios castaneus (assembly GCA_007922175.1). Classification (NCBI taxonomy): domain Eukaryota; kingdom Metazoa; phylum Chordata; order Testudines; family Pelomedusidae; genus Pelusios; species Pelusios castaneus. The sequence continues at coordinate 13,450,324 of ML685814.1, forward strand.
CAAAGTAAGAACAGTAGGTATCACTGATAGTATTGCCCTGTCTGTTTCCATTTTCTGTTGGCTGTTCAAACTGCTGAGCAAGTCTGCACTTCAGGCCTTGCCTACACTACAAAGATAAGCCAACCTGTGTTAGGTCATCTTACAGCCACCCCATTAATTACAGTGGCGGCTGTGTCCATACTGCCGTCCTTGGGTTGCTGGTATGTGTCTTCACCAGACGCACTTCCACTGACTTAAGAGGTCAGTGTGAGGAGCTGGACCTCCCCACTCTCTGTTCCCCACTGGAAGTAAGGATTTCTCCCTTACTCTCACAGATACAGTGCAAATATAACATGGAGCTATAATCCTTCCACAGCTTCCAAGCTACTCCACGAACAGCTTCCTTCTAATGGCCAAATGCAAATTCCACTGACACTCTGCAACTGTGGAGGTAATGAACAGCATCTTCCTTCCAAGTGGTCTGTGAATGGCTTCATTAAGAAGGGTACCAGAGGATAAATCAAGTCTTCCAGTATAACTGGAGGAGTCTTCACACCATTCATGTCCATAGGGATCCTGGGGGCAAAGTCCTTTATTCATGAAGGTAAAAGAGCTGAATTCCAAAAGATCCTAGCATTGTGGACTTTTCCAGATCACCCTGCATTTGTGTGTGTAAACCTGGCCCCATGGTCAACAAGCCTTGGGAGCGCCATGGAACACTACACCTTGTGCACCCCCTAACCTGTCTGTGCCTCTCTTCCTCTACTCACAGGTGAGAGCCAGGACTGGGAGCAAAGCCATGGTTGGTATTGGGGGCTAGAGGCCAGGGCCACAACTGGAGGTGGGAGCAGGAGAGGGAGAAGAGCTGCAACTATGGCGGTGTGCAGAGCTGCAGCCAGACAGGCAGCCATGGCCAGGTATGGAGCTGCAGGTGAGCCAGGAACCATGGGCTGAAGCCAGGAGCACAGCTGGGGTCAAGACAGAAATTGGAGCCACAGCTGGAAGCGGAACTGAGCCTGCAGCTGAAGTGGGGCTGGATGATGCTTCTCCATCCCATGGGCCTGCTACTCCTCCCTTCCCCAAATTCATTTACACCCCCTAGGAGGCCCAGCCTACAGTTAGGGATCTCTGCCATGGAAGAATATCCCTTTTTATTGATAAATACTGAGTCCTGGAGTATGGGAGATGCCCACAGATAGTAGGCAAATGGCTCTTATTAGTTGCTGCAATGCTGTGTGTGAACCCCCATATGCAAAGACGTCAATTATTTCCTGAGCATTACCAAGCTTTATGATGATGCAACAGTACTTTATTCATGGCTTCACATACCTGCATGACAGTGGCCCCAACAATAGATCTCCCTACACTGAATTATCTGGCTATGGACGGTAACATCTGGGGGGAGCTGGCTGCAAGTTGGCAGTGGTGACCTGCTTCTCTGTTTGATGAGGTGCCGCATGTCAGTAAACTGCTGCTGCAGCTCCCGGGCTAGTTCAGCACATCTTAAAAAGGTTGCCTTCCCCATCTTGAAATTCTCTTGCCACTACAGGTCCTCTGAGGTCTGCAGAACAATCCTTGTCCACCAATTAAACTGGTTTTCCATGCCCAGAAACAGCACTGCATGTTGTGAAGCTGCTCAAGAAACAACTTCTGAAGTACCAGTTGCTTCATGTTTTTCTCTTCTTGCATGTCCTTGTCCTGCTTCCTCAGTTGCCACCAATGGTCCTGCTGCTGCCCCCACATCATCTGGTTTGGGAGCTGAAATACAGCCCAAGCAGTCTCTGTGTATTCACCACGGAACACTGTTTGGGTCTGTGCTGGCCAATAGCAAATTTCAAATGGCGCTAGCATGCCCAGGCAAGAAGCATGGGATGTGATAATGGAAATGTGGAATTATTTTAAAATTTGAATCTATCTAGCTTCCCCCAGGCTTCCTACAATGCGCAGTGAGAAAAATCCAAGACCGCACACTGCTCAGCAAAGTACCCTCTGAGAATGCCACACGCTTAGTATGCAGCAAGCTGCTGCCATGGGTACATAATGAGGAGAATTGAAAGAGGGCTCAGCTGTCTTGTGTGAATGCTGTTAGTGCAGGTCGCACACTGCGCATTAAATATCGTGTGTCAAATCAATCTTTAAACCACCTGTGTAGACAAGCTCTAAGTGATTTCCATATAATATGAATATTTCTGTACCACTGTGGTGTCTGAATTTATGGGAGCGGGAATATTTGGTGGAGGCTAGTTGTGAGTGTTTGGACGTAGGCTGATAATGTAAACAGTGTTGAGAATGTCTATTTTGTGAATGGAATCTTACAAGGCGAGGTTTCGTACTCTGTAACAAGGCCTCTATATCCTGCAGCACTATGATGCAATAGACTGGAAATTCTGCTGCAGTTTCAGCTCAGTTTTTAAAATGCAAGTTTTATTGAGTGGAACATGAAAATGAACAATGCAGTTAGTACAATATTCCTTGTGTTAACTAATTTGACAGAGCATTCATTTCACATTGTCCTTCCATTTACGCTGTTTTGCAAAATATATTCTAAGGTCAGAAGGGACCAGTATGATCATCTAGTCTGACCTCCTGCATAATGCAAGCCACAGAACTTCACCCACCCACTCCTGCAATAAACCTCTACCCTATGAGTAACTAAAGTCCTCAAATTAGGGTTTGAAGACTTTAAGATACAGAGAACCCACCAGCAAGTGAACCATGCCCCATGCTACAGAGGAAGGCAAAAAAACCCAGGGCCTATGTCAATCTGCCCTGGGGGGAAATTCCTTCCCAACCCCAAATATGGCAATCAGTTAAACTCTGAGCATGTGGGGAAGACTCACTAGCCCACTGGTTTTCAAACTATGGGTCAGGACCCAGTACTAGATTGCAGACCCTCGGGTACTGGGCCGTGGTGCTTCTTGCTGCCATTGCTGCAAAACTGGAATGCATTGCTCAAAGATGTCTTTGTTGGGTCATGGACATGCATGATTTTTTTTTCAACTGGGTCCTGAGAAAAAAGTGTTTGAAAACCACTGCACTAGCCAGACATCCAAGAAAGAATTCTTTGTAACAACTCAGAACCCACCCTATCAAACGTCTCATTTCAGGGCATTGGCATGTCTACACCAGTAGTCAAAGATCAGTCAATTGCCAAACTAGGCTGTCCCATCATGCTTTCCCCTCCATAAATTGATCAGGCTCAGTTTTGGTACTTGCACTGTAGAAATTGTCCTGGGGAACTTGAAGGTTTTGGTAGCAGAATAGGGAGTGGCAGAGTCTGCAGAGACATGAGAGGCAGTTGTAAATTTGGGGGTATAAACATATTAGTTGGAATTGCTATTAAAACTGTTAGTAATGAAATACTAAACAGTGTTGACTTTTAAATTGTCATCCTAGGTTTCATAGTTACTTTCATATGAATGAGGCAATTCATGTCTCTCAACATTACTGATTTACATTTTTAAGTTGTTTTGTATTTTTTTAACCATAAGCACTAGGAACATAATGTTTCCAGGATGAAAACTGATATTCTGATGTACAGGATCACACTAGTGGTGGGTACTATAGAAAATTCTGCAGCTATGGAATACATGGGGCATGGCTTATGAATACCCTCAGTTTACTGTCCTTTGCCTCCATCTTCTTAAGAGTTAAGACAGCTCTACACTAAGAACTCTTTGACAGTATAGCTATGCTGGTATACTATCCTGGCTAGATGCTCCTAGTGTAGAGACAGCTTTTACTGCATTTTTGGTGGCATAGCTTATTTCAGCCATCCTGAGCAAAATAAGCTATATTGGCAAAATCTTTTGCTGGTCTAACTGTGTCTGCAATAAGGGCTTCTGCTAGCACAACTATGTTGGTCAGGGATCACACCTCACCACACCCCTGGCTGACACACCCATGCCAGCAAAAATTTGTCTGTAGTCCCCCTCTAGTGCGGACATCACTTATACTGACAAAAACATAGTTTTGCCAGTATAGCTTATACTGATTCTGTGAATGAAAAAATGCTGGTATAAATGTGTCCACACTAGGTTTTTGCTGGCATAGAAACTTTGCCAAAGGGGGGGGGGGAAGTCATACCCCTAATTGACATTACTACATCTGCAAAAATTTGTAGTGTAAACCTGGCCTTAGTGTTATGCCTTGGTTCCTTCCAGGACTTAATTTCATTCTCCAACTGTATTTCCCACCAGGTGAACATCAGATGGAGTTGCTTGACTATGTAGCAGCCAAGTTCCATGAGGAAGCTGGCATCTTCAAGCTTTTGGTATGAGCCTTAAGTCATTTTACTATTCTGCATCAGCTTCATGCTTTCAGGATAATTTCCTCTCTTTTCCTCCTTCCTTTTCTTTCATTACATTTATTTATTTTGTATCGTTACCATGTAGATCATCGACTCCATAATGGCGCTCTTCCGTGTAGATTTCAGTGGCCGTGGGGAGCTAGCTGAACGGCAACAGAAACTTGCTCAGATGCTATCAAGGCTCCAGAAAATCTCAGAAGGTAGGGGAGACCTTGCAAGAAAAGTAAAAAATGTATTGGAACTACTGAAAAAGCAGTTGTTGGTAGCCCAGCATTACCACAAGGTAGCACCAATTAATTTAATGGTAGAGATTACTCAATAAATCTTTCCTTGCCTTACATAACAACATGCTAACAAAATGTAATAGTTAGTTAGAAATCTTGTGACTTCAGATTGCCTAAGTAGCTTCCAAGATTCTTCAACATTCTGTACCATCCCAGAATTATTCTTATTTGTATTTCAGTGTAGGAGAAGGTAAAAGGTTAAAATAGAAAAGACAAGTAGAAATGGTCAGGAATGAGACCTAAGGTTTAGCGAAACAATCCAAGACAGTAGCCCTGAGTTAGATAACAAGCTAAATTGACAGGAGTCAGGCTAAGGCAGTCTAACCTCACAGAAATTGGCAGGAAGTAAGCTGCAGCTGCAGTAAGAGTGGAAATGACTTTGAAGGTATAAGGTGTCGAGTTGGCTTAGTGCCAAGGAGATAAAAAGTGATGTTTCAGCCAAACCATGACAGCTTGATGGATGGAGATGTTCAGTGATGCATGGACCTATCAGATTAATGGGTGGCATTGAAAAAGGGGTACGTGGACCAATCAAGGTAAATTGAAACCCAAAGAAGGTTGAGCCAATAGGTTCAAACAGGGTATAAAAATAGGAGCCCCAGAGCCCAGATTCCATGCAGCCGAAGGGGTGACTGAGAGTCCTGCTATTAGTTGAGCTGTTCCGTTGCATTGAGAGCATGAATGCTGCCAGCAGATCTGTTGAGATAGGTCGCTTGCCATTGTGCTACATTGCAAGAAAGCTTAGCCTGGCATCTACGTTTCTACAAAGATCCGTAGTGGAGTTGCTTTCTTCGATCATGAGTGTTACCTCAGTTTACCTCATGCACACAGGGTACGCCTAGGCTTAAGGTTAATGAGCTAACTTGAGTTCTCACTAGAAACCTAAGCCAAAGGTAACCCAAAGCATTAACCAAAGAATCACCAGGCTTACTCACTCTCTTAGAGATCCAAGCCAGGCTCAAGATCACTGGGCTAACAAAGTACCCACGTAAAGATCTGAGCCAGGGGGAATCCTGGGGGACCATGCATACAGAGACACATGCACGCAGCCAAAAAGACATCCATGCCGGATGCAGAACAACACAGATAAGAACGCCTCCTGCCCAGCATATCACATTAGCACATAGAAGTGCCAGTTGAGAGAATTGGGGTACTGTTCAAACAAATAATGAGACAGTTCCTGCCTTGAAGAATTTGCTATCTAAATAGACAAGAAAGATGAATGGTGTGAGGACAAACAGAGGTCCAAAGGGGAAATGTGACTTACCCCTTATCACAGTCTCCCAACAATAATGGAATGTTATAATGGTTTATTATTCGCTGAGTAGGAAGTTAAATTTTCCACCATTTTTGGAATGTTTCATTACAACCAGTGAAAGGAGTGCTAAAGATTCTTTCCATACAATATATAAAATAATTCCAATTGTTTGGGATGGGGGAAAACATCTAGGATGCATTTTCCAAAAGTGCTCAGTGTTGGCCTAACTCTGATCCAACTGAATTCAAATGAAGTGGAGTACTGTGTCCAGTTCTGGGCGCCACGTTTCAGGAAAGATGTGGACAAATTGGAGAAAGTCTAAGAACAACATGAATGATTAGAGGTCTGGAATACTTGATTTATGAGGGAAGATTGAAAGAGCTGGATTTGTTTAGTTTAGAAAAGAGGGGTGCATCTACACTTACAAATTAAGTCGACTTAAGCTTGCTTAAGTCGACTTAATTTACTCTGCGTCCACACTGGCATTTTCTTAAGTCGACTTAAGCAGCTGCTTAAGCTTAAGTCGACTTAAGGAAAATTTAAGTCAACTTTATTAAACCTCGTTTTAAGTTGACTTTGCTGGCTAAGTCGACTTTAGAAAGTCGACTTAGCCAGTGTGGATGTGGAGTAGCCCTAAGTTGACTTAGGGGGCTTTAGGGCTTCCCCACTGCCCTCCCTGCCAGGGTGGCTGGCACAGCCACAGCCTGGTGTGCCCCCCCACAGGGCAGGACAGAGCCCTGCCGACCCTGCCCCTATGCCCTGCCAGGGTCCCTGTCAGGCTCAGCCCCCCTTGTACCCAGATACAATGGGGCAAAGGCTCAGTCCCCTGGCACTTGGCAAGGGGTGCCCCCCCTGCCACCATGGACCTGTCCCAGGTCCACCTAGCCCCTACAAGTCGACCTAGGCGTCCAGTGTGGACGCTCTAGGTCGATTTGGTAGGGTCCCCTCTAAGTCGACTTAAATTTTGAGTGGGGACATGCTAAGTGGACTTAAATTAACAAGTGTAGACATAGCCAAGGAGACTGAGAGGGGACATGATAACAGTTTTCAAGTACCTAAAAGGTTGTCACAAGAAGGAGGGAGAAAAATTTTCCTCCTTAACAGCTGATGATAGGACAAGAAGCAATGGGCTTAAATTACAGCAAGGAAAGTTTAGGTTGGACATTAGGAAGAAATTCCTAACTGTCAGGGTGATTAAGCATTGGAATAAGTTGCTTAGGGCAGGTTGTGGAATCTCCATCATTGGAAGTCTTTAAGAGCAGGTTAGACACATGCCTGTCAGGGATGGCTTAAGAGGGTACTTGGTCCTGCCATGGGTGTAGGGGACTGGACTCAATGACCTCTCATGGTCCCTTCCAGTTCTGTAATTCAATGATTCTAAGAATTAAGCCAGCTCTGATCTCTTTTTAAAATCCTATTCCTAGTTAGTCAGAAAGATGAGCAGGAATATTCTGTAGTTTGTGATACGGGTGATGTACCTGTCACTTAGGAACTGTCTCTGTTGTGCCACTCATGGGATAATGTACATACATTCCACTTTGAAATCTTCTCCTTTTTTTAGGTCTTCATATTATTCTTTGTTGCAGAATACAATGTGGCTGTGTTTGTGACCAATCAGATGACTGCTGATCCAGGAGCAACTATGACGTAAGCTATTTGCTCTTCTATTTTCTCTATGACAGGGCTCGACAGATTTGCCCCCCAGCTAGGAGCCAGCCCCAAAACTATGGCACCTACCTGTGCCATGGAATGGAATGCCCCCCTGCCCCCAAAACAGCCATGGCCAGCTAGGCACCATGATGAAATTTCTGGGTGCCATGGAGGTCTGGTGCCTGGGATTTGTTGAGCCCTGTCTTATAAACTTCTCCTCTTGTATTATTAAACACTTAACAGATAATGGGATTTGGAGTTTTGTCAGGAAGGGCAAGGACAAAGGGTGTGAAGATGGATCCTACATTTTTAAACAGGTTCAGTACTGGGCTGTGATTTCCTATTACAAGCCTCTTTCAGATCGGGTGTGTGAACACACTTTTCAGATAACTGTTGTGTTGAGGGAGTTAATCAGAAGCTCCCCATCTAAGACATAAAATGGTTGTAGAAATGTTCTCAGGAGTGTGGACTGAGTAAATATTTGGGGTTTTGCTGTGTACTGTTTAATGTGGAGGGGAAGGAAGAGGGGCTGATGGAAGCAAAGTGGGTGATGTAGTATCTTTTATTGGACCAATTTCTGTTGATGAGAGAGACAAGCTTTCAAGCTTACACAGGAGCTCTTGGTCAGTTCTAGGAAAAGTACACAGGGTTGCACACCTAAATACAAAGTTGAGCAGATTGTTTAGCATAAGTACTTAACACATATTTCAAGGAACCATTTAAGGTGAAGGGGCCAGTTAATATCCCTCCAATCAAAAGTGGGAAAAGGAAGGGGGAAGGCACTCAAGGAGGCTGTGGGGGGATTGTCAGTGGGTTGCAGATTGTTGTAATAAACCATAAATCTAGCATCTCTATTCAGTCCATGATTTTTAGTGTCTAGCAAGGTTGTGAAATTAAGCTCCAAGGCTTATTTTTTGAAAATGTTGTTCAGGTTTCTTTTGAGGATGAGGACTGATAGGTCACAGAGTGATCTCTTTATGAAAAATGTTAACCCATAGGTGATCAACTGTTTTTGTCTTTTATCATTTTTTGTGTGAGTTTGAGAGTGTAGTGATTGTCCGGTTTCGCCCAAGGAGTTGTTATTGGGGCATTTAGTGCACTGGATGAAGTACATCACATGTTGTGATAGGCATGTGTAGGCTGCATGGATCTTGAAAGGTGTGTTTTGGGGGGTATTGATCACTGTAGCTGTGGAGTTGTGGCTGCAGGCGTTGCCTTTGTTGGGCTGGCAGATATATGGTGCCACTTTGAGTTGGTGTGTCATGGTCTGTGGGGACCCTGCTTCTGATGATGAGCTTGGAGAAGTTGGGATGATGTTTGAAAGGCAGAAGGAAGGGGTTCAGGGAAGATTTCTTTCAGGGTGGTGTCCCCATTGAGCATGGTTGTTGTAGTTTGATGATACTCGGTATGGTTTCGAGTGTGGGGTGGTAGGTGACACCTACGGGCTACAATTGATGTGGATTTTATTTCTGTATTGAAGTGGATTCTCTTGGGGTATTTGGGTGGTCCGTCCATGATTTTATCCATTTCTCTGATGGTGTGTCCTTGTTTGGTGAAGGCAGGTTAGAGTGTGTTAAGGTGTATACCTTGGACTTTCTCCTCAGAGCATATTCAGTCTCTGTCTATAGAAAACAGATTTCTTGGTATGCTTGGTCTGGTTACAGAATCTATGAAGCTAAGTGCTGGGATCTGTGGTTTTCTTGTATATAGCTGTCTGTAGTGTTCCACTGTTGATGCTGATTGTAGCATCCAGGAAGTTGATGCTAGTTTGGATTTGTTTCAGAGTTTAATGGATGGGAGGGGAGGGGGGGTTGACGTTGTGGTGGAAATCTGTGAGGGAGATTTAAGTTGTCTATAGAGGATAAAATATCATTGATATATTTGAGGTATATCATTAGTTTTGTGGTGCATTTGTCCAGAAATTCTTCTTCAGTGTGGCCCATGAAGAGATTGGCATATTGGGGAGCCATCCTAGTACCCATGACTGTTCCCGTGGTTTGGGTAAAGTATTTCTGGTTGAGGGGAAAATTGTTATGGTGTGAGGATAGAATGGATGAGTTTGCCAATGTGTTTAGGGTGGATGTCTGTGGACTGTCCATTGTCTTGCAAATATTTGAAGCAGGCAGCTATGTGAAGGAAGGCAGAAGATTCAGAAACTGAGCACAGACAAAAAACAGAGAGAGAGAAGCAGAGGCAAAAACTAAGAAAGTGACGCAGTAGCCTGAATGTATATGAACATGGAAAACAGCTAAAGAGAGATCTTTTGGGTTGGTGTTGGCTAAAGAGGCTTGTGGCTGTAAGTTAAAAAAGGGCTCCATTTGTTCTTGATTTTTCCAGCAATTAGAGAAGCAGGATTTTGAATGTTCCTAGTAAACAAATAATATTGTATCAAAGGCTATGTCTACACTGGCAAGTTAGTTCGAATTAAGGAGCCTTAATTCAAACTAACTAAAGCCCTGGCTACACTAGGCTTTAGTTAGTTCGAATTAAGGGCTTCCTTAACTCGAACTAATAAGTTTGAATAGGGCTTCAGAAGTAAGGCTTTAATTTGAACTAACTAGTTCGAATTAGCCAATGTGGCCATGTTAATATGAACTAATTTCTGAGTTCGAACTAACCGGCCATTGAAATGAATGGGGATCGCTAATTCGAACTAAGCAAGTGTCGTGAATGGCACTTGCTTAGTTTGAACTAACTTTTTCTAGTTCGAATTAAGCTAATTCGAACTAACTAAAATTAGTTCAAATTAGTTAGTTCAAACTAACTAATTCGAACTAATTTTAGCAAGTGTAGACATAGCCAAAGAGAATATCAAATGCCACCAATTTCTGTTTCCAACTGAGGTCCAAATGAAACCTGGGACCTGAACTTAGACTAGCCGCTCAGGTGAAAAAAGGATCATTCACAAAATTACACTCATGGGTTTTTTCTGAGTCTTCACATTCTTTTCCTTCCACTGTCTATTATGATAGCCCCTTTCACCATGGGTTGAACTTAGAAAACATATCACAAGAAATATTGAAATTTTTTAACAGAATTGTGGTGGAACCAGTTTAGGTGCTAAGATTAAGGGTGGGATTTCTCCAAACATTTCATGTTGGCCTAAAGCTGGACATGAGCAGAGTGAGGCCACCACTGAGTTCTTTCCAGTATCACGCCTGAGAGCATACACATAGCAAAAACTGAGACCTGTTCTACACTAGGAAATTAGCTTGGTATGACTGCTTTGCTCTGGGATGTGAAAAATTCACACTCCTTGAACAATGCAGTTAAACTGACCTAATGCTAGTGTAGACAGGGCTAGATCTAAGGGAGAAGTCTCCTGTCCATCTATCTGCCGCCTCTCAGGGAGGTGGGGTACCTATGTCAATGGGAGAATCCTTTTTGTCAACGTTGTAGTGTCTTCACTGAAGCGCTAGAGTAGTGTAGCTGCTGTGGTGAAACGGCACCACTGCACTGTTTTAAGAATAGACAAGTTCTTAGCTAACTCCTTTTGTTACACATCCATTCATCTGAGACCATTGTGCCTTGTCTGACAGCTTATCACAGTTGTCAGCCTATGAAATTCACCACGAGAAACTTAATCCTTATTTTGTGTTGATTTAGTTTTCAGGCGGACCCTAAGAAGCCGGTTGGTGGCCACATCCTTGCTCATGCTTCAACCACAAGAATTAGTTTGCGGAAGGGAAGGGGAGAGTTGCGTATTGCCAAAATATATGACAGGTAAATAAACATCTCTCTTTTGTAAGACAGGAGCTGTATTGGGTGGATTAGTTTCAAAGGGGAAGCCATGTTAGTCTTGGTCAGCAAAACAAACAAGGAGTCTTGTGACACTTTTAAAGACTAACAAATGTATTTATCGCATGAGCTTTTGTGGGAGAAAATCCCACTTTGTTAGATGCTTTGAAGATGGGAAACTCACAGAATGGGAGGAAGTTAAAAGTTCTTAATGAGTGACATAGCTCATACTATGGGAACATGATGGCACCATAGCTGGTTGCTGAGTTCCAAACGAACCCTGCTTCTGAATGGCATCTTGAGGAAAAAGTGTGCAAGAAAATTAACTAGGAGACCTAGGTTGAAATTCTTTACTTGTGATTTAGGTCACAAGTAAAAGAATTTTGGGGGGGTGGGTGAGGCTCATCATAATTACCAGTAGAGATTTGTCTCTATTAGTTAAATTGCCAAACAATTTGGTATAATTGGTAGTCTCTGCCCAGAGGAGGTGCAGGCCTGGAAGTTCACCTGTGGAGGGGGCAAGTCAGGACTGAGGCCATGTCTACACTACATATTTTGCTTGACACCAGTCATGTTGGTGTATAGCTGCCAAAGTTGGTGTGTTGGTTAAGCGTGTGAATACTTGGCTGCTTGGGTTGGTGCTGCACATGCTCATCTGGACTCCAGGCGTGCGTGTGTGAAAGTAAAGTGCAGTGCACCACAGGTAGGTATTGCAGTGTGTCACATGCTGCCACCCACTGGCAGTGTTTCTTGGGACATTTTTGCAATTTTTTGTAGGATAATATTTACCAAGTGATCTCTGGGAGCTAAGGGTCAAATTCCCAGCATGCAATGTTCTCTATCCCAGTGGTTTTCAAACTGTGGGTCGGGATCCAGTACTGGGTCGCAGACCCTCAGGTACTGGGTTGCGGCGCCCCCTTCTGCCGCCACTGAAAGGCTGGAATACATTGCTCAAAGGTGTCATTGTTGGGTCGCAGGCATAAATCATTTTTTTCAACTGCATCCCAAGGAAAAAAGTTTTAGAACCACTGGTCTATCCCATAATGCCATCCATATCCCATAATTTTTACGCTATTTTTTACAAATCCCACAGACCCCCATGGTACTTTTCAGTTTCTGTCATCTCTCAGAGAAGCACGATGGAGCTTTACACTGGAGTACTCTCATTATTCTCTTATAAGCATTGCAAATACAGGACAGCACAATTCTCCCGTATTTACAGACCCCCCATAAAAAACTGCAACAACTAGGGACATGAGGATTTTCTCTAGGACAGTTTGCTGAAGGATTTATCCAAAGACAATTCAGGTTGGTGGTGGTATAAATGGAGTAGCTGCAGACTGGCAGAATGCTGCTTCTGGGCCCAGGAAATGAGCATTAACTGGTGGGATCCCGTCATAGTGCACCTTTGGGACAGTGAGCAATGCGTGACTGCAGGAAGGCCACATATCTGAATCTGTGTGCCAAGCTTGCCCTGCCCTCCAGCACAGGGATACCAGAATGAGAACTGCAATACCAGTGGAGAAGCAAGTGATGATCACAACGTGGAAGGTTGCAACACCAGATTGCTAGCAGTCAATGGGAAATCGTTTCTGAGTTGGAAAATCCACAGTGGGGGCCGTTATAATGCAAGTGTGTAGGGCCATTGATTGTCTCCTGCAGTGCAGGACGAAGACTCTGCGCGGTGCAGGGGACGGGACGGATTTGCAGCACTGGTGTTCCTGAATTGTGGTGGGGTGATAGATGGTACGCATCTCCCTATTTTGACCCAAACCCTCCTTGTCACAGAGCGCATCATTAGAAAGTGCTACTTTTCTGTGGTGAATCACTGGGGACGCTTCACCAGTACCAATGTGGGGTAGTCAGGGAGGATGCATGATGTTTGCATCTTTCAGAACACATGACTGTTCAGAAAGCTGCAGGCAGGGACATTCTCAGCTAGCTAGTGTAGCTGAGGCCTTATTGAGTGGGGGGAAGGTGCAGAAAATCAAATAAAATAAAATGTGCAAATAAAACCACAGGCAATATTAACCAAATTTTTAACATAACTTAATGGGGTAAAAATTTAAAATGAGAAAGGAGGTAACTATTTATGTTCATTTGAGTAAATGAAAGCCTGTTGTGTCTACAAGTACACCAGTTGTGGTTCTTACAGGTTAGTGTATGTGAAGCTATAGTTTTCCTTGCAGACCCCCAGCATGGACTGGTAGAAGTAATAGTGCACCCTGTAACGCCATACTGTATGTCTGAGTATGCAGGGAGCAGTGACAATGGAATTGTCCAAGGACTGCAAAGGGAGGAGATTCCAGGGGTGTTGGACCTATAGGTCAACGAGGGTCAGCAGTGTTTGGCTTTGCTGTCTGAGTAGGTCCATTATGTATGGTGCACTTCCTGTTCCTTGTCCTACTGGGTCTTTTTTCTGTCTTTTCCATTGTGTTGGTGATATTAGCCCTCCAAGGCCCATGCAGCACTGGCTTGCAGGATCTTGCAGAATGTGGCTTCCCTAGTCCTTCCTTGTCCTCGTCAGGGTCAGGCATTCTTCAAGGCTGCCATCCCAGAAAGTGCTGATAAAAACAGAAAGCTGTACTATTGCATTTACAGTCACAAGGGAAAGATACATTTTCCAAACTCCCTTCCCATTTTCCGATAAAAACTTCTAATAAGAAAAGCTTATTGACACTTCAGCTTTGAAACGCCTAGACACAGCACTTGAGCCCCAGCCATGGTAAATATGGTGCATCAGGGACAAAGAAGGAAAGATTTTCTATTGCGTGAAGCTATAAAATCTCAAACAGGTCCTGGCTCGCAGCATTGCTGGAGTCTCCTGCTGTGTTTCTCCCTCTTTTCTTCTTCCTCATTGTTCATGGCAGGGATCTCTGTCTTGGGCTCCTCCAAGGCAACCATAGTGGTCTGCAGGGTGCTGGTGGGGTCTCTTCCAATTATGACACGCAGTTCATGTAGAAGGGCCAGTTCAGTAGCCCAGCACCAAATCTATTGTTGCACTTCCTGCCCTTGTGGTATCCCTGGTAAAGCTCCTTCACTTTCATACAGCCCTGCTATTGATCCCTCTCTTACCTTTTGCCTGCCTCTCCCATGCAATATTCCCACAGATGTCCAAATTTCTCCAGCTGGTCCATAGCTGTCCTTACAGGCCCAGGAGATTCAGTACCTCCTGTATGCTCCAGGCAAGAGTTCATCTAGAATTGTGCGGAGCTGGCTGGTGGGCAATTGTACACAACAAGGGAGAGCTTCAAGGTTGCTGTCCAATCTAGACAATGAGAAAATGGCATTTTAAAAGAGCACTCATGGGACTTTAAACGGAGCAGGGGAATGGTTCCGGTTTCTGACCCTCTGGGCTGTAGAGTTTACAGCTGTGACCAGAGCAGTCACTGTTGCAGAGAAAGGGGCATTGCTGGGCAGGGCAGCTGCCGGAGGCCTGAGGGTTGAAACAGATCCAGCAGTGTCTGTATTCACACCTTGTTGACCTCAGTTGGGCAACCATGGCTCTGTGTCATATGGGGCTGTGGTTTTACTGCATTGTTATGATGAGGAGCTGATGTCAGCTGGAGATAAATTTGAGCATAGACACGTGCACAAATAGGCACTGTTTGGTTCTGCTACTTCACGGGGGGGGGGGGGAGGGTGGTATGGGGGGCAGAAAGGAAACCACTTCAAATGGGAAATCTAAATAAGAAAAATATATGCACTTTTGTGTGCACATCACCTGGGTCTTTATTTTTGAAAAGCTTAAGAGAAAAATAAGTGGTGCACAGACTTTTATTTACCCTTTGCACAGGGGTGGATTTCACACTTTTGGGTGATAAATCTCCTATGAACAATTTCTATAATTTACAACTAAGAATATGAGCTTTTAGGTGTTCTAGCTAGTTTGTACTGATAAAATCTTGGGAACTGAATCATGACTACATTTTCCACAGGGAGCAGCCATTTTCTTGCTTCTTTCTTTTCCCAGCCCCGAGATGCCTGAAAATGAAGCCACATTTGCAATAACTGCTGGAGGGATTGGGGATGCGAAAGAGTAGGTGGAAAACTGAAGCAAATCTCCATTTGAAAACACCCCATGCACCTCAGATGAAGCCATGGTATTCAAGGTCTGACTCTTCTGTTACTTAGTGTTTTTCATATGAAATATGGAATATTTAGAATTAGAGGGATGCTGGGAAGAGTTTTTTAGGTATCATATTTCAATGACCTTAAGAGTGCATTGTTCACCTGAGTTCTATTTTAAAAGGATCTTTCAAGTAGCCAGAAGTTTAAAAAGCATAGAAATGTGACTTATTCAGGGAATACTTCCCTAAAGTTCACGAGAAGCAGAACTGTTTTGTCACATGACTTAATGGGCACAGTTTATAGTTTCTTGGGAAGGGAATGTCTGTGGTACAATAGAATATATTCGCATGGGATGGAACAACACTGAAACATAGTTGAAAAAAATAGCAAGTAACTAGTACACAGAGGGAAAGTGTAGTGACAGAGAGAGATAAGAATAAGTGAACTTGCTAATGTTTCATTGGCAGTAAAGGAATGATAGCTACCTAAAAAGATTTTTAGAAATGTCCATCTCGATAGATTATTTATTTGTTTTTCAAAGTCTGTATTTGTGTTTTGGAATATTTAAAGCTGTTATCTATTTTTTATGTCTATGAAAAATACTAAATTAGACCATTTCTCTTCTTTATGATTGTGTGCAATACAGCCAACACATAGTTTGAACGGAAGCCTGGTTCTATGAGTTGTCTTGCTGATTTTGTTGTGAGAACTTACATGAGTAAACTGAATGGGATATTCTGATATCCTTTTTAAAAATAAGCAAACACTATATATTTAACACTTTGGGGGGATTCCTCATTTTTTTCTTACTTCAGTCACTATCAGCAAGGGTCCAAGACTGGAGAGATTATCCCTGCAATAGAGGAGAACCAGATGGGATGGAGCTAATTGATGCTTTACAATGTATTGTTATTAAGACTGATCAAAGAGACAAAAGCGATACAGTACACTCCTTTTTCTTCCACTTGTTCTAAGTGAGCGGTTTCCAAACTTTTCCAGAGTGAAGCATATTTTAAATAATCGAGATTATCTTGTGGGCTACTTCTCTTCCCATTCATAATCAAATAATGTCCCTGTGGCAACAACAATTGCTTTCTTAGAAAATATCACTAAAGTATAGAATGCATCTTTTATTACCTTTCAATACAATACGAGGCAGAGACTCAGCACCAGGTGACCAGTTAGTGAGAACACATCTCATAAAACACGAGATAGAAGTCTCTGTGGAGTCACTACCATGAGCACAAAGCTGCAGAATCCATTCTAGACAACCTCTCTCTTAAGATGTGGACCAAAGCAGGAAAACCTGACAGCCACTAGATTACAGGGTTTGGTCCTGTGTTTGGATCATAAGATTGGCAAAATATAAAGTGTTGGTATCCACAGAAAACTCCAGATGATCAGCCTAATTAAATGTTTCTCTTAAAGTATAAACTTAAATGCAAAGCAGAATGTTTAATTTTAGTGCTTAAACAAGCAATGAAAGATGCTTTAGTACACGAGAATATTTTCTCAGTCTCATGGATGGTCCACAAAGAATACATATCAACAAATTCTTCTATGAGGAAACTGACAAAATACAATAACCTTTCCCCTCCCCTTGTCTTGCAATCCCTTATCTCCTCTCCTCCTACTGTCCTCTCCTGCATCTTCCCTGTGACAGATGGAAAAGTTTCTTATCTGCTTTCCTCCTCAAATCTTTCCATTTCCCCCAGTGAGCTCATCCAAGTCACATCTCCTCATCCCCTCTTCTCTATACTATTGCTCTTCTCTGGCTTTTTCTTCTTACACAACTAACATGTTTTCATTTCTCCCATCTTAAACTACTGCCCCTTCTCTTTCTTTCCTTTCATCTTTGTCGTGTGCTCTTTACAATGGGTATGTGCAGTTCTTCAAGTAGATGCAGACATATATTCCACTGAGATGTATGCACACCTGGCGTGCTGGAGCAGTACCCGTAAAGGGCTAGCAATTGAGCTTTGTGGCCTCTCTCCTGGCAATGTGAGGTGGCACTGCTCTGATCCAGCTCAGTACCTTCTTACCACCTGTGGCTGAAGTTGGTGCTCTGTGTGGTTGTAACCTCACAACAACCTCACTATTAATATTAGTTAGTTAGTAGTTTAGTATTAGTTCTATTAACTTTCCCCTCCCAGCGTTGCCTTCACTGAGGTTCAAACATTGTCCTTTGTGTGGGGGAGCAATCCCTAACAGCAATTCCCACCCATAGTGCATGCTTTCTCTTGGCAAGACCCACCTCAGAGAGTGCTGTTTTGATCTGCAAATTATTCATAGCCCACTATGTTATTACACTAGGCTGACCAGACATCCTTGATTTCAGGGGAAGGTCCCTGATTTAGTTAATAATCTGTCCCCAGAAATGTCCCCAATTGGCTTTGTCACCAAACAGTGGTTTAAAAATGTAGCAAAACGGTAATAAATAAATGTGACTCAAATAATAAAATGTAACCTCTGCAGTACACTTCAGATTTTACTCCATATCAAAATCATAGGTCTAGGAATATGGCATAAATATTGTATATAATTAGCTTGCTCAATTATACTTGGTCTGGCTCTCTAAATGTTACTGTAACAAGGGCATCAAGGTTGTTACATGCCAAGGTCAGTTTGATTGCACGTATGGTGTGAACGACGATTCCAGAAGTGCTATTGGGCTGCCCAAGAAATGTAAGTGTTACCTCAACAACCAACTACAAAAAGAATTTTCTTCCTTGCAACTAACTGCAAAAGAAACATCTGTGTTATGTGCAATGTAACATTCCATATTTACCATTTCCAGTGGAGGCAGGACATGGATAAAAGAACGTGAAGGTACAAGTAAATACAAATCCTCCCAAAGTGCCCATGCTGGTTCAAGTTGTGTAACTTTTTTTTTTTTTTTGGAAAGTTGAGTCAACACAGCGTGAATATGACCTTGCTATGCAAGAGGGAATCTTTGCTTATCAAACCATTCATCATAATCACAATTTAAGATCAATGGACTGCACATTGAGTTTAAATAGAAAATTCTACAACCCCAAAGTTAGTTTTGTGAGGACTGTAGTGGTGCAGTTGCTCTGCTACAGCACCCAGAGGGTTAACTGGGCCTGGGAGCAGCAACCAATCAAATGGGAAGGTTGCAGAGCCAATAAGGGGCAGGCAGCCTGTACAAAAGAGAGCAGCAGAGCTAGCTCAGCTGGGGCACTGGCCATGGAGTAGCAGGCCTTGGGGCTAGACAGGCCACTGCCATAGTGCTCCCTCCTGCCATGCCTCCAGACCAGCTGGTTGGCCCCCAGGGGCAGTGGCGTTGCTGGCGCTGGGCACACGGGGCACAAGCCCTGAATCCTGGTGCCAGTGCCCTGAATCTGGTGGGGACCTGGGCCCTGGCAGCTGCCCAATCCCTCGCTGGTCCCGGCCAGGGAACTGAGGGCCTGGCTGATGGGGGCGCCCAATCTGGGGCCCAGCCAGCAGCTACCCGATCTGGCATCAGCCCTGCCACTTCCCCAAATCCTGCAGGGACTTGGGACCCAGCTGCCACCAGCACGCATGGGGTCCAGTGCTGGCCCTGGTCCCAGTGGAATCCAGCCCTGACCCCCACCAGGTCGGGACACTCTGGGCCGGCCCTGACTTCAGCCAGGGGCCTGGGACCCAGCAGCCAGAGGTCACCGAATCCAGCACTGACCCTGGCTGGAGACCCAGGACTGATCTGCTCACCCGCGGCGGTGGGGGCTCCAACCCTGGCTGGAGATCCAGAGCCAGACCAGGAGCCCATTTGGGCCTCAATTGGGGATCCAGAGCCAGATCGGGCCTAGGTGGCCAGATTGGGTCTATGGGGGCGAGGCCAGCACGGCAGGAGGCAGAGCCCAGGCCCTGAACTTCTCCTTGGGCAGTTACCCCTTCCTGGGGGCAAGACCGGCTGGCCTGTGGCAGCATCCTCTGGGAGCGATGCCAGCCGGCGCACTGGGCAGCCTCTGGTAGCAGCCCTCCAGACTTGGAGTGCTGTTGAGCTGCCAAACCAGAGCTCCTGCAGCTTAGGCTAGTATGGACCTGACATCGCTGTGGGGCCTGGAGGGCAGCCACTGGAGGCTGACTAGCAGGTCTAGGGGCAGGAGCGCCACGGCGAATTGGCTATGATCTTTGGCCCCAGGACCATGGCCTGCCCTGCTCCCAGGCTGTGGGGATGGGGGCTGGCCCAGGGCCCTGGTCAGGGAGAGCTGGCACCCAACTCAGAGGGGCGTCCATGGTGGAGGGGACCCACAGTGGGGCCCAGGCCAGGGGCCCCAAGGCCCTTTACTCCAGCCCTGGCTGCCGAAGAGCAGCAGCTGCTGTCTGGGAACCAAGCTCTAAACTCAGCACCCCACCCAGCAGCAATGCAGAAACGAGGAGGGCAATCCTGCAACCCCTCTACGATAGCCAGATTTCCTGATCTGTGAGGAGTTTTTCACAGCCGTGAATTGGGGCCAGCCACTGCAGCCCCATAACCAGCCTCAGTGGGTGGAACTTGCCCTGAGCCTTATAGACATAGCAGTCCCCCAGCCCAACCCAGCCCCTCTTCCTCAGCTTTCAGACTTCCAAGCAACTGTGACTCTTGCCTATCCAAGCTATATACCAGCTCAAGGAGTGGACCCGGGTGGTGCTGTTGATGTTACAACACCCACATGGTTGAAGGGTTGTAAGTTCAAAGCCCAAGAAGAAACTGTTTCTGTCAAAGGGGTTTCTAAGAGAGGCCTTGGGGAAAATATAATTAGAGGACAGGAAATGATTTAGAAGTTGCTTAAAATAGTTGCAAATTTTTAACTGATGTGTGGGAGTGCTTGGTGAGGGGAACAAGCATAGAGGAGACTGGGGTTGCAGCAAAGGAAGGGGTTATGGGGAAATTAGAGGGGGCAGGATAGTGGGAAGGGCGATATAGTGGGAGGGAGGGTGAATGGATGTCAGTCACCCCCACATTTTTCTCTTCCATAGGTGCCCTGTGATTGGGAGGTCTTGTCCTTCTAAGGTTGTCTGAGGTCCCCTTCCTATGAGCCAGAATTAGGGATCCCTCTCCTTGCTCCAGTGCAGGTGTGAGGATCTGAGGGGGCAGGCTATTCCTGTTGGGGTGTCTGAGACCATCTGCTTGTCCCTTTGTGTGTTCCAGGATCTGGGGGTCCCTGCCCTTTTACAGGGGTGTCTGACCCTTTTCTTTACCTCCCCCATGTGTTCTGGGATCTGGGGGACCCTGTCTCCTGAGTCTAGGGGCTATCTGAGCCCTTTTCGCTACCCATGGCAGTTTAGAGCTCCTGAGTCCCCCCACCGACTAACAGCTCCAGCACCACTGCCCTGAGGCTGAAGCAGAAAATATCACAGAGGTCTCTGGAAGTCAGTTCCAAAGGAGTAGTCGCTATGTTAGTCTAGTTCAGCAAAACAAACAAGGAGTTCTGTGGCACTTTTAAAGACTAACAAATTTATTTATCACATGAGCTTTCGTGGAAGAAAATCCCACTTCGTCAGATGCTTTGAAGAACTTCACAGGACTCCTTTTTTGTTCTGGAAGTCAGGAAATCCATGACTTTGGTGACATAATCTTATCCTTACATGAGTGACACAATGTGCACAGAGCTGGAATGAGGCAAACTAGATCTCTCAGGGGATCCGTGCAACTCTCTGCTGATCACACACCTTTGGGGAAGGAA
This sequence comes from Pelusios castaneus, assembly GCA_007922175.1. Classification (NCBI taxonomy): domain Eukaryota; kingdom Metazoa; phylum Chordata; order Testudines; family Pelomedusidae; genus Pelusios; species Pelusios castaneus. The sequence continues at coordinate 13,471,282 of ML685814.1, forward strand.
GAGAGGCTCACTGCTGCCAAGGGGAATGGCTCCCCTTAAACCATCTCGTCTCAGTCACTGCTCTGTGGAGCTGTACCAGTGCCAGCTGTCCCCTCCACCATGCACCACTGCAATTAGGGCCATGGACATGCATGGTCAGGGCTGTAGGTGCAGAGAGCACCATTGCTCCACCCAGAACATCTGATTGGTTACATCTGCAGCCCTGACTGAATCCAAGGGCCAGTCCAGGCAGAGTAACAGTTGCTCCCCCTCCCACTTCCCCAACTGCCGGCCACTCCCCCCAGCACCAAACAGCTGAGTGGTCTCAGCAGCCCCCGTTTTGCTCAGATCTGGGCTAGCTGGTGCTCTGAACACCATTGGGCTTTTATTGGCTCATCCAGGGCCTGGGTCCCGCCCTCAGCTGTCCTTCAGTCTCTGACTCCAGACTGTGAGAGCCAGAGCCCAGCCTGTCAGCTGGTGTTCAGTTTCAGTGGCCAGTCCCTACCTCCACTGATCAGCTGAGAAACTGCAGCAGCCCAGACTGCCCAGCCCAGGCAAAATAGCAGTTGCTCCGATCAGAGCCAGGGAAGGCTCTGAAAAACACTGGGAACTGTTGGTAACTCTCTTCCCCTCAGCTGTTTCTCGGGCTCCCTGAACCTAGCTTGCCAGAGCCATCCTCAGTGGCCAGAGCCTGGGAGCTCCCATCCCAGCACAACCATCTACCAAAGCAAGAGGCAGACAGGGCTAGGAGAGATGCTGTGCAGGATCACAGGACTGGGATAGCTGGGGCTTTGGGCTGGGATTAAGGGACATCTGCAGAGCTGGGGGAGTGGGGGGCTAAGGCTGGGGTCAGAATTGGAGGGCACCAGGAAAGCTAGGTTGCTCAGGACCCACTCCTAGCTGTGCTATCAGGATTCTGCTCCACTGGCCCAGGAAATGGTCTTCCCTCCATCCTTCTCCACTCACACGGAAGGGGCCTGATTGCATCTTGTGGCTTCAGGGATGTGCCCCTGGCTCAGGACCAGGCACAGACTCTGTTACTGGGTCATTTATTCAGGGAAAAGATGCTGGAACAGCCTCCAAAGGAGAGACCCAGTGGAGACAGGACCAGGCTCTGCCAGGCAGGGACCTCTGCCCCACAGGCACCCTGTTCCCCCATCCTCTCTACGGCTGATCCTTAACCTGATGCAGAAACTCCCCCCGGTGAGTGGGAGCTTCTTGGGAGACGATTGCTCTACCACAGACAGGGATTGTTATTGTAGGGTTTCTAGTGAACAAAGAGACTGCACTCAGGCTGCTTTGTTTTTGTAGGTTTGTTATTGCAGGGATGGACGGTTTGTGACATGCTACACTCCTTTAATATGATCTGTGTGTCTTTCCCACTCACCCTTACAAAATGTAACTGTATATGGTCTAATGCAAAGTATGTCACGTCCAGAGTTTTTGGAAGGTTCAAGGCATGCACTACATGATTGTTATGGTAGCATGGTTCCTGCAACATCACACATGTGTAGAGCTATGAAACTCTGTTACATCATGACACCAATTGAAACACAGAATTGTATTTCCATGATCTGGAGAGGCAAGCATAACAGAACAATGAATCTTAAGTACTTTTGCTCAAGAGGGAAGAATCACGTGACTGCAAGAAGGGGGGCAGGGGGCGTTAGGCAAGAAAAAGACACACTCTGAACTGGATATGGGTCTTCTCCTTCGAGTGATTGCTCACGTCGACTCCAATTAAGGGTGCGCGCGCGTTGTGCACGGCCCTCGGAAAGAATTTCCCTAGCAACCCGGAGGGTTGGCTACAGAGCCCCCTGGAGTCGTGGCGCCATGGTGCCCGTTATAAGGGCTCACCGACCCGACCCTCGCCAGTTCCTTCTTACTGCAGTGACAGCTAGTCGGATCCTTCGGCTCTCTCGTTGGTAGAGATCCACCCTAGCAATTCTAATCTCATTTCCAAAACCCCTTTAGTAATTAGTTAGTTAGACATTGTTCAAGCCTAGGGGCTGGGGCATGCCTCGGGCCCCAGGCTTCAAACCATGTGTGGTGTGCAGCAAACCCATGCCCAAGAGCGATCCGCCCCCCACGTGTCTGAAGTGCCTGGGCGAAAAGCACTTTGGGGAGCAGTGCAAGATCTGTAAATCGTTCCACCCCAGGACACAAAAGGACTGATCCCAAAGACTAAAGGTACTCTTGAAGACCCTCTCCAAGCGCCTCAGCGCTGACCACAGGCTCAACGCCGGCGAAAAGTTCCCCGGTAACGCTGCCCCCGGCGCAGAGCAAGGACAAAGGAGACAGGCATCGGGTAACGCCGGTACCGAGGAAGAGGCACCGCATGGATAGAGGTCAGTTGCCACCGTCCAAGGACAGCGTGAGGTGTACGGACACCATGCGACCCGCGTCGGGCCATGTAGCTGCCACCCCAGGAACGCCCAGACCGTCGACTCCGCCCCAGGTGAAAGGGGCATCGAGTCCAGCCCTGGAGAACGTCGAGGACTGACACCTACTCTCAGAGTAGCATCTGGCTAAAGATGATCATAGCCAGGCCCGTGTGGTAAGCTGAACATAACTAAAACAGTGATTTTTAGTTTATAATACAAGTTATCTTTTATTTGATTGTGATTATCCTCTTGACTGAATTACCTGATTTCATATTGATTTGACTTACACTCACTTAAAATCATATTTTAATCAATAAGCTTATGTTTATCTAAAGCAGTGTAGGTTTTGAAGAGAGTATATGAGTGAAAGACTGACTGGGAGCAAAGCTGGTGCATATTAATTTCTTTGTTAAATTGATGGACAAGTAGAAATGAGCTTGCAAGGCCCAGTGGGGGCATGCTGAACCTTGCAAGATGGAAATTCCCAGAATTGCACCTGGAATTGGGGGTGTTTGCTGGGGGAACATCCCATGAGTGGCTAGTGAGAGTGTTCTTCCACTGGGTGAGGGTCCAGTTACATGCAAGAGGTTGGGCATGAGCTGACCCTGAATTGAGGGTTCACACATCAAAGGTGGGGTAAGACAGGGTCCTGGAGCGGAGTATTGGGTTGGTATAGCTGCCTGCTGCGGAAGCCCCCTCTGATTAGCTACCTCTCCCAGACTCCTCCTGGGAAAGAGCAGGCAATCAGAGCTGATTCAGTAAGACCTCCCTGCTCCTCCCCCTTCCTGTAGTAACATGACACTCTTCTCCCTGGAAGGGAGTGGGGAATAGGAATTGCTCAGCATCTCAGGATAGGAGTAGGAATAGGGAGTAGGGATTGCTCAGCATCCTTTCCCTCCCATCCTGTGAGCAATGGGGACAGGATGGCGATCATGCTCCCCCTGTCCCTGAGGCACCTGCCCTGAAATAGGGAGAGGAGATCCTGGTGCAGCCCTGCCAGGGCTGAGATGGGCGGAAGAACATCAGGAGTGACAGAGAGGAGGCTGGAGCGGAGGGCCAAGGACAGAGTTGATGGCAGTGGCGAACTGGACATTGGCTTAGGAGGGGGGCGCCAGCTGGCAGGCCCTCACCAAACCCTGTTCTGGTGGGCTCCTGCTGCACTGACTGATGGCACCAATAGTCACTCACAGGTGAGCTGAGTGTGAGTGAACATCCTCCTGGGCTGAAGCAGGAGCCCTTCCCCTCCAAGTGCCTAGCCCCAGCTCTTCCAGAGGGTGGCTCAGCTCTAGCTTCCTGGCTCGGCAATTCAGGAGGCAAAGGGAGGGGAGGCGGCAGGGGATGAGGACATTCCCTTTGCAGCAGTTTGGGAGAAATGGGAGAGACTCCTGGGGCTGGACACTAATGTGGGCTATGGGCTGACCTGGATTCCCTGGAACTGGCTGCCTGGCAGCTGAAGGGAGCTGCCCCCCAGGCCTCCTGCTACATGGACTGAGGCTGCAAAGCTCCCTCCAGCCCTGAAGGAGTTGTGGAGGGCAAGGCTGGGGCCTGTAACCACCCCCTTCCAGCCTCCTAGAGCTGCACATAGTGGACCCCAGCCCAGAGTCAGGGCTTCTAAGTTCTCTGACCTACCAGGCTGGGGTGGGGGATTCCCTCAGCATTGCAATGTGGTAAGAAAAGGAGGGTGGGAACCATGGGAACGCCACAGGCCCCCCATGCATCATGAAAGGCCAGCCAGGCTAAGGCTGCCCCATCAGAGCCAGCATCAGCGCCAGGCTGCAGGGGGGAGAGGCATGCACTGTGCATTGCATGAGAGAGGGGGAGCAGCAGAGCCAAGCCTGCATTTGCACCTCCAAGCCTTAGCCCTCAATCTGCAGATACAGACCACTCTCCCAGGGGCATCTGGGGTATGGCACCAGGACACTTCCTGCCCTGCACAGGGGGCATGAGGCGTGGGTCGCAAATGTAGGCTTGACCCCTACGTACCGGAGACCCTTGGTACACCACTGGTTGATGGCCCATGTGGCTGGGGACAGAACTGATGGGGAATGTGGGCATAGCATGGGTCAGGGCCAGGCAAGTTTCAGCTGTCAAGAGTGATCAGTAATCACAGGGTCATCTTTTAAAAAAAACAACCTCAGGACTTTAGGGCCAGTCTCCTGATTCTTGGGTCTGATCACTGACCCTTTAAACTCAGCCCTGCTGTGCTCTGTCCCCCTAGGCTGGACCCAGCTGTGAGGCTCTCGTCCCTGAATGTTTCCCACACTGACCTGGTAGATAAGATGTGGTTCTTTGGAGGGAACGAGCACAGCAAGAGGTTTCTGGAAAGCCTGATACACCATTTCCCCAGCTTCTGCCTCCTGGATGCTTCTGACTGCCCTGTCAGCTGGGCCGCATCAGACCCATTTGGTGCTATGGGGCCAAGTGCCACTCTGCCCCACTACCAGCGGCGTGGCTACAATGGAATAATCAACAACATGTTAGCAAAGCGACTGCACACACTAGGCTATCCCAGCTATGGCAATGTGATGATGAATAATCACCCCATGCAGCGGCTGCAGGAGAGTCAGGGCTTCCAGTGCCAACCCAGCCTATGCTACTTAATCATCCACAATCCAGAACTGGGTATAGCTTCCACGTTAACCCCTGGTCGAGTAACGGGCATGGTCCTTGGGAGAGTCTCCAGCCCAGCCACCCAGGGTACCCAGCAGGCTGGGGTGAAGGGAAGCCAAAGGAGATAGGTGGGGGAGTCTGGGGATCAGTAAAATCTCCCAGCACCAGTTTCACTTGGGTCCTGCTATCCCCAGCCCCATAGGCCTTGCCCTCCCCCACAGCCCCAAACCCAACTTTACAGGGTCTGTCCTACTCTCCTGAGCCCCATGACCTGCCCTCCTTGCTGGACCCAATCCCCAGCCGATACACAGCACCCTATCCCAGTTCTTCCAGACACTGCAGCAACAGCTTTCTGCTTTTCCATCCAATCAAGCCACAACATGCTCACTTGTCTCCTGCATCTACTGTGCTCTGCTCCTCCTCCCCCACTTTCTCTGGGCCACAGGAGCATCACTGGGGCTGGGCCCAGTGGCCAGCTGGGGCCTTTTTAAATCTTCTGCCCTCCTGCGACCCATCCGGGCACATGGCCTGTGGGGCGGGAAATTTAAAACACCATCGCCATGTGTAGGCTGGCTGGGGCCTGGTCAGGGAGCTCTTTTGTGATGGTCCCTTGCTCCAGACAGTAAGTAAAGCCCGGCAGGGGGCTTGGGGCAGGGCCATGTGCGGGCTCGAGGAAAGGGTGGTGAGCAGGGGACTGGAGTTGGCCAGGCTTGGGCTCGGGGCAGGGGAAGAGGAGACTTGGAGCCACTGGGTTTGAGGGGCTCGGAGCCATAGGGCTCCAGCTTTATCCTCCTTGCCTTCAATACAGTAATCCAGTTCCCCTCCCCCCACCTCACACAGGTAGTACTTACCTAGTTTGTCTTGAGCTCAGAAAAAGGATGCCAGTCCCAAGATGCCCCCGACATGCTGCCTAAGCTGCTGAGGAGGGAACTGGAGACCCTTCCCTGATCAATGTAAGCTCATTTACTCCATTCCGTCAGTTTTACTAAACTGACATGCATCACTTTTGTTCAAAATTAGGCGTCCACACTTCCACTCTTTCCAAAATCCACACTGCTTCAAATAAAACAAATATTAATTTATTGATTAAAACATTATTTTAAGTGAGTATATAGCCAATCAGTGTACAGTCAATCAATCAAAGAGTTTATCTTTACCAAATAAAAGTAAATATGCATTCTAAGCTAAAGTTCACCATTGCAGTCCATTTTTATCTTACCCACATGCCTGGCTACTGATGGTTTTGCAGCCTGGTCTTTCTGGATAGGTCCCAGTCCTTTTTGGGCTGTTTCAAGATGGAGTTCCTCTGGCAAAAAGCCTCTAACTAGTTAAAAGTGTCTCTTCCAGCCCCCATTGCTCCCCTTCTTCTCTTCCTCCTTCAGCGAAAACACTTGATCTCCAATATTTTTGCATGCATACCTTCACTAGGTGTGTTGGATGCAGCTCTGACTGCCTGCCCCAACTTGAGCCATGTAAAAATACGCTTGGGAAAATGTTTCATATCTGTACACATATATGATGCTGCAAGAAACATGATACCATAATAATAATGCAAAGTGTATCATGAGCATTCAAAACATACTGCGCGTGGCATATTTTGCATTAAACCATACAAGTATATTGCAAAAGTGAATAGGAAAGATAAGCAGATCACATTACAGGTGTAGCAAGACAGAAGAATCTCAGACACCAGATTAGGAGGCTAACTGAGTTTATTGACGGCCGTCAAGTGGCCCAGCGGAATCACTTCCAAAGGCTGAGCCCCGATTACATGGGGGAGTTGCCTTATATACATTTTAGCATTAGCATAATGTTTTAGCATTATCACCATGACATTTTAGCATACATACTTCCCCTATTCCCTATATGGTTACAAATAATCTTTCTTACTGACTATAGGTTAACAGGCCATAGCATAACAGTTATAGGTTAGCAGACCAGCAAATACCCAAAGTGCAATTACAGCAAATTGGGGAAACAGGACAGAAGAGGCAGCTTCAGCAAGTCTACACAAATCTGGGCAAAAGGGGAAATACCTCCATGGCTATAGGTTAACAGGCCATAGCATAACAGTTATAGATTAACAGACCAGCAAATACCCAAAAGTGCAATTACAGAAGGGCAATCACAGCAAATAGGGGAGACATGTAGTAAGAGACAGAAAATGCAGCGACAGCAATTCTGGGAGAACAGGGGAGTACCCAGCGCCTCCATCTCTTGCCTCACAGGGATGTGTTTGGGGGAGGGGGAGAAGGGGTGCAGCATGTCATAAAAACACTTCAGAATCTTTCAGAATAAATGCATGAGCAGAATACAATACAGCCAAATTTGTTTCACATTTACAAACATGAAATCCTATTGATTCCAGAGGAATTACACTGCTGTAAAAGAAAGCAGAATCTCCCCAACTTTTATTACAAAGTTGTGGAAGGCTTTAAAACATTGCTCTCATTAATGCTTTTTAAAATGTAAACTTTTTAATTTCAACACAACACTTCAAGAGTATTCAATATACTATCACACAGAATAATGTCATTTGCCATTTTGTTGTAGCTTTGTTGGTCCCAGGATCTGAGAGACAGACAAGCTGTCTGAGGCAATATCTTCTACTGGCCCAACTTCTACTGATAAAAGAGACAAACTTTCAAACTCCGGAGAGCTCTTCTTCTGATCTGGGCAGCGAAATAATGCTTTAAATGCCCCGTAGTCTGTTTTTTGGGGTTTTTTTTTTTTTACAGGTTGCCACAATTTTCTTTTCTATTGAAGGATGTTACTACACATAAATAATGACATTAATTTAGCTAAATATCCTTTTTTACTCTTTACTGGAAATGAGAGAGCAAATATGGTAGCTGCTACTGAGTGCAGTGTGCACTGCAGGAAGATCGCTTTTATGGTATCTGAAAGAAATAGCATGCAGCAGTTTACACTGCAACTCCAGTGATCTTAAATATTGTATCTGAGGGCGAGTTTTTTAAATAGGGGGCCACCAGGAGGGAGATTCCTTGGGCAGCAAAGCTAAACTGTACAGAGGTCCTAACTCTGCAGCCTGCAAATTGCACTAGTGAAGAATTACTGTCTCTCTCTATTACCACCTCCCCCATATGCACTTGCTGCCAAAGTAAAAGACCTTATTCTCCAAACACAATACGCTACGTAATGTAGGTAATTTCGCACCCCCTTCTCCCCCGCCCCCGCTCTGCCGGCCGGCTGAACGAAAGCAACTGAAGAATTTTACGCAAAATGGCAGACTTTCCCCTACGCTAATCTCGGCCCAGAACAAGCGACAGCTACGAAAGTTGCGTACAATATTTACGTAATATGTTGCTTGGCCAGGGTTTTCCACACAGTTCGTAGGTGGGTTACATGATTAGCATCGTGCGCAGTCGGCTTTCGGGAATTAGGAGAGCGTTGTCTTTCTACCCAAGAACGACCCAGCTACTGGGCACACAGCGCCCTTTGCGTACATTGTGTCCTGTTTGGGTTCGGTTTTCCAGCCTCCGCTTCGTGCGTAGCTGGCTTTCGTGAATAGGCGTAGCGGCATTCACCCCCATTCCCGCCGGCTATTCAGGGATAGAGCTTACGCAAAGTTCAAGCCGCCCTCAACGTAAGTGGAGCAGGCTGGGAAGCGAACCGCCACAGCGGCCATTTTGTGCCGGGAGCCCGGAGGAAAAGGAGGACGCTACCGCCTTGTCTCCGCGCCCGACGGGCCCTGAAGCGAACCGAGTCGCCCTCGGCCCCGCGAACCGAGCCCTCCCGGCTCTCTAGCCTCCCCGGGAAGTGAAGCGGCTCCGCCGGGACACCGTCCTCCGAGCCCCCCGCCCAGCGCCCCCCAGCTCGCGCCCCTCAGCGCCCCTCCCCCCACGGAACGATGCGAGGCTTCGGAGACCGGGGCCGCGACCGCGACCGCGGCGGGTGAGAGCGGGGACGCCCGGCATGGGGGAGGAGGGGCCAGGCCAGGCCGCACTGCTGGGGGAGCGGGGCGGGGTCGGGGGCCGCAGGCGGGAGCGAGGGTCGGGGTAGGAGGACTGGAGGCGGCGCTAGGCGGGGTTGGCTGGGAAGGAGCCGGGGGGACCTGTGGGGTGGAGCGGGGCTGCCGGTGCGGGCGGGGGGTGGAAGGAGTCGGTCGGCTCCGTGGTTGGCTCTGCGCCTGATTTCCTGGCCGCCGGGGGGGGGGGCTGTACTGTTTTCCCCCTCCCCCCAATTTCAACTCTGACCCAGAAGTCCCCTTCTCCCTCCAATTCCTAATCCTTTGGTGGCCCTCACACGGGATTCGTGGAGGGACAGGCCCTTCTCTGAATGCTGTTGCCATTGAAGTGACGTGGGGATGTCTCTGTGGCTGTCTTAGCCCCTGCTGCTGATTGAGAGAGTGGAGACCGAACTAAAAATGGAGTTTATGCTTCTTGTGAAGTAGCAAACGGATCTGAGATCAGGGACCATGGCCCTAGATTAAGCCTCAGAATGTGTCCAAGGTCGGGAAAGAGAAATCTGCAAACCAGAATCTTCCATCTTGCTGTGCAAAGGCCTAATAATTTGGTTCCCTGCTCTTTTTATTATTTTTGATATCACATCATGGGGCCTGGTTCAGTTGAGATCTGATTCTTGGGAACAAAATGGAAGTATAAGAAGAAACCATCCAATAAAAATACTTAAGTATATGAATGATCCAGGATTGTTAGGAAAAGTGCTTGCTAATTTATTTCCTTCTCTTTTCTAGGTGAAGTTAAAAATGTTTTCATTGCACATGGAAGTGGTTCTTAACATCTGGCCCAGTAGAGCAGGGAAAGCTAAGGAAACCACTCTAATTTTTAATGTTCACACCGTACACACCACATGTTCAAAACCTCCTTCTGAAATAAGATTTTTTTTCAGTTACATTGCAGGGAAGTGGGCTACATTGCTTTTTTAAAAGTTTAATTCATGTAAAGATATAAGTATTACTTCTGAGGGGAATACTGTGCCCTTGTGCACATCCAAAATTCATGTGCCCTGAAGATTTCTTTGCTTCCCCACAGAAAAAATTGCTTTCTGATGGGGAAGCAAAAGGAAGCCTCGAGTGCCCCTCCCCAGCAGCATGGGTGTGTGATTTTTGGCTTCCTGGAATAGACAGCAGAGAGGTAAATTGGAGTGGGGGTGGGGTTCTGGGGACACCCTGTCTGGTGCCAGGTCAGACCTACCCCTGTCTGCCCTACCTTGTTGCAGTTGTATCCCTCTTAGCCAGAGCTCTCTGCTGAGTCTTACTCTCCCCCACTGCACCCAGAACTCATTTCTGAGCCTCCTCTCCCCACACCTTGTCCTGCCCCTGCCAGTGGCTTTCTTTTACCCAGGCTTAGATGCAAGGATTGGGGCTGGGTTAGACCCACCCCAGAAATCTCCCCTGCTTCCTGACCTCATCCTACCTCAGTCACAGTGGGAGGGGTCATTGTAGAGGAGCTTCTCCCCCTTTTGCCTAGTTCCCCTTGCAGCTGGACCCATTCTGCCAGGGAATGGAGCTTGATGGGCAGGGTTGTGTGTTGCTGCTGAGCCCCATCCACCTCATCCCTTGAGCCCCAACACCTTTGCTCTGACTGCCTTGCAGAATCCCATTGTCCCTGCACCTGGAACCTCTCCAACAAGCTCTTGTACATTCAGGTCTGCCCCCCCCCCCCCCCCCCCCCAAATACACATACCTGGGTCTCCCACTGTGCTTCCTACACTTGGATACTGCAGGGATGAGCCTGCCTGATACATTTGGTGTGCCTGATGTGGTGTGGGGGCAGGCCTGACACTTGTGCTACGTCAGGTTCAGGTGTGGCCTCACTATGGAGTCAGGGTTCCAGAAGGGTAGGGTAGTGAGAGCTGCAGGATGGTCTCCCACCTCTGTGCCGCCAGTGTCCTGTGTTCCTTACTGCCATGCCAGAATTTATTTGTTTGTCAAATAAAATCTGCAGAAGGTTAAAATACTATGCATAGAATTTATATTTTTTTTGGTGCGGAGTTCCTCCAGGAGTAAAAGTAATGGGTTTGGCCTGATCTCATTCCATGCAATATTTGGCTTAATTGCTTATCTTTATGAACAGCTATACAAATATCACAAAACCTGGTTTCTTTTCTGTAAAACGGGTTGGCAACCCCCCGCACTCATGCCAAACTGGGAAGCATGGCCAGCAGGGGACAGGAGCCCTGTGTATGGGGGCGGGGCCAGCAGGGAGGAGTCCCTGCCCCCCCTTTTGGCCCTGCCCCTGGCATCTGCTGATGGTGCAGTGGGCAGGGCTGGCGCGGGGGCCAGCAAAGATTGCCGATCCCTGCTGTAAAACAAATTAGATTTGTTGTCTTTTAATTTTTTACATTGAAAACTCTTCTTGGACAGTTACATCCCAAAAGTCCATCACATTGTTACTCTTTGTTTTATATCTCAGAAATAATTTTTTCTGTGTTTCTAATGACTTCCAGTCATCATTGTATGGTGATATTTGAAAGATAATTGGGTGCTCCACCCACTGGGCTGGACAAACTCCAGTTGGATGCTTATTGTCAATTCCTGCTGTAGAGTCAGCTAGATCTGTCTCTTTGCTTCTTGTCCTGAATGCAATGCTTTTTCTTTGCTTCTTGTCCTGAATGCAACCTAGATGACCTTTTAGGTCTGGGATTGTGCAATTTTACTTTGGCACTTGAATAATCTACTGTTGCATTCCATTCTGGAGGTGGCTGCATTTCAGTTATTGGTGGATGTGATCACTGAAATCTAAGACCAATCTGAATTCAGTCACCATTGAGCCAAGGAAAATGAAATAATCCCATGCAAGTAAATAGAATTATTCTAGATTTATATCAGTGTAATGTGAATTGTAACTTGTTCAATATCGGTATGTAAAATGTCAGATTACTTCAGTAGCAGTGAATGAAATTGGTAAATGTTGGGGTATTCAAAATGCTGAAAGGTTCACTTTTTGGAAGATTGCCATACTGTACATAAGCAGAGCAACATAGAATTCAAACTCTGCAAATTGCATTGTGGTTGTGTGCATTAATGGCAGCACAGCAAACACTCACTGTCCAAATACCTAAGGCCCTGAACTTGCAAGCATTCATGGATGCGTAATTTTACTCACCTGAATAGTTCTATTATCCTCATGTCAGTAAAATTACTCAGATAAACACTCTCCAGGCCTCAGCTAGCACATGGTTTGTGAAGAATGCATTCAATAAAGTTAAAATGCTCCTGTACCTACTGTAGTAACTTGCACTGACAGACAAAGGAGAAGACTGAAATGGCTATTTAATTACAAATGGTTGGTTGTAAATTACTTTAAAATGTTTTTTGATGTTAAATTGAATAATAAACAGCCGTTTTAGCAGTCTGATACAAAGAAGAAAAGGGCTGTTAAGACTGTTCCAGCGTAACACAATTTTTGAACACAACTTCAGATGGTTTAACCAAAATCATATTAACATTTACCTTGCCTTTTATCAGTATAATCCCCTTTCTTGTTTTGTTTTCTCTGAGTCCTACTCCATGTTGTCACTCCAACTTCTGTAGGGAAGTAGCTTATAGAAAATGCTTATTTAATCTTTAAAACATTTCCTTGCCCATGCTACAAATAAAACCATGAATTATTGAAATGTTTCAGTTTTAATCTAACTTAGTTTTCACCAGAGTGTAAATTTTTGCATTTTTGTCCATTTGGATATTATAAATCTTTGATAGCTTCTAATTAATTTTATTTGCTGGTACTCATGTATTACTGCAATGTTCTGTTGTTTAGACTGAAATACTGCAGAAAACTTTATTCCAACTGGGGTTAAAGATAAAGATCAAACACCCTTCCTTCCTTGCAGATTTTTTAAAAAGGCTTTTTTGCCATTCCTGAAGTGAAAAAAGAGTTTGACCTGACAATACTTAAAATAGCAGCTTCTACTGAAATCCGGCACAGTAGTGAAATAACAGGTTTTTCTATGAACTATTCAAAAGGTGCACTAAAATTGTATGCTTTGTAATTTCTTCAGTTCAGCCTACCAAAAACTTCGATACTCACATCGATTGCTTTTCTCTGTCCCTTATTTATATGTTGTGGGGGCAGAGCAAGGTATAGTGATGAGGTGGGAAAGAAAAGGTGAAAGAGGAATGGAGAAATAGTTAGATTCTGCAGTAAAAATAACATCATTGGAGGGAGACAACAGAGTCTTGTGGCACTTTTAAAGACTAACAGATTTATTAATCGCATGAGCTTTCGTGGGAGAAAATCCCACTTCGTCAGAAGCTTTGAAGATAGGAAAGTTAGAGTGGGAGGAAATTAAATGCAGGGGAGTGTATGACATAGCAATCATTGGAGGGGTAGTAATTGGGTGATAAACTTTACTGATGGGAGCAAAAGTACTGGAGCCCTTCCCACTTTTTGTGCCTTGCAGTATTTTAAGGGCATTTTCAGAGTAATTCCAACATCAATAATTGTTTTAGCTGAAAGATAACTATGAAAATATCTGAGGAATCTACAAATGCCAGAGCTGTGAAATTACTTTTATAAATTGCTTTTTAAAAACTGATGTTGGTACCCCTAGGTTTGGTAGTCCTCTGCCCCCAAAGAAATTTGGCAATCCAGGGGAGCGTCTACGGAAAAAGAAGTGGGACCTGAATGAGCTGCCTAAATTTGAGAAGAACTTTTATGTGGAACATCCAGAGGTGGCCAGGCTTACCGCTGTAAGTTGCTTTCTCTTTTCCTTTCCATTTTCAGTGTGTCAGGGAATCATTACAGTGGAAAAACTTATCTTGAGGATAATGCAAACTATTATAATTATAATCTTCCTTTCTGCATATTGAGTTGTGGTGGGTACCTCTTCATGTGCTGGTTGCTTTCACTATTTAACATTAATAAATGTTTTCCCCATCCTCTTCTGTCCTGTGAGCTTCTGAATTTTTGTTTTCTTCATAGTTAATTTGGTTTTTAAATATAGGACTTCGAATATAATTCTTTCTTAATCCATCATCTTTGTTTTACCTGACTGGTTATATGAGTGAGGCATATGTGATCCTGATTTATCTTTGTAGATATGAGTTACATTGTTGCAAGCTCTACACCAGGAAAGATTTTGAGCACACTGAACATTTGATGGAAAACAAATTAAAACAATAGTCTGTTTGACGCACAGACATTGCTTGTAATGGATGAGAAATTTTAGGAACAGTGTGTTGCCCTTTTCACAATTTATTTTAATCTCATCTTCCTGTTTTTCCTTTGAATCCTCTCTATATCCAGAAAATAAAAGTTGTATAATAAATTATAATCTTTTTGTCACCTCTTTTGACCAGTTCCAAATATCCTCCCCATGAAATAGCTCTTCTAGCATATGCCCATATAGGTGCTCCACTATAGGTTGCACATGTTCCTTTGTCCTCTCAACCAGAGCATCAAATCAGAAGGATTCATGTCTTCACACTATGCAGCCTTGTGCTCTCTGGTGATGGTATGTGTGAAGATACGGATCAGCTGCTGCTCCAGTTCCTTCTCAAACACTAGCAGTTCAAGACAGAACAAGTTCATGTCTTTTGCTTCCTAGAACCTGTTTCAAGTCTGTACTGTATTGTGTTGTACGTGTTTATTGCCTCTTATTTTGCACAAGCTTGTGCTTTGGAAGGAGGGGTTTTTCCCCATCTCAGTTTCCTGAACTATTTCTTTGGTCTGTCTCTCCAGCCTAATTCAAATCTTGCCAGACCTGCAATATTTTTTCCTCCCAAAGGCAACAGGCTTTCTAGCTGTTCCCAATATCCCAGAGATTCTTACATCCCAGCCAAGTGCAAAGTTTGCACTCAGTTTAAGAGCAGGTTTTGCAAAGAAAAGTGAGATTGAAACACCTCATGGAGTGGTCCCTAAACCCCATGGAATCCAAATCTTCTCCCCTCCCCCCTTCTGTTGCTTTGGGGGCTACTGCAGCTTTTTCAGAGACAAAACTCTCCAAAGGAAGAAAATGTCCTTGTTCTGAGAGAATTTCCAGAGAAGGGGTTAGGTCTCCCATTAGAACTGATCCAGGGAAGGAAGAATTCATGTCCCTAAATAGGTACCCCTCGGGTTCCAACTGATATTAGTACTGGGGCTTTGGTATCCCCTGAGCAAACAATCCAAGATAAACCTATCAACAGACAGAACTGAGAATCCTCTTTGGGACTGTCCAGACATCGAGTCTTGTTAAACCAAAAGATTCAAGGAAGCTCAAGCCACCAGTACCATCATCCTCTTAAGGACACGTGGACACCATTCAAATCCTGACTCCTTTTCCAGTGCTGTCATCCTTGGTCACAAGTGCTCAGAAGCATAGCGGTACCACACCAGCAGCTACTTGAGCACAGTCATCAGCTGTAGCTTACTTCCCATTCTTGACTAGAGCTCTGGTACTATCCCTGGTTGTACATTACCATAGACTCCTGGCAAGACTTTTTTCATGGGAGGATTTGGGCATCTCAGAGGAACCAGAATCATGTGGTGCACTGACAGAAGTGTACCACTGGTGCTGCTGAACCCACCAGTTATCTCCCCTCTTCTGTCTCTGATACTGATGCTTATAGCTCCAACACAATCCCCCTTTGATGCAAAGAGTGAAACCAGATTCTGAAATTTCAGTGCTGGACCTTTCCTTATATGTCTCCAGGGGCATGGGATAGTAAGATATTAATGATTACTCACCAGAGCCCAGAAGGCATCCCAGGCTACCCAGGCATGAATACCTCATGGTACCTCAGTGGGATGTAGTTCAGCAAAGCTTATTTCCAGTCTTAAAGTATCCACATGGGAACAGATATTTAATAAATATTCAATCTAGCAGAAAGAGCTGAAAGTTGAAGATGGACAAATTCAGACTGGAATAAATGGTAAATTTTTAGCAGTGACAGTAATCATTGGAACAATTTACCGAGAATTGTCATAGTTTTTCCATTGCTGACAATTTTAAAATAAGGATTGGATGTTTTTCTAACAGACGGTGTCCTAGAAATTATTTTGGGGAATTCCATGGCCTGAGTTACATAGGAGGTCAGACCTGATGATCAGAGTGGTCCCTTCTGATTTTGAAATCTGTAGATCCTTGGATTCAGTTTGGAAATCAGCTCTATAGGGTTTTTGCTCGCAAGACATCACAGTTATCACCTGGATGTCACATCAGCCATCTGCATTGCAGCTTCAGTCACTGAGCAGTGTGAGCAGCTCAGGAGGAACAGCTACTTCCAGAGCAAGAGATACCTTAGTAACATAAGTCGTCGTCCCCAAGCAAGGCCACCTTTACTCTTATGCATATAAATTTAGGAGGTCATTTTAGGACTTCAAAAAGAAACTTTCAGAATCTTTTCAAATTTCTATAGAATAATTACAAGAGTCACAATACTCTTTGTGAACATGTCACACAAACCCTCACAATAAAATAGCACTGTCCATTAATAAGGTATTTTTGTCTTCTGCCTATACCTTATGGCAAACCCCTGCACTCTTATGCCTATCTGTAAACAAGAGAACAAAAAATACTACATACCAGTCAAAAGGGGCTGGAATATCTCTTCTCTCACACCAGTCTCAACTCCCTTATGGTAGATACAGTTAACAAGATAAACCAGCAAACCCATTCAAGATCCACAGCTTCTGACAGGGAGGTAAAATGCCTAGATCTCCTTGACAGTAAGAATTATTTTGTCTGATGCTTTTCTGTTTCAAACAGTAAATTACCAGGACCTGATGGCAAAACATGGTGGCTCCCACAACAATTCAGAATTTACTCAGTTTATCGATGACTTACCACAGGACAAAAGTGAATAGTACTAAGCCCTCCCTGCTAAAGGCCAACTGATTGCCAAAACTTCCTTACAAGCTGCCTTCAATGCAGCTGAGATAGCTTCATGATTCTTAACCACTGTTGCTGTTGTGTGATGAGCATCCTATCAGCAGTCTTCTGGCCTCCTTAGGGAGGTACAAAAACCAGTGGAATGTGACCACTTCCATGGACCAGAATTGTTTGTTAATGATACTTATGCCTTGCAGCAGTCCTTCAAGAATGCGAAAGCAACGCAGTGATCACTTGGGATTTATTTACCTGGAGCAAAGAAGCATTTTAATAAATTACCTACAACTCAAAATCTCCCCAGTTCCAATAACATTTCTATGAAACCTATTCCAGACCTGCAGAATCTCCCAAAAGAGGTACATGTTTCATAAGAATGAGCCACCCTGACAGAGACTTCTCCTCTCCACCCCCTGGACCTCCCTCCAAATGACTGTTTCAACAGCCTGATGTAGGGTCTCAAACAATTCCCTTTCTTAAATCTGCATGATTACATTCTCCATCTCAGTCCCTTCAAAGGCTACCTATCTCAATATCTACCTGCCTGGAAGCTTACCACCACAGACAAGTGAGTTTTAGAGAGAGTTGTTACTGGATACTATTCATCTTCAATCAGTTACTCAACTCCACTCCCCTTCCCTCTTCAAGGGTCCCCACTCATAAGGATTTCTTAAAGAAGGAGGTTCAGTCCCTCCTTCATCTGTGGGAGATGAGTCAGTTCCCCAAGAATTTTCAGGAAGAGGGTTTTAATTTTTGGTTCCCAAAAGAAATGGGCGGGAGACCAATTCAGGAAATTGAGCACCCACCATGCTTTTGTAGCATATCAGGATGGCTACCATAATCCCAATCCTAAATTAGTTCACTGCCCTTCACCTTAAAGATGTTTATTTTCACATTGCCATACATTCACAAATGTTTTATTCTCTTCATCATCAGCTCAGAACACTATCAATATCATAGTCTCCTCTTTGATCTTTCCACAGCCCCACAGATCCTTTGAGTAGTTGGGGCTCACCCCCATCAAGACAGTGTTGTGGTCTTTCCCTATTTCAACTGGCTTTTCAAAAGATGCTCTGCTTCAGAAGTCCAGTTAGCAATCAATGAGGCCTTAACCTTGTTTGAATCCCTAGACCTTCTTATCAACCTGGAAAAGTCCACATTAACACCCATTCAGGGAACAAATTTAATTGGAGCTACCCTGGGCTGCCAGAGCCCATCTGCTGGAGGACAGGTTTCCCATCATTTCCAGTTTGGGCACTGCCCCACAACTTAATCCCCAGACATCAGTAAAAAGCTGCCTCTGGTTCCTAGGTCACATGTCAGCCTCAACATTTGTGACACTACAACAGATTACATCTCTGATACCTTCAGGCATGGTTCAACACTTTATATACACTGAACACAAACACTGTTGCCAAATCAATTTCCAGGTCTCCTCCACCCACAGTATTATATGCCTGAAGGTCAGTGTGGGAGCACCCATCTCATGCCCACCGACAGTACAAATCATTACAATGGTGCCACCCCACCTACCAGGTTCCTAGGATGCCAATGGTCTTCACATGAAATGTTGCTCCCCATCAATTTTCTAGAAATCAGGGGAGTTATGCATGCCAGCATTTTTTCCCACAACATTCAGAGTCATACTGCCAGAATAATGGATTGATGACAGGGTGGTTGTATACTATATAAATTGATGGAGGAGAGGCAAAATCCCCATCTTTGTGCACAGAATTACTAAAACTATGGAACTGGTGCATTGCCTATCAAATAGAGATCTTCACAGTATATTTTGCGGTCTCCAGGGTACAGTGGCAGGTGTCCTAAGCACAAACTTCCATCAGGACCGGGTGGGAGCTCAATAACATGATCTGTCACTGTAACTGAAGAATATGCTTCCCTTTCTCCCCAGCTCCGCCCCAGTGGATCTCTCTGCGTTCTTGACAATATGAAACACCAAATACTCTGCTCCAAATAGGGTGCAGATGCATCTCTTTAGGAGATACCATTCTAGTCCCCTGGTCCCACACTGTCTACTGTGCCTGCCTTCCAGCACCTCTAATTCTCAGAACTTCAGTCAAATTAAGGCAGGAACAACTGAAGCACTTCTTAATAGTGCAATCTTGGTCCAGACATTCATGGAGCACAGATCTGTTCCACTTTTCTAGTGTGGTACCTCAACAATTCCTTCTCAGATGGGACCTGCTGACACAAATCTTGGGCACCCTGTGCAATCTCAGCCATGTGTATCTGAACCTCAAGGCCATGACTCTTTAATGGGTCTCAGAATTTTAGAATGGGACTGCTTGGTTTAGGTCCAGACTGTACTTATGAGTAGTATGAAAGACTTACTTGCAGAAGTGGAAATGTTTCCTTTCCTGGCATTTCCCTCACTCCACATCTACTTCTGAAGCTCCTTTCTTGAGAATCTTCGGTGACCTGTTAGAAGTAGACCACCATCTTTTTATCTGGGTTATGCCAGGGTGCTTCTGGCAGCTATCATGGCCTTCCAGTTGCTTGTTGAAAGACTTCTCAAGATCTCATTTCTAGTAGCTGTTGTCTCAACTGGAAGGGTGGGAGAATTCTGAGCACTCCTGGCTGATCTGCCATGGTCTGCCTTCTATTGTGACGGAGTCACATTATGCCCCCAACCTTGTTTCTTGATGAAGGTCTTGTTGGGGTTTGAAATCAGTCATGATACAGTTTACTAGCAGATTTTCCCAGTCACACCCTTGGAGGGAAGAGACTTGCTTCCATATGTTTAGACATTTGGAGGGCATTCATCTCTCTGGTCTGGACTAGATCCTTTATAATCTCCCAATGACTGTTAGTAACCTTCTCTGAAAGAGTGAAAGAACAGTCAGTTGCCACTCAGACTTTCATAGTGGGTTGCAGGTTATATTATAGCAAGCTATGAGGCTGCCAGGGTGCAAACTTCAGCCCCAGTTTACAGTCTGCTGCACCATATCTCAGTCATCTTTTGCCATTCTGAAGAACATTCCTATCATAAAAACTTGTTGGGCTTCAATGTGGTCCTTAGTTCACGTGTTCACCAAATGTTACGTTATCCTACCTGAGTTCGAGATGGATGCATCCTTTCGCTACAGTCCTCCTAACTGTTCTTGATTCTTCTCCTTAGTACCCACCTTTTTGCTGGGGTACTGTTTATGAGCTTACTGTGGTGGAGCACCCATAGGATATATACTTGAAGGAAGAGAGATGGCTTACCATTCAGTAAGATAAGTTCCTCAAGATTATTGTGAGGGTTCTATCTCTTGCTCTGTAGTGGAGTCTTTGGCTTTCTAGCTGAGAAAGACCTTATCAGCAGGTCCAGGCCTGCATGTATACCCTCAGTTGCATGTATACCCTCACTTGGAAGTACAAGGCTATGTAGCACATGAGTGCAGGCGCACGGACACAGCTGATTCCAGTATCCAGTCAAGAGCATATGGGGGGTGCATATGCATCCTATGGTGATGCATCAATGGGGGCAGAACATCTTGAATGAGTAGCCTTTCCTTTCTTGTGGAAAACAGTATTTAGCAGCACAGAAAGGAGAAATTACGTCCCAGATGTTTTTAAATTATGATACTGACAACATTTTCTAAAATATTTGTACCTATTTATTGTTTTAAGTAACATTCAAGTTAGCGTAACTGAAGGATGTGGAAAATATTTCTCTATTTTTCCAGTTTACTTTATATGTTGGACAGCACTTTGCACGAAGTTAATTTCATTGTTTTCCAAGTGTAGACCCTAATCCAAAACTTATTGAAGTCAATGAAATGATTCCTATTAATGTACCTTTTCGATTAAACCTATGGTTACTTTCCCATTTGTGAGAATCCTTCACGTAGACGAAGAAAGGAAAAACATTCTGAAAACAGGAAAATGTGACTGTAAAGCAACAACAATTAGCAGGGACATTCATGTGCATTTTAGCTCTGGCAACTAATGAAACTTTTTTTATTTAAATAAGTTAAAATTGACATCCCTTTAAAAATTCAATGCTGTATCTTTCTATTCCTTTACATGGTGTAAATATGACAATTAAGAATGTTAGCTCTCAACTGGTTCTGAGCAGCAGTTCTAGATCCTGCCTGCTACAGCATCTCCCTTCCATTTAATTGCATTGAAGGGAAGAAAGGAATCACTCTGCTTCCCCCCTCATCAAGCCCCATCCTTTATGTGTAGAAATTTATTTTCCTTCTTACCAAGAGGCTTCTCAGCCAGGCTGTTGACTAATGCATTTGTGGAATTTATTAATAGTTGACATCAGAAACACACATATTCACTTGCTGCTGACAACCTGACAATTTGTTTATTTTTCCCCCACCTAAATAGTATGAAGTTGAAGAGCTGCGACGGAAGAAAGAGATTACAGTAAGGGGGACAGATGCCTGTCCCAAACCTGTATTTGCCTTCCACCATGCTAACTTCCCACGTGAGTATTCTGCCATTCAAGATGCTGATCAACTTTGCTGTTGGGGTTAGGGAGGAGTGCTGGGATCTGTACTGATCAGATTTCTTTGGTTCTAGAAAGATTTCTTCAGATCTACATGTAGCTTTAGAGATCTTTAAGGAAACTAGAAACTGCTCCCAAATTGCGTTCTGTCAGACAATTTGTCCAGCATCCCTCTCTTCAAAATGAACATTTTTACTCAGATGTACATAGTTTGTATTCTTCATTTTTTGTTTTTAAAATTTGCAGAGTATGTAATGGATGTCTTGATCGATCAGAATTTCACGGAACCCACTCCAATTCAGTGTCAAGGGTTCCCCTTGGCCCTCAGCGGCCGCGACATGGTGGGCATCGCTCAGACAGGCTCTGGGAAGACATTGGCAGTACGTTTTTGTGACTGTTTCCTCTTAATTACTTAATTGCTTTGCTTCTTACTTTGCATCTCTTGGTTTGTCATTCAGACAAGTGTAAAGGGAGGGTGATAGCATTTAAGGGATATTCCACCTGTGTTTTAGATATGAGAGTTAAATAAGGAGCACGTGATTTGCTTTGAGTGTGTTTTGTCTGTTTTCCGTTTGGCTCTCCCATAACTATATTTCCATATTTTAGTGGGGAGCCTTTTTTTAATGGACCTCACTTACTTATCTGACTTACAAGTTTCAAATAACAAAAGATAATCCAGTTTAGTACTTCCCACTGACATAGGCATTCATTCTGAAAATCAGACTATTATTATAATATGGTTAAGATTCTATCATGGATGTTTTTACTAAAAGTCTGGGTGGGGGACTACAAGAGTGATGCTAGGGCTGCCTGGCAGCTGCTCCAGCTCCAGAGAGGCTGACCCAATCCTGGCTGCTGCTCTGGGGGCTCAGGATCACTGTTCCAGCAGTCAGACCTCTGGCCAGCTGCTCTGGGGGCTGACCCAAACTACTGCTCCCAATGGTTGACTTCCGTTGCTCCAGTCCTAGTGGGGATGAGCCAACCCCAGCAGCTGTTTCATCCCCGAGGCTGCTACTCTGGTGACCTCAGGAATGACAGTTGCTCCAGCACTGCTTCGGAAGTCCTGGAGGCCTAGAAGGTCACAGAATCTTTCTTTGATTTCCTTAATCTTTCCTTGTACCTAAATGTAGACATACAAGTTTGAAAGCTTTGCAACTGTTAAAGCATGCAGTGCTGGCCACTTCTTGAGGAAGGTGTTAAGTTAAATTCACTATTACCAAGATCCCATTTCCAGGATCCAATATAGTAATCATTGGCATGATCTTGTAAGGAAAAATCTCTCTTAATTTTCATCATCTTTTATTTCAGTACTTGCTACCTGCAATTGTTCACATTAACCACCAGCCATATTTGGAGAGGGGAGATGGTCCAATTGTAAGTGCTGCTCAGTTTTCTTCCTTTTTATACGTAGTTAGCAGAAATGTGTAGATGAATTTTTCACCATAGTGCCACAGAAAGGAAGTAGAGAGCTGTTCATTGTAACAATGTGGATTGCCCATTCCGTGTATCAAAAGCCCATTGGTAATTGTCAGCATGTTCTAGAGCTGCTGTTAGTTGTTCTTTAGATAACCGATTGCTGGCTCTATATTGTCATCTCTGCCTTTGATATCCGAACAGAAATAATTATCTTAGCTTGGGACAGTGTTCTCCACTCAGTTATACTGGATTGATTTTTTTTTTCCTCTTTCCCCTCCCCCCCCCCATCCAGTGTTTGGTTCTAGCTCCTACTCGAGAGCTGGCCCAGCAAGTCCAGCAAGTGGCTGATGATTATGGTAAATGCTCAAGACTTAAGAGTACCTGCATATATGGAGGTGCACCCAAAGGTCCCCAAATCCGAGACTTGGAGAGAGGTAATGGTATTTTTATGTGTTTAAAAATTCAGTGTTGCAAAAGCTGCACTTAAAGTAGTAGAAAAAGATGGCATTGTAAAATATTATAGCAAGAAATAGTATCTCTTTTTGAAAGCCTATTTGGGAAGGTGCTAAGCATAATTGCAGTCCCATCACCTGCTATGATTCGCTAAAATTTTACATGCAATCAGAATGATGGTGTGAATACAGCAGTTACCAGTCATCCATATTTGTCTTACAACTTAATTAGATGGCTGTCTTTCCTCGCCTCTTTTCTCCTTGCACTCTCTTCATCTGATAGTCTTTATAGTGAAGTGTCCCTTTTCCCCTGGTTATCAGGAAGAGATCAGATTTATTGACTGTGGTAACATAGTTTAGGATTGACTATCTCTCATGTTGAACTGTAAAAACAGTAAATCTCAATGGGGGAGAATTGGCATAATTTCTGGGGCATGAAGTACATGAGAAAATTAGTCAACATACCGTATTTTTCGGACCATAAGACGCACCTGACCATAAGACGCACCCAGTTTTTAGAGGAAGGCAAAGAAGAGAAAAGGAAGGGAAGAGAAAGGAAGGCGAAGAAGAGAAAAGGAAGGGAAGAGAAAGGAAGGAAAGAAGAGAGAGAAAGAAAAAGGAAGACAAAGAAGGAAAAAAGAAAGGAAGAGAAAGAGGAAGAAAAAAAAGAAGGAAGGCAAAGAAGAGAAAGAAGGAAAGAAAAAGGAAAGCAAAGGAGAGAAAGAAGGAAAGAAGGAAGAAAAAGAAGAAAGAAGGAAGAGAAAGAAGGACCCTGCTGCGGCCGCAGGACCTTGCCGCGGCCTCGGGAAGCCGCCGGCGGGGCAGGACCCTGCTGCGGCCGCAGGACCTTGCCGCGGCTCCGGGAAGCCGCTGGCGGGGCAGGACCCTGCCGCGGCTCCGGGAAGCCGCTGGCGGGGCAGGACCCTGCCGCGGCTCCGGGAAGCCGCCGGTGGGGGGGGAGCTGATCCCGGCCCGGTGCTGGGAGGCCAGGGCGTGTATTAGCGTGGCCCTGACCCCGGCCCGGTCCCAGGAAGGAGGCAGTCGGCGGGTGGGAGCAGGGTGGGAACCCGGGAGCCCACCGCTGCCGCAGCCACCCCGCTGGCCCGGCTGCGTGGGGCAGGCAGGCAGGCCCGCGCTCTGGACCCGAGCCTGAGTCTGCCTGTCCCAGCCTGGGGGCGGGGAGGGCCAGCCCAGAGGCCGGGTGTGCCACGGCAAAGCGGCTGCCCCGGGGGTTGGAGGGAGCAGCGGGGGCTGTTGGGCTGCGCAGGGGGTGCGACGGCCGCTCTGCGGCCGCGCACCCAGCATTCGCTCTATAAGACGCACCTTCATTTTCCCCCCACTTTTGGGGGAAAAAAAGTGCGTCTTATAGTCCGAAAAATACGGTAACTATCCATACCCCATAGCATTGTAGTTAAACTGCCCTAAATCCCCATATAGACAGCACTAGGCTGACAGAAGAATTCTTCCATCAACTAACAACTGCCTCTTGGGAATGTGGATTACTTATTCCAGTGGAAGAACCCCCTGCTATCAGTGTAGGCTTTGTCTACATGGAAGCATTACAGTGGTGCAACTGTGTTGCTATTGCATGTTAAGTGTAGATATATCTGAGGGGATTGCCTTCTCTACCCTATTTCTCCTCAAATACTAACACCAAAGGGGGGGGAAAAAACCCCTTCTGTTTCTCACTCCTTTGTAGCAGTCCTTGGAGGTAAGAGTGCTTAGCCTGCATGGGCCTCTGAAAGAGGAGTTGTCCTCTGAAGCACTTTGGAAGCCTAAATCCTTTCCACAACAACTAGGAGGCTTTTCTTCCCTTGGCTGGCCAGCATATCCTTTCTAATTGCCATCACTTCTGTCAGGAGGGTTCAGAGTTAAGCATGCTTTCCAGAGAGTCAGTTTGTGTGTGGGCCACCAAGATAAAATAGTGCTCTAGATTCACTCAGTCTTCCCAATGCCAACTTCCTTCATTGATCCAAGATTATAGGGTTAATTTCTTCCTGTCCCAAACCAAAAAGTATAATAGAATGGCATGAGCAAGGTTGGAGGAGGGCTGTCAAGTTATCCAAGCTGCACAGACGACTTGAGGAAATCCATGTTTTTCTAATGTCACCATGCAGTCAAGGAAACGACCTGTTTTAAAGGTTAAGTATTCCCATGGATAAAGACAGGTATAGCAGAAGCGTAAAAGACCAACAGTGCAACTCCATCCAAGAAAATCTGCACATAGTTCACTAAAGGAGCAATGACTTCTTATGTGGAGAGGTCAGAACAGATGCCAAGAAATCTGTAGAGCCACATCTTGGTCCTTTGTCATGCTTTCTCCAGGTACTACAAAGTAGGCATTCTCTCCCTTATGAATGTAGAATTTGATTGGAGAGTCTGTAGAGTATGGTGTCCTCAGTCTTTCAGATTGCCCTCCATTTTGTATAAGTAGTTGAGGAGAATCCCCTTCCCACTGTAAAGACTGTCAAATATAGAGAATACAGAGAAGGAAAGAACTTGTTCTGAGCTATACATTTTCTTTCTGGGTTGTTCTTATAACCAGCTGTTAATTCATTCCTCCACAGTAACTTAAACATTAGTGTGTGTTACTCCTCCCAGAGCCATTGTATTTTTTTCTCCACTTTGAGCTTTGGACACAAGGCTCTGTTACATATGTTTGTTCTATATGTAGACTTTAAATATATTAGTATTTTTTTCTCCAGCTTTGCAAGCTGCTTTTCTAGGAATCTGGTCTGAAGTCCTGGCTCAGATTTGGTCTGCCATTAGTAGACCGGGAGACAGTTTCATATGGAGTATCTCAGGGAAATTCTCCATTCTTCAGGCTCTAAACTTTTCACTGAACAGCTCTATAAATGTTAAAGGACTTAACTGTGAGACTCAAGTGGAAATAATGTCTCCTTTTTAACAATGTAAGAATTCCTGTACTTTGACCATTAGTTTATTAAAGCATATATCATACCCTTGATAGTAGGAGAAGCTACAAAGAAAAACAGATGCCCCTCTTCAATAGTAATTGCCTAATTGAAACAATATTGTACATCATTTCCTCTTTCTATATACAGACCCATCTGAAAAGATGAAATCTGGTAGCTGCTCAGTAGGGTGTGGCTTTGTGTTGCTACAAAGGGTTTGGAAATCTAACGGGGTCTTAAACTTTTATTCTATGAACAGAGCTCTCTAAATGTAATAGTCTTGGATGAGGGGGATTCAGCTTGACTAGAAGCATAGGTTAGCTTTACCCTTTCTGGTGGTGGTGAGTCTTTAAATTTCCTATTTTTTATCATTTCTGGCAAGAGGCCGTCTGCCCCTGGACATCATTCAAGGTTCAAATGGTTTTATAATAGTAACTTCAGAATTGTTAATAAAATTATTAAGAATGCCTAGAATTACTAGTAAAACAGTTGACTCCATTTTGGGCACAGAAATCAGGGAAGTGTTTTTAACAAATTTGCTTTCGGAAGTGGTTTATTATGCCTGTAGAAATATCAGATTCCCTTCCTCTTGTGTATTGAAGGTGTTGAGATCTGCATTGCTACGCCTGGCCGCTTGATTGACTTCCTGGAGGCAGGCAAGACCAACCTTCGTCGATGTACATACCTTGTGCTGGATGAAGCAGATAGGATGTTGGATATGGGTTTTGAACCCCAAATTCGTAAAATTGTTGACCAGATCAGGGTACGTGAACTTCTGAGGTATCGTTTCCTTCAAATTCCCATTCAAAATATATCATCCAAATAACATCTTTTTCCTTTCTCTTAGCCTGACCGGCAAACTCTGATGTGGAGTGCCACTTGGCCAAAGGAAGTGCGACAGCTTGCTGAGGACTTTCTGCGTGACTATGTTCAAATCAATGTGGGCAACCTGGAGCTGAGTGCCAACCACAACATCCTACAAATAGTGGACGTATGCATGGAGAGCGAGAAGGACCATAAGTATGGTTGTTGTCCTGCTATCCCAATTTTCTAAAAATCTTCATTATACAGAAATTATTTTTTTAAATTATCAGTCTAGTGCAGTTACTTGCAGTCGTGATTTTTTTCACTTCTGAAACTTACAAAACAATCTCGTAGTCATCTAACTGCTTACTGGTGTAAACTAATTTTATTGCATACTAAGATAATGCAATTCTTAAATAGTATTTACCCAGTTTTCTCTTAAGTGGTTGTTTATTACAGGCATTCTCTCAAAATAAGTTTTAAGCTCTCTCCTATGTCTTGTAAATATATCATAGCTTTCCCTTTTGTTTTAGATTAATTCAACTGATGGAAGAAATCATGGCAGAGAAAGAGAACAAAACTATCATCTTCGTTGAGACGAAAAGACGATGTGATGATCTCACCCGAAGAATGCGGAGGGATGGGTGAGTATCTGCTTCTCTCCAGTTTTTCTTTCCTATTAGGAACCCCTACTCTAGCATGGGGGAGAGGAGAAGGAAATCCTTATGTTGCTAGTCCTGGTAATGGTCTTTCCCTTCAGCTCCTTAGCCAGAAGCAATACTGGAGCTCTTGGAAGTTCCCATCACATAAACACTGTATAAGAGGGACGACATGCCAACCTACCTGACATGTAACAAATGCTGCACTGTGTATGAGGCTGCCATTGAAAAGGGGTTTTTATCAAATTAGTAGGCATGATTGGATTGAGCAATTAGTTATGTAGCACACAAAAGAATGATAGATCCCTCCCAGATAGCTTACATTAAGTAGAGAACTGATAATGGAAGGAAGATGTGCATGAATGTGTTTTAATTATTTTAACCTGGCCTCTTTTTTTTCTTAACATTAATAAAGTTTCTTGTTCCCTTTCTCAAATCATATGCATCTTCCATTTGGCAGCTGGCCAGCTATGTGTATCCATGGAGACAAGAGTCAGCCAGAAAGAGATTGGGTACTTAACGGTAAGTGGGATGTCTGGGAGAGGGGATAATTTGAACTACTGAGATCTTCTGTTCAGTTTAGCCAAACACATTTTCTTCTGTCTCTTTCTCAAATGCACACAATATTGATGTTGTTTGATTTATCTGTAGACTTACTATGGTTTGGTCAGTCTTTGGACTTGTTAATTTCAGTACTGGTATCTGATGCATGAGTAACTGGGAGGTTGTTGCAGAGAGCCACTACTCTGTGTTTAACCCAAAAAAGGATTTGACAACTTCCATGCAGTCTTTATGTCCCAGTTTCTCTCTCAAAAAGTTTCTGATCCTGATTGGATTCAGGACAAGTCATACTTCAAGGTTAATCGACAGCCTTCGTGGTCTGTGACTTGGAGTCTGTCTTCACAGTGGATTCTTGTCTTGCAGAATTCCGTTCCGGAAAGGCTCCTATCCTCATTGCTACGGATGTTGCATCCCGTGGGCTAGGTTTGTACATACAGGCCTCTTTTGGCTGCTGCTCCATATATTTCTTCTTTGAACTCAGAAATATTTTCTTAAAAAATTCAAAGCGTGATTTTCCCCCACATGTGAAATACCTTTTTTTAACATTACTCTTTTTTTTTCTTTCATATTCAAAGTCTCTTCCTGCTCCTAATGAACAGGCTTTGGTCTGCAGCAAGGCCTAGGCATGACTAATCGATCGCCAAGAGGGAGAAGAGACCTCCAATTATGCAACCCAATCCTTCCACTGCACCCACTTTCTCCCCACTTCCAGCTTTTTCTCGCTGGATTGCTCCCAATTTATCGGAGGGATCAGATAAAAGTTGATATAGAAAGTCTTGTGGGAGAGCATTTTAACATAAAATAATTAACAATAGATAGATGATGTATACAGATAAATCCCTATATACACACAATTTACCCACCAGATGTGCTTGCATCTGGGAAAACATTGCTTCAGATTTTCTGTTTTCACAACCTTCTCAGCTCTGAGTTTGTTGTAGGCAGGTCCTATTATATGCCTTCAGCATCTAATGTTCAAGGACAGTGTTGGATTGGAATTACATAGTTTGTTTCAGTGATGTGAAAATGATCTTTCTGGATGCATAAGTTAAAACACCCCCTTTTAATAAGCATATTTGTAGTAGAAGACCTAGTATAAAACACTAACCTTCCTCCCATACAATGGGCAAATATATAAATTTAGAAAAACTCTAAAGCAGTTTTGGTCCTTGTGGATTCTTACACTTTCCACCTTGGCAAAGACTACTACGGAAGGCCATGTACCAGAGTTAGTGCCTCAGTGGTCTGAGGCATTGTGACATATCTTACGTAAAACTATTACACGTGATCCATGAAGAAGCATAGAGGGAAATTCTTTGATTCCAGAAACCGTTTTTAATATTCTGAAAAGGTGGCTGTGTTGTGCATCTCAAGGTCATTTAAATGTTGGCAAACCAGTAAAGACTTGGCAGCCATCATTCACATAACCTTCACCCCTCCCCTATACCACTCCCAACCCCCTCTCCCTACCAAAAAAAAAATATGTCCAACACTTCTTCTGAGAGGTGATCATGTGGACTTTAGTCTCTGCCCTCTAGGGTCATGTCTGGACCTGTGCAGTTAGAACTTGGGCCTGTTAGGAGAAGGGACTGAGGCCTGAAACTAGTTTGTATGAAAGAAAGCTGCTTTCTGTAGCAGTGTTTTTTTTAAACAGGCTTGCTATGTGCTGGTAGCTTCTTTGTGCATCTTGCCTAGACATTTAAAACAGCCTCACCCCCCAAAAATGCTCCCCAAAATAAATCAATTGGATAACTCTTGAGAAAACACTCTCCCTATTTATCCCCTCCCCAACTTCACCCAAACTGTGGGGGAAAGGTACCAGAGTCTGTTTCTTGTTACTAAACAACATCTCTGCTTGTTTTGGGGCCCTGAGTTTGCTATTTTTAAAAATAAAGTTACTTAACTGGCAAACTTCTGGACGACTTCCTCCAAGATCCTGGAAAGTGAAGGCTACTACGTAAATAACTTAAAACAGGGGTGCGCGCTTTTTGGCTGAGTCACCAGGGCTTTCCCACTTCCCAATGGAATATGGGTTTCCAAAAAGCTCCTTCCAGGTAAGTTCTGAGTCCCATAATAACTTTTGTGATAATCTCCAGGAGAGTGGTCCTCCCTCTGCACTTGATTTTTTTTTTATTTATTTTTTTTGGTGTGTGTGTGTGCGTGTGTGTGAGAGACTCTTCACTCTGTTAAATTTCTTTTGTTTTGTTTTCTTTAACAGAAGCTTTGATATCAGCTACAGATCATTCTCAGTGCAGGGTCGGGGGCATATCTACACTGGTGGTCGAAGCAGACGAGCATGTCTGCTAGTTTATATTACTTCTGATTAACAGTCAGAGACTCAATCTGTGCCCTAGGGTGTTTTGGTTGTCTGACAAAGGCTATGTGTCCCAGGCAGCTGGCCAGATCACTTTTACAGTTTCAGTTCTTGGTCCCTCTACAGTATCTTCTGAAAGCGCAGGAAGATTATGTGACTGTGCACAAATACATTGGAGCATGCTAGACTGGAGAAAAACCAAATCTTGTACTTGCTCTGATCTTTCTTCAGCCAGATATGTGCACTAACAGGACCACCTATTTAGTCTGGAGACCATCCCCTGCCTTTTCTGGCCTTTCCTTCCACCCCTCAAAAAATCAAGTCAGTAGTGTCTATGCTATTAGGTGCAATTCCAGGTGCTTTCTTCCCAGAAAGCACTTCCCTATATCCACTTGGTAATTCAACTCACTTTGCTGCTTATGGATGTACGGAATGGGATTGGCCAAGGATCAAGTAGCCTGCTGCTTGTCAGACTCTATTTAAACTCTGCCTGTGAAGATGTGGTTGTTCCTCCCTTAACTTACACTTTTCCTACTAAAAAAAGGCTTTGTTATTGCACCACGGACCCTAGCTGGAGACTCGCGCAGCCCCCTATGAATTCTGCCTTCTCACTCCCTTTTTGGTGTGATTCAGGACTTTGGAGTCAGCAAAGACTAAGGAGCCCCCCTTTGCTGTAATAAGAAACAGACCGAAAGTCCCCTCTTGCCACTACAACCTCCCTGTTTTTATTTTCTCCCATGCCCCTCTTTGAAATTGATGAAGTCTGGGCAATAGATGCAGTCCGACCCTTTGGATATAATTTTTGTGTCTTCATTTTTTGACATTCGCCCCTGTAAACCCCCGGTGGGGCCAAAAAGCGTTGGAGGACCTGAAATTTTTACCTGAACCCAGGTTCTCCGGCGCTTCACAACCCAATGGGGCTACAGAGAAGCATCTAAGCCAGTTCACAGAGCGAGCGTGTGTGGGGACTTCTCGCTGCCATGGACCCTTGATGCATGCTCCCCGCGCTCCAGTGGTCCCGTGTCAGAAGGCGGAGTTTTCGAAAGGAGGCCGCCAAAAATAAAAGGCAAAGAGACGGGATCGGCTGCAGCGGTTTCCCACAGGAGGAGGGAGTGTGCATCGGTCTGGTAACAAACAGAGAATGTTTCTCTCTTTTAAAAAAAAAAAAAAAAATTTACAAAAATCTGTGTTTTATCTTGGATATTTTCTGAATATTCTTCTTAAAATGCAGATTTTTTCATGAACTGTAAGGACATTTTTTATTGTAATACAATTCTTTTTTAACATGCTTATCATAGCAAATAAGTATTTCTGCTACTGTAGGTCTAATTGCTAAAACGTTACACTAACATTTACTTAGTTTCTGTCCCATACATTTATAAAATCTGATTTCCCAACAGGGAATTGAATATTCTGATGTCCCTTCTGTGGTTTAATTTTTGCATATGGTACAGCTTTCTGTGTTTTTAAGCACGCAGTCACCTAGTTCAGTCTAACATTTGAAATTTTGACTTGGACAATCTTAAATCCTTTGACTAAAATGCAAAGTTTGCTAACAGGACTTAATAGCATGGTGAAATGTTAGTGCAACACATTCTCATGATAACTAAGAAGGCAGGTAAAATGTTTTAGCTTTGGTTTGATTTTTTTCTTTAATGAAAAAAAGTGGCAGAATTTGGCTACCATGGTGTAACTGGGGTGCTTTAAATTTTAGGATGGGGAAGTTATTTTGTAGTCCTTAAAACTCAAAGTAAAATAAGCCTTTTTTAATTTGTGTTTGATTGCAAGGTAAGTGATCTCATTTCTGTTAGTCTTCTAATAGACTTCTCCCAACAGAGTAAAAGCCCCTCTGTGGCAGATCTCTCGTTCTTCCACCCCACCTTGCTGTGTCCACAACAAAGGTGGCATTTTTATTTGTTCCAGATCATGTTTCTCTGAAGGGGAGAGGACTAAAGTCAATTAACAAATACAGATGGTATTAGCTAAAGATCGTCTCACATTGTACAAAGATACAACAAGGGAAGGGTGAATTTGAATGGAGAGAAGAACCGCTTTAAGACTTGCCATCAGTTTTCGGGGCATTGGGCTTTGGCCGATGCATGGCTCAAATTTAAAACACCTACTCTTTTGGGATAAGTCTCTTGTTTTTGTTCCATTCAGTTACTAACTTGTTTTTTTCTCTTATTACTGTCACCTGCATTCGTGCTCCCCACCTTTCGTTGGCACGTCCTTCTCTTCCTCTCCCCTTTCCTCCACCTACCCTCTCACTGTGCTTCGCAACCTGGGCACCCCGCAAGATGTGGAAGATGTTAAGTTTGTGATAAACTACGACTATCCGAACAGCTCTGAGGATTATGTGCACCGAATTGGCCGCACTGCCCGGAGCACCAACAAGGGCACCGCCTACACATTCTTCACACCGGGGAACCTGAAACAAGCCAGGGAGCTGATCAAAGTGTTGGAGGAAGCCAACCAGGCCATCAATCCGAAATTGATGCAGCTCGTGGATCACAGAGGAGGAGGTGGTGGTGGTGGAGGTAAAGGCCAAAGGGGAAGGGATTAAAGTTGGAATAGATGCTCCATCATGGAGGAGGTTAGATGGAAAGAGGCAGAACAAAACACCTTCATAATTAAACCATGTCAACATCAGACTGCTGCTGTCTCTTATATAAAACTTGTTAATTTGGGGTACACAAACCATCTCGCTAGCAAAGGCGGGAATTCAGTGTTCTAGCATAGTCCTGGGATTTCCCCCCCAGTTGTTCTATAAAGAGCTGCTGCTGTGTGAAGGGTAGAATGTTTTCATTTCTTGCAGCCATGTCCTGCTTCTCACCTGTTTGAACCACAGTCTGATATAGTCTCCCTTCTTTCTGCGGTGGAGTGCTGCCTCCAAGCCCATAAGGAAATGAAGTTTGACCCAAACAGTTTTAAGTCAGTGCTGTCTTTCTTCCATTGGGTTTGTCTTCTGCTCTCTCTCATTTCTTGGGGTAGAGCAAGATACAGGGTTTGAATTTGGTGTCCACAGCTTGGATAAAAAGAGAGGCCATCGGCTAAATTGTGCTGGAGTATTTGTGACCCAGACATTCTCATAGAACTGTTGACTTCATTGGGTGGGGGAGTAATTAATTAAAACCACTGTAAGAATTCAGAGCTTTAGAGTCCTTTTCTATTGGAGTTATCTACTGTT
The DNA here is from genome assembly GCA_007922175.1 of Pelusios castaneus. Classification (NCBI taxonomy): domain Eukaryota; kingdom Metazoa; phylum Chordata; order Testudines; family Pelomedusidae; genus Pelusios; species Pelusios castaneus. The sequence goes on from ML685814.1 coordinate 13,504,824, forward strand.
CTGACCCCCCCGTGTTTGCCTCCAGGGGGTCGCTCCCGTTACCGTACTGCTGGTTCAGCCAACAACCCTAACCTGATGTACCAGGATGAGTGTGAACGGCGGCTCCGGGGAGTGAAAGATGGCCGGAGAGACTCCGGTGGCTTCAGAGATCGTGACCGTGCCGACACCTACGCCAATGGAGCCAACAAAACCTATGGTGCTGCCTATGGGAGTCCGAATTCTGCCTTTGCGGTGCAGCAAGGTCAATACGCCTACGCCCAAGGGAGCTACGGAGCAGCCGTCTATGGCGCAAGTGGTTACGGCACTGCGGAGTACAGTGCTGCTGGCTATGCTGCCACTGGTACGGCCGCCGCTGGGAGAACCGCTCAGAGCACCACCCAGCAGCAGTACGCAGGGATAGGGCGGTCGGGCCAGCAGCCGCAGCCTCTCATGTCACAACAATTTCCTCAGCCTCCAGGCACTAACGTGATAGGCTACATGGGACAGACTGCCACCTACCAGTATCCACCCCCTCCCCCGCCCCCGCCCCCCACACGCAAATGAGACCGCTGGCTGCTGGTGACCAGTCTAGACCTCTTGCAGTTAAAAGGAACCTTTTCTTTATTTCTCTTTCCCCTCTGTGATCTCTTTCTTATGCAGGTTAGATTTAGAATTCACCATCCAAATTCCTCCTTCCCACCAGAAATGGCCCCCAGTTCAATTACTTATCTTGTGGTTTTTTAACTATATATACGTATAAAATTAAAATTGGGGTTTTTTGGTTTTCTTGCATGTTGAGGAAATTGGGACCCTTATTTTCTCTCAAAAGGAAATAGGTATAAAACAAATAGGTCCCCGCCCACTCTTTTTTGATGTCTGAGGTTTGTGTGAAAACTTGCTGCAGAGCCAGGAAGGTCTCTGCTGTAACATGTAACTTAATTTCAGGAGGTGTTGAGAGGTGGGGAATTCTGAGGAGCCCAGGCACACTTCCTTTAATATAAATCCAAGGGAGCAGTGCTCATTTTTTCCTTGATTTGTGATTTCTTTTTTAAATAACTGAATATTAATGCTTGTAATCTGGTATAAGTAAACTTCTAAAGGAAAACTCTGTTTGTTTGGCTCAGTTTGGAGGCAATCTGAATGTAGCCCCACAGATAGTCTGGCTAGCATTTTTGCAGCTCCTGTTAGTAACAGCCTTCCTTCTGAAGTAACTTCAGCGGTGACCCTGGCAGCATACAGGAGGGAGTAGGAGAGTAAAGCCTCAGTGTCAGAGACTGGAAACCTCTTTCCATTTGGTGTCTCAAATCCCAGCTCTAATCGCTGTAAGAACTTGTTAAAATACAACATTTGAAATATTGACCAATGAAGTTCTTCCCTATGATTCTTAAATTGCAGGAATGGATGGAGTCTGCAGATGAATGGAATCTGGTTACTGACTTCTTAAACCAACTTCTGCCCTCAAATTCCCATTGCTGGGTCACTGAGATAAGGCATGGAAACACTGATCAGAATTAAGATATTCAGTATTGCTTGTGTATATCCGTAGTGAGCAAAGCATCTCTTGCCATGGGGCATGTTCAGAATGCCTCTTTGCTGAGTGAAATGTAACATTGTTTTCCTATTTAAAACTTACTGGGTTTGGAGGGGTGTGCAGCTGGAAACCCCTCTTCATGAGGGGGTAGAGAGCTTGTTAGTGCGTCCTGATTCTGAAGCTGCATTTCTTTCTTAACCCGGGCTGACTAGTGCTTTCCCTGGCATTTCTGCAGTCCCTTTTGAGCTCAGCTCTTGCAGGTAGGTAGCACTCTAGGAAATGTTAGAAAATGGAAATTTAGTAAATGGATTTTAATTCAATCTTGTTTATTCTACAGGCTAAGGTAGGTGTGGGAGTTTTCCCCTTTAAGTAGTAAAGTGTGTCTACTTTGTGATTGCCATCAGCAGACAGTTCAAGGACAGTAGATCAGAGTGAAAGTTGACTTCTCTTGTGTTCAGATCACTTGGCAGGAACTCAGAGCCATGATCTTTGCATTACAAGAGTTTGTATTTTCTATTGGGGGAGTCTGTAATATTCACAAACAAGGCATCTCAACCCTTCTGGAAGGCAGCCCGACCCTTCTGTAGGACAGCAGAACTTTTGATAGCCCCAGGAGAGAGGGCTGGCTTTAAAAAAGTTTGTTTAAAAATTCATCTACCCTTAGGGCATAGTGTATGGTGGGATGAATGTGTGGTTTGTGTGCAGCATACAGGTAGGTTATCAGCACAATATCAGGGGGACAGCTAACTTCTCCTTACCTCCATTTTACTTAAAATGTATTTAAAAATTAGCTAATGCTTTGGCAAGTTTTTGTGCTTGTCTGTTTAAATGATGGCCACAAATGATCTCTTATTGTCTAAATACCGATTGATCTGTTGTCTTTTATCTCCCCCACAAGCAAGCATGGAGCTATTCATTTGTGAGTTTCTGTGCGCGTGGAGGGGATGGAGAGGGACATACTTCCTAGCTGCCTTTTAAAAGGGTCTCTGGGCAGCCAAAACTGACTTGTGTTCTGCTGTAGCTTTCACTTCTTCCTTCAGGGACTCGTGCAGATGTAAAACAGTTATGCTGAGGTCTTGCAATGCTTTATTGTAACTTGATGTCAGCTGCAGTCCAGTCTCTCTCATGCCCAATTTTGAATGCTAACCTGATTGTTGAATGCACAGTAGTGTGTGCTGCCCCCCCATCCCACCTGGTGCTTGCTGTTGTTTCATATACCAGCTAAAGGGCCCCTGTTGATACAGCATTAACATCTATTAATGTTTGCATTGTTCTCAGCCCGTAAATGTTTGTGGGAATGTCAGTTGTCTGGCATCTTCTCCCTTCCCACTTCCTGAAACAACTTACTGTGTGGATTTCCCTCAACAACTGAAGGGTTAATGGCTGTTGTGTAGGATCAGTGCTCTGTTTCACACTTTTGCTGGTCTCTGGACACATTCCTGTCATATTAACGAAGACTTGAATTGAGAGATTCATAAATTTGTGATGTTTAGACACAGGATGCTAAGAGCTATGTTACTATTCTTAGTTTGTAAATTGTCCTTTTGATACCATCTTGTTTTCTTTTGTAGGTATAAATAAAAACACTGTCAATAAAATCTGAGCATTTGTTTTATTTCCAGAGTATAAATGGTTTTCACTCCCATTTTATATAACAAAAAAATAATCCAGGGAATAGTCATGTCTGTCCGCAATCAAATTACTTTAATAAAAATGCTTGCTATTTATAGAACATCAGAGACTGATCAAAAGGGATTGTGTAAAGCAGAATGTTTGAGTATTTACAGTGTTGAAAGATCTTCAGATGTAATCTTTGTATTCTGATGGAAAGATGTTCCATTAAAAATATTACAGGGTCTGATAGACTGGTATATGGGGAATTGCACCTCTTGGTTACCAGTACACATTGGCTTATGTGGCTGTGAGAATACTGCAGACAAATGGTGGTCATTATAAGAGATCTGTCTGCCACTGTTTTCCCAGTATGAAAAGTGTTTTTGGGGTGTTGGGCATCTATTTGCTAAGAACTGAGCAAACTGTCTACAGTTGGCAGTCTAACAAATAGACTAGTCAGTGGAAACAAAACTTTTCACTCCCTTACGCATTCAGGTAGATTTTGGAAGTGGTTGCAGAGAGGAGAAAAGAGGGAGAATAAAGGTTGCACTTCTGGATCTACTACAATAGAGGAATTCAGTCACTAGCCTGAGCCATTCACCAGTATAAAATTCACTTAAGCAAAAACACACAGACATTTAAGGAAAAGCCCCATTCGGATCAAGAGCTTATCGGCCATCAAAGCCTCACTATCTTCTTGGCACTGAGTTGAGATTCTTCAGTGAGCCATTTTTTTCAGTGTGGGGCAGAATGAGAAAGTTGTGGTCTTGGTACTGCATGTGTAGCAACATCTTGTGTGGTGGTGTCTTCAGACTGGCATTGGGAGACTTAACTTCTTTCCTTTCAGGACTGCAAGGAAGAGGAAGAAAGCATAGTCAATGACATTTGGAAATCCACTTTCACTTCCCCAGTGAAGATCCTATGCCTGCTCTCTCGAACATAATTGTCATCTGCAAGGTTAGCAGTTCACAAGTAATGAGAAGGGGTGACACCAGGGAATTATTAGTGGCAGAGCTATGCCAGTAAGTCATTGATAAAGGCTTTTAAGCCTTATATGTCTTTAGTACAGATGGAGCATCCTTAATACTTCCTTAGTGACTAGAAAGTAGTGTACTTATCTTAAAGAGTCAAACCCCTTGTCCTGAGTGTAGTGCCATATGCTACTGGCACCAGAGGATATAAACTTGCCACATTCTTGGATGTCAACCTCCCTAAGTGTCTTGAAGCACTGTACAGGCTTAGTGGAACTAATGTGTGCAAAACAGGAAGATGGAGGGAAGTCATTCATATCCAGCTTTTGGTTAAAAAAAGCTGCTGCAACATGGCCTTTAGAAGGGGGCTGGCAGGGAGCTCTAGAAATGGAGGAACACTTAGTGAAAATGCGTAATCCTGAATTAACGTCGTCCTCCATAGTCCATCGGGGTTTTATGTGGGCTCACTCTTGATTTACAAAATACTTAATTTCTTTTAGTGTAAACCATACAACTAGTCATGGAATCAAACTTCAACCACTGTTGGGATTGTAGCCTGAACTCCACAAAAAGCAAGGGAGAGTTTCTTGCTAAGAATACAAGGACCAAGAATTTCATAACTTGCTTCTGAATGTGCAGCATCAGTTTGTATTTGCCCACCTCATTCTTCAGTTGGACAAAGAAATAGGACTTTTGTCTGTCTGTCTCCTCCACTGGAGAGAGAGAAGTGTGATGATCGCATATATTAAAGAGAGAGCTGTTATTGACACTTGGTTAATGTGGTCTGGCATTTTATAAGACCCTGTTTTCAGAAGTTTCCAAAACTAATCATTCAAGCTGGAGATTCCCATGCCTTAGAGTGACTTTTGGGAAAGCTTCCATAAAAGCCATTCAGACACTTCTGAAAATGAGATTGGGAAAAATGCCTTGTTTTGCCCATGTTTAATTAAAAAAAATTGGCAAAGGCATTGGTTGCTTTGTATAAGGGATGTGCTTTTTGCTATTTCCATGAAACATTCCGCCCACATTTGAGTGAGTTATGAGTCTTTGAAAATCTGTTTGCACATGCTCTGAAGAGACTTATGCAGAGATTGACAGTTCAGCTGAAGATTCAGTCCTACTGGGCGTTCCTTGGGGGTTGAGCAGGACTTTCCCTGCAATTAAAAGTTGTGGGGTCTATTGCTGCAGTGGGTCAAAGACGACTCTCTCTTAGGGCAAATCTACACTTAAAACGATGCAGCTGTGCTTCTGGAATGCTTCACTGAAGATGCTACCAGCTTAGTTAATCCACCTCCTGAGAGGTGGTAGCCATGTTGATAGAAGAAGCCCTCCTGTCAACATAGCACTGTGTACACCAGGGATTAGGTCAGTATAATTGCATAGGTCAGGGACGTGGGTCACCACTGAGTGACGGAGTTCTACCAGTGTAAGTTTATAGTGTAGGCCTGGTCTTACTCGTATGGTTTCCTTTGATGCCTGAGCAGAGCAAAGAAGAAACAACCTGGCTGAAATACAGAGAGTGAAGGAGGCAGAGACTGACTGCAGTGGGGAACAGAGACAGGTTGTAATGAAACAGGTGCAGAAGGAGAGGATTGTGAAAAAAGGGGACTGTAACCATTGACTACACTCTTCCATAGTCTAGAATGGTACCCACAGTCGTTGGATCTCAGTGTTCCTCTGTTGTTTAACAAATGGCTGTGAAACTCTCTCTGGTAGAGTGTCTCATCTCCCTCTAGTGGTATGTTCTCATAAAATGACCAGGAAGAATTTGCTGTGGATTTAAAGGTTTCTCCCTTGCCAATGACACGTAGAAGGTTCCATGTGATTTCCCCCCTCTCCCCCCCCCCCTTTCCAAAGCTTAGGAAACTACACTTTTTGAGGTTGCAAAGTAAAACACTCAGAAGTTAGGAAATACCTGAATGAAAGTTCTCTGTGCTATCTTAATTTGGCCACCTTACGTATATGCATTATGTGACTTTCTTTGATTAAATGGTCAAGTGCAGGGTTTCCCCTGCCTGCTGCTCCACAGGAGCCTTGCCTCATTCAGTGCATAGGATGGACCTACTCTGGGGAGGAACCAGAAGGAGTCTGTTGCCTGCAAGACCCTTGCCTCATTTGTTGCTATACTTGGAAGACATATGATGAATGAGGCAAGAAATCTGAGGCACCATACTATTATGCTGATGACCACCATCGAAAAATCCATGAGGGTATTAATTCTGTATTCAGAGCAGGATTTGGATGTGTCCTGCGGGACCCTAAGTGGGCCTGGTCTAGCAGAGTAAAACAGCTCTGTATGATAAAATAAAACAAGGCCTATGTTAACAGCTTTGTTTAAGTCATGCTAAAAAGAAAATCTCCATGATTAAGGGGTTTGTGGCAACAGCATTTCGCTTGGCAAGCAGCTTTGTGGTTAGCAAGTTTGTGCAAGTGTACCCTTAAGAGAACAGAGGGTGGGCCTATCAAAGTAAAGAAAATCTTCCCCCTCCCCCCCACCTCACAAGATAAAATTGTTATGAAGCAGCTTTGATTGTATAAGAAGTGTAGATTTTGATTATCTAGCAATTTCCATGGCCTAAACTTGAAATTGCTAAGGGCAGCACAAATGGCTAAGTAAAGGATGCATGTGTGGTGTGCATGTACAAGTTCCTGACCAAGGGCAAAACTCGCTGACTGGCCAGAACCCAGGAGTGCCAATCAAGGAAGAAGTGACTGGTCAAAGGCAATTTTGGATGGAATGAAGGAGGATAAAGAGGGGTGGCTCGGTCCAGCTCCCTGAATCAATTCATCCATAAAACCAACTCGACTTGGGAGTTAGGAAGAAGGAAGACTGACATCAACACAACGGGGTCGGTGTGCACCGCAACCTCCTCACCCCCTCAAGTCTTGGTAAGTCTTAAGTAAGCCCTGCGTCTGACAGGTATGAGTGTGTTCCAACTATGGCTGTGTGAGTGTAAAAGCATGGTGGTTTGTCTTCTATGTTGCATTCTGTGCTGCCTAATGTAGAGCTGTAATTACAAGCTAGAACTTTTCTGCCTTATACTGTTGCTATTTGTATTGATACTTAAAGACCTACCTGGATAAACTCAATCTCCTCAATTTTGGGATAGATCTTGTTACCTACTGTATTTATTGTGCAATTTTATTAGATGGTCTTCTCAACTGTTGAATTGTGGCTTATGTTTTCCTAAACTTGTACCCTCCTACCAAATTAATAAAAGTTGCATACAAAGTGATTAATACTAAAAGAGGTGTCCAGAGTCATTCTCCCCCTTTTTTGAATCCCGCATAACAGATGGTATATAGTAAATAGATCCTGGAGCCACATACTGTATGAGGAGGATCAAAATAGAGTATAGCTGCTCTTTCAATTCCTCCTTTTGAACTGACTGAGGGAGAGGTCCTAGATTTAGGGGAAGGAAGCATATGATCAAAGTTAAACAAAGTTAAAAATATTAAGATTAAGAATTTAAACACTGAAAGTTAGGAAATGCCAGAATGAAGATAGCTTGCACAACTTATGCATGTACACAAGAGGGTTGAATTAAGTTGTGCAAGCTATCTTCATTCTGGCATTTCCTAATTTTGAGTGTTTAAATTTGCAATCTTAATATTTTTAACATTGTTTGGCGTGTAACTGGAGCACCTTGTAAGGTTGAAACCCAAAGGGGGATGAAAACAAATGCAGTCTGCAACAATACCACTTGATTTAAGGGCAGTTACGAAGATGGGCACATGGCTAGTGGCCATCTTCCCTTGCCCACTCTGGACTGCTTGTGGTGCTGAACAGGACCTATCCCTTCTCTTCTTGTTTTCCCCCTCAATTCAGTTCCCTGCTTACCTTTGGTGACATAGAGATAGAAGAAATCACAGTAGAAGATGGTCTGTACCACCCCAGAAACCACAGCAATCTGGTCGTAGAACTTCTCAGTGTGGTAGCGCCAGATCCAGTTGGCAAGGTAGAGTGCACGATAGAGACCCAGGAAGAAGAGGTAATGGGTTGTGATGGTCTCTGCCTCCCCTGTCTTACTGATCATGAAGAGCTGGGGAAGGATGGCCACTGATTCCAGGTAGATGGAGAAAGTCCAGAGGATCTGTGGGAAGAGGGAATTAATTCAGAGGAGAGTCTTGCTGGCCAATTAATTTGCAGTAGCTCCCAAAGGCTTCAGTCAGGAATCAGAGCCTGTTATGCTGTGGGTACTGTACAAATTGTCCTTGCCCCAAAGAGCTTCCAAGATAAACAGGAACAAGAGAGTATAGCAAACAGTAGGAAAAAGGGAGGATGAGGGTGACACCGATACCTTGTTTGAGCATGCTGACAATGCCCAGTTTGATGGTTCTGAATTATTTAAATCTTTGAATGAGAGAAGGGCAGTGTTTAAATACATAACCAGCTGTTCCTACTGGCCCTTTACCTACTCAAATTGGCACCTGCATTCAACAGGGCACATTTCATTTTCTTGTGACAGGCATGCGTGCATTCTAAAAATCACCACACTCATTGGCTTTGGCTGGTTTCCTTGTTAGCAACATTTGCTGGAAGGCCAAGGACTGTACTGACTCATGGTGAATGAACCTTTAGGTGTCTCCAGGTCAGGACCAAGCCATGAATGAGGTGAGGCAGCAGAAATTTGAATAGCTGTTTGCCTTGACTATCAAAGAGTCTGTCTCCAAGGATGGCCAGTCTGGCCCCTTTCTTTAAAGGAACATGGAAGTAAATTTGGTAATCATGATAAATCCCACCTACAGTCTATTAAGTGGGTAAGACCACCCTCCTGTCCTTTCAATTTTTGTACTTCCTTACCTCCAAGGGAGTAAAGCTATGGTTCTCCAGAAATGATAGGCCTGTGACAGGCACCAGGAGAAATTCCAGGCGGAAAGAGTCATGCTCTCTGTCAAATGTTCTCTGGAACTTCACATAGATCATATACACTGTGATGTAGGCGCACACCAAGAAAATGACCTGCAGAAGGGGGAAGGAGCAAAAGAATCCTCTTGAAAGATATTTGTCTCACTTCCTATTGCCTTTTCCCCTTACAAAGGAGTGACTTGCTTGCTTGCCTAATTCAACTCCTGCTTTTGAGTGGGGGAAATTAGTGCTCCAGACTGTCCTCTGACTCAGGATTGATTCCTGTTGCTCTTCCTCATAGTGCTGGAGATACTGCAATGGCTGGACCAAATTACTAGGAGTTATTGCTCTTAGAGTGTCACATGGAAGACTCAGGTTTTCTCTTGCTACTTTCAGCCAGACAGCTGGTGTTGGCCTGGTGCCCTCAGGTGTTAATTCTTCTACAGTGCAGGATACCCCAGTTTGAATCCCAGTTTCCTGCTTCTGGATTTGGTAGGTAGTTGAATCAGCTTTCTGGAGAAAGCCCATGGTGAGTGGGCTGTTATTTGTCTCTGGTCAATAGTGGAGCTAAAGAATGTTCTTAACGAACCCTTTCTCCCAAAGTGGAGTTTGCTGTAACTTTGGGGGCTTTGTAGGACGCTCCCACCACAGTTAGAATACCTGATTTTGTGAATGTCTATCATCACCTCCCCCAAGTAACCACAAAGAGGAGCCCATGGAGTGGCTTGCCATGTGGGGCTCCTGTAGTAGCGTCTCCCTGCTGTTACCTTCATCACGGTGTTGTAGACAGAGATGAAGGTGGTGAACAGGTCAAGATAGCGGGTCGTGAAGACAAGAGTGAAAAGGATCTGGCTCTTCCCAGAGATACCTACACATCAGGGGAAAGAATGAGAGAGAAGGCTGGTAGGTGAGAAAAGGTTTGGAGATGCACACTTCTGTTGAAAACTCCACACACACATATCCCCTCTTCTTGTATCAAGGTATCTTTTCCAGTAAGTAATACAGTTCAGGACAAAGAAAATCCTTCACTCTCATTATCTGCTTCTAGAACAATAGCTGGATGGTCAGTCAGTCTTTTGAGTGACAGGGATCCCTATCTGCTGCCCCTGGGATACCTGGGAAAACAGCTATGCATTCAACCAAATTAATTCACTGAATTAAAATGCAATATTGATATTTTACCAGACCCATGTCTTCCCCTCTCTACCTGAAATTCCGCTACAATTAGCACGCTGGAACTCATGTTCGCCAGACCCATGCCTGGCCCAGTAACTGACCACTTCACCCTGATCTGTGTCTTCCCTGAAGTGCCCAGAGTATCATTAATTACCCTGTGCTAGATCCAAGTAGTGCATGTGGTGAGTTGCACTGAATAACGAGGGAGGAGAGATGTGGGGGGAGGGGAAGTTGGATTCTGTTGTGATAGAGCCAACGTGTTTAAAATCTTTTATGTTGTGCTGTGTTAAGTGAACTTGGCATGAGTGAAACTTGCCATATTGCTGGCCCACTCCCGCCAGAACAGCTCTTGCATGGGTGGTAGCAAAGCAGGATTCCCTCAGGCCAGCCTTGGAGGGCAACTTCTAGGGTGACAGTGTGTTGCTTTCTCATGCTCCATTCAATCTGGATTCCCCTGAGAATGGCCACCTCCTCTGCCCTACATCCTGTTGGCACTGGTGATATTTTGTGCAATGTCTGCCATAGTAACAAGCTGGCTGAGACCTGAGGTCCCACCTCGCAGGTGGTAATAGCCTCCAGTTACTAGTGAACTTGGGGGAAAGCTGAGGGACACGGGTGAAGAGGCCGCGATAAGGAACATGCATCATTTCCACCTATGAAGTGAAGTCCCTGTGGTGAAAGGCTAAGGGAAAGGAGACTACAGGTCGCAGGGTGTGACGTCAGCCTCCTTCACCAGCCCTACCATCGCCCAGAAAAAGAAATCACGAATGCTAAAACCAGTCCCTCTGCTAATAACCCATCAGAGCTGTGGCAGGGGGCAGGGGCACTTCCCTTTTAGCTCCCCTCGTGGCCTAGCACTTAGAGCCGAGGAACAGACAGTAGAGCTGAGTTTTGTTCCCAGCTCACTAGGTGACCTTGGTCAAATAGCTTCACCCCTTTGTGCCTGGTGTTCCTCATCTGTGAGCGGAAGAGGAAAAGCCCCTGACGGGGGCAAGACTTGTAAAGGGCCTTGAGATGTGGAGAAGGCGCAGAGTACCATTATTAACTCCTCTGCAACCCCTGGCCATCAGATACAGCCCAGGGGGTGGGCCAATCATTTATCCCCTCTAATATTACACACCGGGAACTCAGTTGCCCTTTAATGAGGATGCCTCAGAGCCTCTCTTTGCTTCTTTTGCCTGGAAAGTTCTGTTTGCTCTTACAGACCCCAGCTGCTTCCTCCACCCTCCCATTCTCCTCTAGTAACAACTCTCACCTTATCTCCACCTCCAGATAAGCACCTGTGCTAAGAGCAGGTACATTTTGCCACTCTCTTTGCCACATCACACCACCTTCCTCCCAACCACAGCACTCTTCCAGCCTCCAAGGGAAAAAATGTTGGACCGGGGCGGTTTCGTTAGCTCTCCTGTGCATGTGGAAGGGAGGCCCACCAAAAAAGTGGGACACACACATGGGAAAGGTGGATGATGGGGAAGAGGTAGTGAGGGGGCGATTACATTCTCTCTGAGAACCCAGTTAGGGAGAGCACAGATTGCCAGTAACTTTGGAGCCATTTATTCTCCTCACTCATTGCTCCTGGCTCATCTGCACACTGTCGTCCTTCTAACAGCCAAAGCCCACTAGGGCCCTCCTCTCCCAGCAGGTATGCACCCGCACACACAAAATTGGGGGGACAGCACTTACCAGCACAGGACTTGGATCTCCAGATCTTGACCAGCAATATGATCATAGCCAGCAAATGGGAGACATCTCCCAGGATCCGGAATATATTCATTGCTCTAAGAACTTCCCTGAGGGAAACTAATCAGGGTACTTCCAAATAAGAAGGAAGGCTTGAGGAATTCTCTTGGTTTCTTTCTCCCAATATTTCTGCTAGCTGGAGTAAAACTCTACGTCACTCTTTTCCCTTTTCTGAGCTGGATCAGTTAAACTTTCTTTCTCTGGAGTTCCTTGTTTTTCTCTCCTAGGAAATCGAAGTTCTCTCTCTTTTCTAATATAAAAACGTTCTGTACTATTCTTGCCTGCAGAATGAACTGGTCCCTTCACTTTTCCTCCTGATATATTTAATCTCAGTTGGACACAATTTCTACCTACTCTCTTATCTCCCTTCAGTCTTCTCTCTCCCCACTGTGCCAGTACAAAGTTCGGGATTGTCCCCCAGAATGTCCCTCCCAGTCTGAGACTGCTTAGCTGTCCCAGTGCAGGCACTGGGTGACGTGGCTCCTGTCTGCATTGGAAGGGCGGAGGAGGAGGCGGGAGAAACTCAGCTGAGTTATTTTCTTTCTTTCTTTTTCCCCATTTGGTCGTCTCAGATTACAATCCAAAGTGGCCTTAAAGGGGAAAAGACAGATGGAAATGATCAGCCCTTGTCAGAGACATGGAGCCTTTAAAGATGGATCCACATCATGTTCCCATCCTAATCTGAGCAGGGTAGGTAGTTTCCTGCTGTATGGTCCAGGGGCTTTGTTCAGTCCAGTTTGAAAGGCCTGCAGAAGTGGGTCTTGCCCAACTCCCGTTGACGGGTTATTCTCGCCCCCTTCCCTGCCCCCCGTGTGGAAATCTTTCTTGATGTTTAGGCAGAAGCTCCCTTTTGTGTCTTTAGTCCAGGCCTCAACAAATGTGCTGCACATGTAGACGCCAGCCCCAAAACTGAGGTGCCTCGGTGTGTGGCACTTTAGAAGGGCCCCCGGCTGCCCAAAAACTGCCACCACTGCCGCACGTGTTGGCGGCAGTGCGGGGTGAAGGAGCGCCCCATCACTGAAAAAAAGCCACGCACTGCTGAAGGCACCGGTGGCTTTTTTGGATGCCAGAGGGTGTGCCGCCCCGAAGTACCGCAGCGAGGCTAAGTGCCATGGGTCAAGGCCTGGTTGCCATGGTGACCTAGTGCCAATGTTCCCTCTAAGGTTTGGCGGCTTGTGTGCAAAATTTTCAAGCCGTGTGCAAAACTTTTTCTGAATAAAATTTTTGTGTAAACTCACATGACAGACATTATAGGCATTAATTGCAGTTAAAGTGATTGGAAATAGAATTAATTAATTGTGTTTAATTAATTGAATTTTAATGAATTTTGAATTGAAATTTAGTTTTTAGAAAGGTTTTTATTTCAAATTAATTTTTTAAAAGTTGTTTTAAAAAGAAAGAAAGAAAGAAAGAAAGAAAGAAAGAAAGAAAGAAAGAAGCTGAGGCCTCTGACGGGGTGGAGCAGACCCCGGCCCCGGAGGCCGATCCCGGCCCTGTGGCCATGAGGCGGCTGGCGGGTGGGAGCCCGGGAGCCTGCCCCGGTCACGGCCACCCCACTGCCCTGGCCACGTGGGGCGGAGAGGGCCAGCCCAGAAGCCGGGCGCAGGCCAGATGTACCGCGGCAAAGCCGCTGCCCCGGGGGTGTGGCAGGGTCAGCGGGGGCTGCGTGGAGGTCCCTCAATGCTGTGTGGGAGGTGCGATGGCCGCTGCGCGGCTGCGCACCCACGCAGCTTAGAGGGAACATAGCTTAGTGCCCAGGGTTTGTCAAGCCTTGTGGATAGAGTGTTTAAAAATGAAAAGTACGGTTCTCCTTCGAATGCTTGCTCATGTCCATTTCATGCTAGGTATGTGCACACCACCTGCACTGCTGCAAGAAATCTTTTCTCGCTGCCAGAAATCTTTCCTCAGTGATCCACTCTTTCCTCAGCGGTATCCATAGATTAAGCTCATGCCCCTTCTGAGGTCATACACATATGCGCTGGTATAAGGGGTGCTGCCAGTCCCTGAATTCTCGGTTCCTTCTTACTGCCCATGATAGTTGCTGGAACATCCTCTTGTACCCATCAGACCCAGAACAGATCCCTGTGGAACTCCACAAAAATCTTCTTCCAATCATGCATCTGACAGTGTGGTCCCCCTTTTTAAATTCAGTGCATCACACCCCCCCTCCAAGGGTGGGGGGGGTAGTGTGGAATTGGGAATAAGTCAGTAAAGAAAGGGATTGGCAAAAACGCCTGCCCTTCAAATAGCTAGGAAATCCTCTGAGCATGCCTGTGAAAGAGGTCATCAGCTCCCCTCTGCCATTTAACAGCTCTGTCCGGAGACATACACACCAAGCTCCCTTTGCTCTTGTAGTTGTGCATATGCGCACATCTCTCTTTCCTATATAATAGCCCATCCTCCAGACATGCCCAGAGCTTCCCTCTCCCTCACACGAGCCCCTCCCACACTCAGGCATACACAGCACTTCCCTGTCCCACACAATATAATAGCCTCTTTCCATGAACACATCTTCCTTCAGGCATGGTCATTACATCAAACTGGCCTCTTCGGTGGGTTGATAGCTTTCCCTGACCTAACCCGATGCGATCCCAGTCTCACTGTTGTGTTGTGTCAGCTTAGACCCCCGTGACAGATAGGGCAATTTCCTACATATCCTTAGAAGAGCTTACTGAATGAGTAAGTATCTTTCAATGGTCCATTGGTGTTCTATACCAGTGGTTTTCAAACCTTTTCCTCCTGGACCCAATTGAAAAAAAATAATTTTTGTCCGTGACCCAACAATTACATATTTGAGCAATGCATTCCAGTCTTTTGGGGGCGCCGTGACCAATACCTGAAGGTCTGCGACCCAGTACTGGGTCCTGACCCATGGTTTGAAAACCACCAGGCTAGCCATGTGGGAGGGCTGCCTTGGCTCCTCCAGGAACTAAAAACCGTGGATGGTAATTGAGGAAAATCAACCAGGTTGTAACCGTACGAAAGGGATACTGCCTCCTGGGGACCCTCACATATACAGGTTCAAATGGGATTATCCCGAGATCAACAGACAAAGAAAGGATTTTGGATAAATAGCTGAAGTTTAACTGGCTTGGGACCTTCTTTCTGATCCAGCAAATGTACAGGACCTCCTGTCCAAATTGGCGGGGCCCAATCCTGGATTGAAAGGCTGATGCCAACCAGAGCCTGTGGTTGGAGTTGGGGATACCTCCAAGTAAGCTTTTGAGCAAGTGCGCAGGTTCTTTTATTGTTTTTAATACATTTTCTCTGTCATGCTTTCACCGTAGGAATAAATGTGCTTGCTTAGCAGGAACTGTGTGATAACTTTGAACTGTGAGCAATTGCACTTTTCATAGCTATTGAAGAGAAAGCAGAGTGCAGATGCTGGCCTTTTAGGCAGAGTGGCTTGCTGGGAATTCACAGTGCAGCAGGAACCATGCAACCTGGGAAAACTTTGGTCAGGAGAGAGAGAGCTGCAAGTCTCTGCCCTAAGGAGGTGACAGCTGAGGAGCCAAGAGCTTAGTGTGGGTGCCCTTAGTTGACCAAGCAATGGAAATATAGGTGTAGTTACGCTGAACTATGACAACTCTATTGGTGTCTTCGAATGAAGTCAATAGGTTCATACCCTCCTCCATTTCTCAGCCCACTACTCCATCCCTCTCTTTGCCCCCAACCCCAATTTTCCAAAGCACTTCCAATCCTGAAGAGGTGTGTTACAATCACATTGCCTTTTGCAAGAGCTTGAACTGACTCGATAGCTGGATAGTTGGATGACTGAGGCAGCCACAAGATAAAGGAGTGAAAACCACCAGTGCTGGGACAGCACTAAAGTTGGTGGCTTTCCTTTCTCCCACGAATGAACAGCAGACTATCTCAGCCCACTTTTTTCAGCACTCACTTAGAGAAGGAAGATGCTATAAATCCCCTAAATACACCAATCTGTCCTGTGTTGAAGAAACAAAACAGCAGTAGCTACCTCACATACTCCTATCAGGGCTTGGGCCCTTTGTTCCAAGGAAAAGTCATTGAGAAAGACATGGTGAAAAATCTCCAGCATTATTTGCCTGCTTCTGATATTGTGAATCTCTTCCCTCCAGGTTTTAGATCTGTGTGTGCCATGATGATTGCACTTTTTGCATTGCTAGAGCATCTGGTCTAGTTGTGGCAATGGTTAGAGATCAAACATCTGTGCTTGTTCTCTAGGGAGCATTAGGTGTTGCCCATCCATCTGCAGGACCTGTGGGACATAGGCTCATCTGCAGGACCTGGGGGCCATAGGCTGTTCCTTTCAGACAGAACTCCAGAGAGTCATGGTGCTACCGTACTACAAATAAATAAATAAATATTATTATTTAGTAGTAGTAGCTGCTCCTGTTTCCAGGAATCTATCCTATTGCTTCTCATTCAACACCTATATGAAGCCATGAGGGGAAACTGATACAAACTGAGGTGCCATCAGGAGCCAACTCTGTGTCTCTTGAACAAATGTGCCCACTCCAATTCCCTGAGAAAGACAGTGCTTGTGAGGCATTGGATGAAGAGCAACTGGCTAAGTGCTGACTCAGACAAGGTGGAAGTTATGAAAGAAACGGGAAACACTGTAGATCTGGCTAAGAGAGGTGACCTCATTCCTGCAGTGAGAGTGGCTGACCTCTGATGGTGAAAACGTTACACAGCTTCCAGGTCCTATTCCTCTCTGCACTTCTCCCAGCTGCTCAGCGGTGGCCAGATGTGCCTTGTATTGCCTCTGACCAGCTGAACTGTTATGCCTCTCCAGTGCACATTAGCAACAGTGATTCATGCATTTGTCTCTCCCATTATAATGCACTGTGACTTGGGCTGACACTAAATGCATGGGGCCTTCCTCTCATCAGACCTTCACACTCTGAGGTGGCTGCCAAATTCTGGGTGCATTTCAAGGTCCTTGTCCTTAGACCCTGTGTTCTCAACTCTGTGTATTTTTCCCCGCTCTTTGATGCTTCTTGAATATAGCTGTTCCTCTTCTGAGGTGTCGCTTCATTGTCACAGGCAGAAAGGAAATGGTAACATCATTGCCCGTGGCAGAGGCTAATTCTCTTTAACCTCTGCCATCATAGGATTTGGCGATAACCTGTCACACTCTCCCACCCAAATGATGTGTTCTGTCTCTTACTCGTGCTGAGGACCCTGCTGACTAAGTGGGAGTGGCACAGAGGGGATAGTTGGGGGACTTCCCTGGATGTGGCACTGACTGGCACCCTGGCCTCTGAGTGGAGCTGTGGGCAGTGAGGAGATGCTTTGAAGTTAACTCAACATCAGTTCTCTGCCACTGGTTGGGCCTTGATGCAAAGGAGCAGGCTGAGAAGTGAGCAGTGGGGGCGCTGATTGTCAGATGTGTGATCCCTGTGCCACCAAGACAGCTGAGGGAGGAGGTGAGTGAGGAAGGGCCTGGAGGAGGGGAAAGAAGCATCCAAACTTGGAACTCTTAAAAAAGAACGTTGGCACATGAAGTGGGAACGCTTAAAAATAAACCTCCTCTCCCCCCACCTCCCTCCTTCCCTGCACTAAATAAGCTTGAAAGCCTCACACCAGGTGTCTCCCTGCCTCCCAGAATAATTCAAGACATTGCCACTGTCTTTCGCTATGATGCTCTCTCTCCATGCCTCAGGTTTCCATGGTGACTGCAAGCCATGTCGCTAGGGTGACAAGGAAGCTGGGATTTGGCAATTAAAACTGGAAGAATTTTTGGGTTCTATTTTATTTTCTCTCCTTTTGCTAGTTTTAGTGGCTTGTTTCCCCTCCTCCTGGGGAGAGGTTGTAACTTTTTGGAGAATAGTTTCCTTACTTCAGTCATTCCATGATATGGGAAAAGGCAGGCAGGGGGAGCAAAAGAATTATCCTTTTTTCTAAGTGCATGTCCACTTGGGGAAAAAAAGTGTGCTCTTAAATCAAGTTGTCAGCTTGAGTTAAAACCCAGCGGTGATGCTGGGGTTGAAAGGCAGTGATCTCTGAGTTACATGCTGAGCTACCATGTCTACACTGTAGTTTTAAGTTGAGTTAACTAACTCAAAGTGAGAACACGCCTTCTGTTGCAATATGGACAGACCCTCTACCTGAGCAAGGTTGCTGTGCATCCCCAATGGCAGCTATCTACTTAACCAGGAAGTCCCCCTCCTCGTTCTGTTCACCCATCTCCATTCTCTTTTGGGCTGTGCATATGCTGAAAGCCAATCCCTCCCCCCCTATACTGGCTGAGCTGGTGCAAAGCTCTAGTAAGCGCTCCTCAGCCAGCCACCACTGGAAGCCCCAACATTTGAAGGGGGAGCAGGGACAAAGCAGCAGCTATGGCTGGGGGTGGTGCTGCAGCTGCAGCGCCAGGTGTGGCCAGGAGATGGAGCTAGGGCTGCACTGGGGGCAAGGCCAGAGCAGAGAGGGGGCAGAGCAGATTTTGGTGTTGCTTCCTTTCCACTCTCCATGGGGGCTGGCCCATGCCCCCCTAAGCAGTCTTCTGCACCTATAGGGGCACACTCCACAGTTTGGGGACTTCTGTGCTAATCCTATAACCCTGTCAGGCAAGAACAGACCTGCTGTGTGTGAGGAACAGGTCAAGGGAGGAGAGAAGAGTAATGGGGTGTGGGGGTGTGGCGGGGGTAGTGTGAGGGAGAATCTCGGGGGATTGAGCACAGAGTGCGACAGTGGGTTAGCCCAGACTACTGCTGTCTAAGCCCAAGAGATGGGTGCACAGCTCAAGACAATTAAGGCCTGATTTTTTTCAGGGATACTGAGTGCACATAGCTCCCACTGACTTCAGCTGACACTTCAGCAAGTCAGAATTGCTGAATGTCAGTGTGTCGCAGAGCCAATGTGTGGCAGGGGAACATGGGTCATGTGCCCCCCCAGATTTCTGTCAGGGCTTGCTTTCCCCGCTTGGTCAGCTGGTGTAGCTGGGCCCCCTCCCTGCAGCAGTTGCTGGAGCCAGGGAGCTGCAGCAGAGGGGAAAACAGAAGCGAACAGCTGGGAGCTACAAGGAGGGGCTGCTGCTTTGTGAGGAGAGAGGAGAGGCGTAAGACGGGAGGGCCTGCCTGGCGGGGGGGGGGGGGGGGGGTGGGGGTTATGACTCAAGATGCTGAGGGAGGTGAACTTTTAAATTATGCTCCCTTCCCCCACTACCTGCAGGTACAGGTGTGTTGAGTTTGAGCGCTGTGACAAAGTCAAAGCCAACAGCTGTAAAGGAGTGGTGGAAGGCAAGTGCACCCACCCTAGAATGGTGAAGACCCTTTTCCCTTTGAACTGAAAAGAGGCTTCCTCAGATTAATTAGAGACACCTGCCTCCAATAAAGGCCTGCCAGGGACCTTTTAAAACACCCCCTCCAATGAGAGAATGGGAGGAGGGTGGACTGTAAAACTAGTTGTTGCAGGAAGAAAAGACTGTCCTCCAGGTGATGGGCTTTTCTCCTGCCTATAGAGGAAGCAGAGTTTACTTCTGTTTGGGGAGGGGCTGGTGACAAGAAGCCAGCATCAATAAGTCAAAGCTCCAATGGAAGCAAGGAGAAGTATTTATTTTGTATTGTGGGTACTTTTGCTTAAGAGAACTACTTGGGCCTGTCCTGAAACCCACCTGGTAAACAATGTGAATAAACTGAAGTTAAGAATTAAAAACCTCTTAGGTAGAATTTACTCCAACCCTCTGCCAGAGGGAGAAATGTTGAGGCTGAGGCCTACCCACATACCATGCTATAGCTGCTTATCCTGGAGCCAAGGTGGATTGTTCCTGAGGATGGATGACATGATGAGGGCACTGTTGTAGGCAACTCCAGCACCGTAATAGGCTACCACGGTCCAGCTGGCCACTCAGCAGGGCTCTGTACAAATACAGGAGATGAATCAACTGCTCATGAATGCGGTGGTATGGGAGTGAGCCACCCAAAAAGAAGCAGTGAGATAACTGAAAGCCCTGACTGCTGTGGGAAGGGGCCATGAAGGAGTGCAATCCTTAAAAGCCAGAAGTTACCTACAAAAGATGAGGACAGAAAAAATATCAAGGTTTGAGCTTCTTGCATTTGAAAGAACAGTCATATGTGTGAGGCCTGGCCCTGAGATGAGTGGGCAAGGGAAGTGGGTGAACCACCCATTAGGGAAGGCTAGTGCATGGCCCTGCCCCTTCTGCCTGATGCCATGTCCCCTCCTTCACCACCACCTGTAGCTGCCACCCCGCTGCAGCTGGAGGAGCCCTGCTCTAGCTGGCACACCTGGCTAGGTGGCCCTGACAGCAGGTGGCCCCAGCTGCCCCGTGGCCCCACTACAGAGCAACCCTAGCCACATGTAGTTCCAGCTACCCTGGAGCACCAGCTAGTCAGTCCAAGCACTAGGTAGCCCTAATTCCCAGACCAATGGCTGGCTTCCCCCCCCCCCCCCACTTCAGCCCCATCTTGTTCAGGAAAGGCTGAGCAAGGATGGGAAGAACTGCTGCAGAGCTGCCCCTGCCTGGACTGTGAAAAGCAGGCTGAAGCAGGAGGGGCTGGGGCCTCAAGGTGGAGCATGGGTGAGGCCACACCTGGCTGTTTGGGAAGGCTAAGCCTTCCCGTCTATGATACCTGGCATCAATGCCAGTGGGCCAGTATCATCACTTCCTTCCTATGTGGAGAGACCCAGAAGGTTTACTACGCAACGGCAGCATAAGACTATCAGACTATGCCCGGATGAAAACTACGATCCTGAGGGGATCCAGAATGACTACAGCCATAAGGACCCATCAACCCATGAGTGATGGTGATGGAGAACAAAGCATCCAGGTCACAACTGTTCTACCTGACCCATCTAACGTGGGACTGGCTGAGTCCCAAGACCCACCATGTGGAAAAGACCATAGAACTCTTGGTTTTGGACAGATTCCTGAAAGGACCACTGCCAGACCTGTGGGGGTGGGTTTGCTGAAATGACCCTTCCCTTTGACCGTTTGGTCATCTTCACAGAGAGGCACTTAATGGCCAGAGAGCTTTCTTGGACTGGCAGAGAAGAGATGCGCTGGACCAGGAGACAAGCCCCAGTCCCAAAGGTCCATACCTCTGAATTCAGGTAGGACCATACTAGGGAGGAGGGATGCTGAAGAGGGGCCCAAGGCTATTAAGGGAGTTGGGGAACTGGGGAGAGAAGGTGCTTTGGGGGAGATCTAACAGCCCAAAGAACGGGGATATCCAGGACTGTATATCTATGTTATGCTTAAGAGAAACAGGCGCACATAACCATTTAATACCCAAACTGTGAGGAGCCCATGCAGTGCAACTTGAGGGATAGTGAGCGTCTATGTGGATTAATCTTGTAACTATGACACCACATAGGTATACGTGGCCAGTCAGGAAGAATGATATAGTAGTGTGTTAGTGGACTCAGGCAATGCAGTCATACTGGGTCTCTGGGAAACTGGAGGGATAGAGCCAATGGTCTCAGGTCAAAACACAGGAATAGCCTGCGTACATGGGACAGTTAGTTATTACCCAGCCATTCCTGTACAAATAGTGGTTCAGGGGAGCACATCAGGGCTGACAGTAGGCGTAAGCCCTAAACTTCTATACCCAATGCTCATAGAACAAGATGTTTCAAGGCCTGGAACTCCCCTCTTTGATGGATGGATTCGGGCTATGGGTCACAGATCCTCATGTACTAGCTCATGGCATCCCCCTGCTCCCACTGCCGCAAGACTGGAATGCATTGCTCAAAGATGTCATTGTTGGGTTGAGGGCATAGATGATTTTTTTCACCTGGTCCTAAGGAAAAAAGTTTGAAAACCACTGAATTAGGGGAAAGTAGTAACCCTCTGCTGGGGACCGAAGTATTGGCTCAGAATCTTAGGTGCGTCATCTCATCCAGCAGGTGGGGAAACAACTTGGACAGTTACTGAACAGGAGGTTGGACCACATTCCACAGAGACCAATCCTGGGGGTGAAAATGAAATAGATTCCTTTGAGGTTGGACATATTGGTCCCTTGTATAAGAATTTTGGGCGGGTCCGGACCAATGATTCTGTATACTGAAATGTCAGAAAAGAGATAGTTGAGGTAAATGGGGTCCCAGGAGAGAAGAAAACCAAAGGTACAGGGCCGTACTTCGTAATAAAACAGGACCTGTTATGTAGATTAGTCAGATTACAGGACCAAAAACTGTTGCAGTTTTTGGTACTCGGAGGCCACCGAAAAGCCATATTAGATCTATCCCATAGAATCATAGAATAATAGGGTTGGAAGGGACCTCACGAGGTCATCTAGTCCAACCCCCTGCTAAAAAACAGGACCACTCCCACTAAATCACCCCAGCCAGGGTTTTGTCTAACCGGGCCTTAAAAATCTCCAAAGATGGAGATTCTACCACCTCCCTAGATAGCCCATTCCAATGCTTCACCACCCTCCTAGTGAGAAAGTTTTTCCTAATATCCAACCTTGACCTCCCCAGCTGTAATTTGAAACCATTGCTCCTTGTTCTATCTTCTGTTACCATCGAGAACAGCCTACCTCCCTCTTCTTTGGAGCACCCCTTCAAGTAGTTGAAGGTTGCTATCAAATCTCCCCTCAGTCTTCTCTTCTGTAGACTAAATAAGCCTAGTTCCTTCAGTCTCTCGTCATAAGTCATGTGCCCCAGCCCCCTAATCACTTTTGTTGCCCTCCACTGGGCTCTTTCTAATTTGTCCACATCCTTTCTGTAGTGGGGAGCCCAAAACTGGACACAGTATTCCAGATGCGGCCTGACCAGTGTCGAATAGAGGGGAATTATCACATCCCTCGATCTGCTGGCAATACTCCTACTGACACAGCCTTATATGCCATTGGCCTTTTTGGCAACAAGGGCACACTGTTGGCTCATATTCATCTTCCCGTCCATCATAACCCCCAGGTCCTTTTCTACAGCGCTGCTACTTAGCCGATCGGTCCCCAGCCTGTAGCAGTGCATGGGATTTTTTCGTCCTAAGTGCAGGACTTTGCACTTGTCTTTGTTGAACCTCATGAGGTTTCTTTCGGCCCAGTGTTCCAATTTGTCCAAGTCTCCCTGGATCCTGTCCCTGCCCTCCAGAGTATCTACCATTCCCCCCAACTTGGTGTCATCCGTGAACTTACTAAGCACGCAGTCTATTCCATAGTCACTTGTTCAGGGAACATTTGGGGGTGGATAAAATATCATATAAAATCCCATGGAATCTATATGGAGATTTGATGCTATTGAGTCTCCTGCCCTAAATGGCATTTCACAGCCCCCACCCTTACTTAAGACTCCTTTAGTACCCCCTCAGTAATTGAAGTCCCATTTGAGAGGATAGTGGACCTGATAGGCCTGCTGGAGACTTCTGCCCAAGGTCACTGAGGTATGCTCAAAATTCTGGATTATGCTACCCAGTACCTGGAAGCTGTAACCCGTGAAATATGATGTCCAAGATGATAGCAGGGAGTTAATCCAATTTTTTCACTTGGGTAGGAACACCCAAGGAGATTCTAATTCATAAAAGGACTCCCTTCATGTCAAAGTTGATGAAGGATCTGTGTGGAATGATTCAAAGGCCCCGTGAACATTGGTCTATCATCCGCAGACTGATGGCCTGATCAAATGCTTTAAGAGCACACTGAAGAGCAGCATATAGAAAATAGTGAGTCATGGGAAAAATTGGGACACCTTGCTACTCCACCTGATGTTTGTTATAAGAGAAATTCTCCCAGGCATTCACGGGGTTTTCCCCTTTTGAGTTGCTATATGGTCACACTCCCGGGACATATTGAACATTGCCAAGGACAATGGGGTGGAATACACTTGTCAAGCAATAAATATCATTCAATTTGTGATGCAGAGGCAGGATGGAATAGCCCAAGTCATCCAAATAGAACAGGAACATATGGAAATTGCCCAACAGGCCTATTATAATTATCAAGTGAGAATTTGGAAATTCCATACAGGGGACTGGATAATGGTCCTCATGCCCACTGTGGAACACTAGCTCTTGGCCAGATGGCAGGGGCCATAGAAAGTAATAGAAACCAATGGGGCACTTGACTATAGGATTTGACAACCTAATCAGTGAAAGCAGAACAAATCTACCACATCAACCTATTAAAGCCTTGGCAAGACAGAGGAGCTTATATGGATGCCCTAGAGACACAATTCTAGGAAGATAAATCTTAGGGACATGTAAAATATGCCCCAAATTGAATCCTCAACAGTGTACAAAAGTTGTCAAGATGATTAAGTAAAACCACAATGTGTCAGAGAAGTCAGGCCAAACCACAGAAGGTCATCACCACATGATCATGGATCCAAAAGTAAAGGTAAAGATTGAGCCCTACCAAATCCATGTGGCTAAAAGAGAAAAGATCAGTCAGAATTTAAAAGGATGCTGGAACTGGGAGTCATCAAGAGTATGATAGTGAGCAGTCCAGTCCAATCGTTTTGGTAACTAAACCAGATGGTACCATGAGGTTCTGCAGTGACTTCTAAAAATTAAATGAGGTCCCAGTTCAAGGGTTACCGCATTCCTTGAATAGACAGGACAATCGACCAGTTGGGAAAAACAGTTTTTATCTACCATCAACCTGACCAATGGATATTGTCAAATCTCTTTGGTCACCTCTGCCAGAGGGAAGACTGTCTTTTCTAAGCTGGAGGCCTATACCTGTACATGCTCTTCCTTTTTGGATGACATGGGACTCCATCATCCTTCCAGCGCCAGCCACGTCCATAAGTTGGTATGCCCAATGGACAAGTATCCAGCTCTTTACTTGGATGATATGATCATACACAGCCAAAACTGGGAGATGCACCTGGAAACGAAGAAGTACTGAATACCCCAAGGAAAGCAAGTTTCACCACTAACCTGTCCAAATATGCAATAGTGGTCATGGAAGTCAAACATTTCCAGTACATCATGGGGAGAAACGTAGTGAAATCCCATCTGAACAAGTTAGAGGCAATACAAAGTTGGCTTTGACTGATCAGGAAAAAACAGGAAATGACATTTCTGAGCATAGTTGAATATTACAAGTGATTCATTCCCCACTTCACCACAAGGGCGTGCCCTCTGACAAATCTGATAAAGGCCAGAGACCTAGGGCTTGTATACACTACAGCCTTATTGCACAGTAAGGAGCTTTACCCAGCGGTAACAGAGCAGTGAAATTGACAAGTAGCTGAGTTCCTGCCACAGGAGCTCCGCTTCTGTTGGAGCCAGCAGGAACTCTGGGGGCTTCCAGAGACTGGCCACCCAGGCTGGCGGCTCCCAAGTGGGAGCACCCAAGCCCGGGTGGCTTGAGCCCCACTGCCTGCCACCCAGGCTGGGGGCTCCCAAGTGGAGCCCCCAAGCATGGGCGGCTTGAGCCCAGCTGCCTGCTGTCTGGGCAGTCAGCAGGGCTGAAGCCCAGGCAGGCGGCTCCTGCTTGGGAGTCGCCTGCCCGGGGCCAGGGCTCCAGCTGCCCAGGGCGCGACCAAGCCGCCCACAGCTGCGGAGCCCTGGCCTGGAGAAAGCCCAGCTGCCACAGAGCTTCCCCAGGGCTGGGGCTCACTGCCACCTGTGACTTGAGCCCTGCTCCTGGGGGAACAGCCCCCCCAGTGGGGCTCCAGCGGGGCAGGGCAGCCCCAGGGAACCCCCCCTCCTCCCCCGGGCAGCTCTACAGCCTTGTGGGGGAAGAGGGGGGTGGAAGCAGCCCTGCTGCCAGCCCAAAGGCTGGCTGTGGCAGTGCATGGTGGGACAGATGCCCACCATGCACTGCTCCTTGTAATGAAAATTCAAAGAGCATGTGAACGCTCCTTTTCGTTACAAGGAGTGCTGTGTGGATGGGGGAAAGCACTATAGTTATGATGCTTGCTTGTCCCGCAACAACTTTATTGCGGGATAAGTCTGTAGTGTGTACATAGCCTTAGACATAGTAAAATGTACTGGTGCAGCTAAAGAATATTTTTTGGATCTGAGTACAAGCCTCTGCATTCATCCAATTCTATAGTAGTCCCAGACCTTGAGACTCAGGTCATACTACAACTGGATGCTTCCAAATAGGGTTAGGAGCCATGCTTCCCTCAAGTAGTAGAAGAGGAAGAACACCTAGTATTGTACGTCAATAGAAAACTTCTTCCTAGAGAACAAAGGTACGCTGTTGTGGAGAAGGAATGTCTGGGGATAAAATGGACCATGGAAACTCTGTGCTGCTACTGGCTTGGATGGAGGTTTACCCTCATTACAAACCAGACTCCCTTGAAGTGGGTGGCACCAGAACACATTTTAAAATGGAATTGTAACAAGATAGGACCCATCGCTACAACTCTTCCACATCAGGGTGCAGCACAGGCCTGGAATCAGGCATGGCAATCATAGAATCATAGGGCTGGATGGACCTCATGAGGTCATCTAGTCCAACCCCCTGCTAAAAGCAGGACCACTCCCATTAAATCATCCCAGCCAGGGTTTTGTCTAACCGGGCCTTAAATATCTCCAAAGACAGAGATTCCACCAACTCCCTAGGTAACCCATCCCAATGCTTCACCACCCTCCTAGTGAGAAAGTTTTTCCTAATATCCAATCTCGACCTTCCCAGCTGTAACTTGAAACCATTGCTCCTTGTTCTATTCTCTGTTACTACTGAGAATAGCCTAGCTCCCTCCTCTTTGGAGCACCCCTTCAAGTAGTTGAAGGTTGCTATCAAATCCCCCCTCAGTCTTCTCTTCTGCAGACTAAATAAGCCTAGTTCCTTCAGTTTCTCCTCATAAGTCATGGGCCCCAGCCCCCTAATCATTTTCGTTGCCCTCCGCTGGACTTTTTCTAATTTGTCCACAATGCTGATGACCTGTCAGGGTTATGCTGTTTCCTGACCCACGTAGTTGAAGCCCGTAATGTTGAGCTGGAGTTGGGGTGTGACAAAGACAGACCAGCTATCAGAGAATGATAGAAGGCATCCTAGAATGGTTGAGGGCCTTTTCCTTATGAACTGAAAAGAGGTTACTTCAGGTTAATTACAGACATCTCCACTTCAGGGTCACTCGGGACCTTTAACACCCCCCTTCTGGTGCCAGGGGAGAGAAGGGAGAAGAAACAAGTGGCAACAGGGATGGGGCAGCAGGGAGAAAAGGCTTCTTCTAGATGGAGGACTGCTGTCCATAAGAAGGAGACATACTCCAACCACCCCCTCCTGGCAAAGGGGAAAACACTGAGGTTGATGTGTCCAAAGAAGTGCCTGGCCCCAGCACTCAAACTCAGAGGCCACTTTGGCAAGGGTGGCTGTTATCTTCAGCTTGGGCCAGATCTTGTTGCAGCTCACATTCCAGGGAACACTCATCTTCCTCCCTCCCTCCCCCCATCCCCACAGCAGCAGCAGGAAAGGTTGGCGGAGTGGGGCTATTTTTGGGAGCATCTCCCTAGCAACGGCTGCCACCACCGTCTGTGGTGGTTTTTCCATAGGTGCTAAAATATTCTATGCCGCTTATTAAAGAAAGTGGCTGGGGGAGAGTGGTGGGGATGGGGAGAATTAGCATCTGTTGCCTCACCCAGCAATTTGCAGCTGGCAGAGAGGGGTACAGCCAACCCTGGCTGGAGCAGGTCAGAGTGAACAGGTGTATTTACATAAAGACGGTCTTGATTGCGGGTTAGGAAGTTCTCTATAGAAAACACACAGAAACAATGCCCCCTGCAGGCAATAGTCCATCTGTCCTGCCAAGCTCTGTAGAGAATGGCATGTGTGGTGCAGAGGAGGCGCATTGGGCCTCTTGTTGGGGATATGAGAGAGAAAGATTAATGCTTCATGTCTACTTCTTAGTCTTTACCCACTATTCCTGACTTGTGGCTGAGGTCAGATTGGCAATGACAGCATTCTGGGGGGAGTCATGTCCAGGGAGGGGGAGAACAGAGTATCAAAGAGGAGTCATCTTCCCCTCCTTGAAAAAATAAAATGTTGCCTTCTCATTCTGCTGGGGGGTTTTGTATGGCCCCACAATTACAGTAGCCGAGAGCCCCAGGAGTTCTGAAAGGTTTTCTCCTCTGACCACTTCCATGAGTTTGGGAAGAATTTTCTTCACGTTAGAGCTGGGCCGTTATGGCACAGAGGGGTAAAGTGACTTGCCCAAAGTCATATAAGGAATTTGTGGCAGAACTAAGAGCTCTGAATCCTACTCCTACTCAAGCCTATCCTTCCTGCCTGCCTGATCATCAAAATAATGCCAACATTCACTTTATCCCTATGCTGGGATCACTGAAGTATGGCTGCCTCTGGGATGGAGCAGTGCACAACAACACAACAGTTTGCGGGGGGGAGGGGGGAATCCTCCATCTATAACAGAAGCTACAGAGGGAATATTAGGGGGCAAGAATACAATTACCCAAACTCAGTTTGAACTATGACAGCACCTGTAGCCCTTGGGACAAGGATCATGGGACCTTTACGGAAATAAGTAGTGGTTTGACAGTATGTCTCATTTGAAAGGGGGTATTTACAGCTGCACAGCAATCTCCTAGCTCTCTGCTGGGGAGTGAATTCAGTACTGACTCAGAGGAAAGCACACTCCCTACTGACTCACCAGCACCCGCTCCTGCATCACCTGAGGTGCCCTGGCGGTCTCCCATAGGAGGGCAAAGAAACTGCTCCATGGGTGGTTTGTGAAGACTGGGCTGGTGGCACGGTGCTGGTTCTTCTCCTTTGCAGCTGCTAACCTGCACTGAGAAGCTAAAAATACAGCTCTTTCCTAACATTACTTTCCCACGTGAGCGCTTGCTGTGCTTGGCACAGGGATGGTGTTTGATCACCAGTCGGAAGGGAGCTGGTCTCTGGGATTTCAAATGGGAGGGGAGGGGTCCATAAGACGGTGTTTTATTAGGATGTGATGCATGGTCTGAAAGGGTTTAGAAACCTCTGGCTGAGGAAAATCCAGTGAAATCATAGTCTCCCAATGACTGGCCTGGAAGCCCCCCCGGGTCATGTGACTAAAGGTTACAGAGTAGATAAAGGGAGAGCCCTGTGGCCTTTACTTTGTCCTAATATCGAACTAGGGGCAACCTCTGTGCTTTCCTCTGACACAAAGCCCCAGTTCTTGCTAAAGGAACAGACCTGTGAAAAATAGCCCAGGCACTGCAGGGAGGAGAGACATGGAGAGTGTTTTCCTGGCTGGATCTCTCAGCAGGTCAAGGGCACAGTAGAACCCTGAGATAACCCCAGGGATCCCACAAAGGCCCATTGGGGACCCCTGGGAGGACACTGTAAATATATAATAGGATCATCCAGCACCAGGCATTGCTTCAAATCCAATGACAAGCAAAAGCAGAGATGACACAAGCACCTTTGGAGAAAGTTCTGGAAGAATGCAATAGCTGGTGAAAGAGGGAGATTTCTGTACCTCCCTGGAATGGACACAGAGTGCAGCATCTGGGAAGAAGAAAAAAAAGGACCTGGATTTCTATGGTTTCTGGTATGGACTATATGGCAAGCCTCTCTACAGGCCACAGTGCACCAGGCTTGTTTGTATCATCAGAGTGCCAGCTGTACATGTTCCCATTCCTGTTTCCATTGCTTTTGGTTGCACTCTCATCTTTCCCCATCACTGCATCTGCAGTGTGTATCCATGGCTCTGAGATCACATGTGAGGATGGGCTAAAGTAGCGGAAAGCTGTTGGATTCTACCAGAGAGTTACTGACTTCTTAGCTACAGCCTGCATAGCAATCAGAGAGAGAAAGAGAAAGTGAGAGGGGGGAAGGAGAGAAGAAAAAAAAGAGTGGAGAAAAAGAGCAATAGAGACAAGAGAGAGATTGCAAAATAGAGACAAACTGAGAGGAGGATGGGGGGCTGGGGAAAGAGACAACCAGACAAAAAAAGAGAGAGACAGAGAGAAACAGACAGAAGGGAGAAATCGGTTCAATAACTCATCGCCAAGCTGCAGACAAATAAAGCTCACGAGGGATGGAAATTCTTCAAAGCAAAAAATGCTAAAAAGAGGGAGATACAAAGTGCAGGAGAGAGAAGCAGATATGGAAGAATGAGGAAAGTTAGAAGAAGACAGAGGAATTCATAGGCAGGAGAAGTAGCTACTTGAGAAATAAAGAAGAGGGGACGGAAAGAGAGACTAAAAGGAGACCACCAGATTCCTTAAATCCAGGCTAGTTGACAGATTTCATGGTGGGATGGAGAAATCTCTCTCTTTTCACTTTTCCTGAGTGTTGGCTCTCCAGGACTCAAACAGGGAATAACACAGAACCAGGGTAAGATATTATTATGGTTATTAGCATCAGTATAATTGTTCACGGATTTTTGCTTTAATAATAATGCATCATTTCATATGAATTATCTATGCAAATGTATAAAATACATACAAGTATCTGTGTATATACATGTATGTAGATCTGCATGTGTGCATGTATACATAGTGTATGTGGGCAAGTGCATATATAAATATATACAAATTAAAGTGTGTGTGTGCATATAAAATGTAACTGTACGTATGCATAGATATATAGTTAAAGCTCCATAGCTTTCCCTCCTTTTGATCTGGAATGTCAACTTTGGTTACTTTTAGGTAACTTTACTAATTAGCCACAAATAATTTGTTGGCGGCTCCCTTTTGAAAGGCTGGTTTTTGTTTTCCCTTCATCTCTTGCCCCCCGACTGCTGGCACCCTCCACTTTTTATGTTTGGCTTTCCAAACCATTTCCCTAATAAAACCTAGAGATGATGAGGAGCTGGACTCCTCGTGCATGTTTTTAAAAACTCAGGCACATCAGGGTTGAAACAAATACGCTGGCTCTCTCTCTCTTGCTCTCTCTGTTTCTCGATGAAGCTTGTCAGAGTCAATAATCGATACCCTTCACCACTCTGTCCAACCTCTTCTAGGTCACTGATTGTCTGTTTTACTGATCTAATTGGCAGAAATGAATCCCAAATAAGCAGTGTCTAAAGTGGCTTCAAACTCTTGAGTTTTCTTGAAGAAGCTAAGGACGCAGTGAGCAGAATGCCAGAGAAAGTCTCTGCTTGATCTAATCTCTCTCTATCTCTCTCTCTATTTCTAGTGCACCCATCACTACACTGTGTTGTGTTTGTTGTATTGTGTGGTCAGAGCACGTATATGGACCAGACATGTCTAATGTGGGCTCCCACTGACACCCCCACCCTGGAGGCCACTCTGTACACACTGGATCCTGCGTCCTCATTAGTGGGCAAATTTCAGAGGGGCTTTCTCTGCCAGGAAGCTGACATACTCCACCGCCAGAGTCCAGCCATTCCCACATCACTTGGCGGAGGCAGGAGGTGACAGCCATGGCTTGATGTCCCAGTTAGATTATTCCATTTTAACACACCCAGGAAGCATTAGTAATTAGTGACCCTAACAGATAGTAGGAGAGTCATCTAAGGGCTGTCTATGCACAGTTTCTGTGCTGCTGTGCCTGGTTGGAAACTGATATAATTAAATCAGTGCAGTCCCCACCCCCACCATGGGTGCAGTTGTTCTGGAATAAAGGTGCTTACACTGATAGAGCTCATGCCTTGAAATTTACCAAAGCAAGCAACAGGGGTTTAAGATGCATCTACACCAGGGGTTGTATTGCTTGAATTCTTAGATATAGCAGCACAGAAATGGTGCATTATCTACCTTTACAGAGTCAAATCCTTCTCCCTTTACTCACCTAAGCTGTCCCATTGACTTCAGGGAGATGATAGTGACTTCAGGGTGCAAGGGGAGCAGAGTTTGGCCCGAAATGTATTTGAATGGGTTACAAATCATGGTGCGTGGAGCTAATGAGGGTGCTAAAATGGATAGGGCCCCCCACCCCACCATGAAGAGCCCTGGCCTTGATGGGAGGAAGGAAAGAATAGCTTTCACCCAGGACATGCTCTTCACCTGCTGTGCTCCAAGGTGGAAAGCAGGAGGGATTGGATATGTTAATTAATCTTTGGGCTTTTCTCTTGAAATCCTAGTGAGTGATGTTTGTTTGTGTGGTCAAAAATGGATTGTGCTATTAGTCTCCTAAATGGGCAAGGTCCCATGGAAGGAGGGAGGCAATCTATGCTGGAATCCTCATAATTGGAGGTTTTTAAGACCAGGCTGGACAAACCCCTGTCAGGGATGATGTACGTTTACACGGTCCTGCCTCCGTGCAAGGACTGGATTCAATGATCTCTCAAGTTCCCTTCCAGCCCTACATTCCTATGGTTCTATGGATGTCAAAACTGGTGCTCCATGTTGGCGGGGGAGAACAAGGGCTAGCTGCTGAAAGGCCCCAAAGCCAGTGGTGGTGAATTGGTTCAAAGGGGTCTCACAGAACTGGGTGACTGGGCAACAAACTAGTAAATGCAAAGTAATGTATATTGGAAAACATAATTCCAGCTGTACATATACAATTATGGGGTCTAAATTAGCTGCCACCTCTCAAGAAAAGGATCTTGGAGTCATTATGGATAGTTCTCTGAAAACATTCCCTCAATGTTCAGGGGCAGTCAAAAAAGCTAACAGAATATTGGGAATCATTAGGAAAGGGATAGCTAATAAGATAGAAAATATCATATTGCCTCTTTATAAATCCATGGTACACCCATATCTTGATTACTGTGTATACATCTGGTTGCCCCGTTTCAAAAAAGATACATTGGAATTGGAAAAAAATACAGAGAAGAGCAACAAAAACGATTAGGAGTATGGAACAGATTCCATATGAGGAGAAAAGTGATGACTAAGGAGGGATATGATAGAGGTCTATAAGACAGTAAATAAAGTGTTGTTTACTCCTTTTCATAACACAAGAACTAGGGGCCACTAAATGAAATTAATAGGCAGCAGATTTAAAACAAACAAAAGGAAGTATTTCTTCACACAACACACAGTCAGCCTGTGGAACTCCTCGCCAGAAGATGTTGTGAAGGCCAAGACTATAACAGGGTTCAAAAAAGATTGAGAGAAGTTCATGGAGGATAGGCCACCCAGGATGAGCAACGGATGCAAAACCATGCTCTGAAGTGTCCCTAGTCACTGTTTGCCAGAAACTGGGAATGAGCGACAGGGGATGGGTCACTTGATGATTACCTGGTCTGTTCATTCCCTCTGAAGCACCTGACATTGGCCACTGTTGAAAGATAGGACACTGGGCTAGATGGACCATTTGTCTGCCCCAGTATGGCCATTCTTATGTTCTTCCTTGTGCACATATGCCATCCCTGTGGCTTTCCAGGGTGGAGGGGAGAAGATTGGTTAACTTTACCTATCTGTGGTCATGCACACACATAGTGTCATATTGTAGATGCTCAAGGCTGTGTGATCTCACGGCTCTTGACTCTGGAGGGACCATTCATGGGACTCCATGCTCTGAGTGGGGTAGGCTCTCGTTTCCTCTTGTCTGAAGCCTGTGTGCATGATGAGAGTGTGTGGGGAAATCTATTATTGCTGCATGACTACCCAAGTGGGGAGCCTCGATCTCTGTCCCTCTCCTCAGTGATTATCTGGGCCCTTGCACTTCTTGTGCACAAGGGACAGAGGTGACCATGTGCCATGTCTGTTTGGTGCAAACTGAGAGCAAATGTGTTGTCTGAATGTGATCCTTGCCTTGAGGCTGCAAGTCTTTGCCCAGCAAACGATGCAAAGGCGTGTGCTGGCACAACTGTGAGCAGAAGCTAGCAACGCAGGGGCACCAGTAAGATTAAGCAATGCATGTTGACCTCTGTCCTGTGTGAAAACTTCACACCATCCACCTCTCTTGCAAGTGGCCAGAGTGAAAAGGGGTGGGGGTTTATATGTGCTGCAGGGGTGGGACTGAGGAGACAGTATAGTCCTCATCATGCTAACAGAGACCCCTTAGGGCAGGCTTTTCTGCTGAGGAGATCCCCATTTGGGAGCAAGCTCAGGATGAAGAAATGGGAGATCTCAGTCAAGTGCCACTCGTCCCCCCCACCCCCCTCCACACACACACGGGAACCTCCATTCCTTATGGTCCCATCTAAAGTGCTGGGTAGAGGCATCTGGAGGGACCCAGGGTAGGGCAAAGAAAGCAACGTCCCCATTCTTGCATGTATGTGATTATTACTCATGTTACCATAGCTCCCAAGAGCCCTAATTATGATTCAGGGCCACATTGTGATGGGGGCTCTATAAAACAGAAGTCAAACTCAATTCTGTCATCTTGTGCTACGAGGCTTCGTCCTGAGAACGACTGGGTGCATGGCGAGGGAAGTGTGATAACATGGAATAGGTGACAAGGGGATTTGCCCTCGAGAGCTAATGGAACTGACAGAACTGATATAAGTCCCTTGATATCCGGTAGAATGAGGCTCCAGGCTTTATGAAATGTTTCCTAAATAGAAGGGTTCCTTCATGCCGGGTTTAGCTGTTGCAGAGGAACTGAAAATGTGCCCCTGTGTGGATTAGGAAGTGGAAATGGCACCTCCAGAAGGGATCGAAATGTGCAACCTATTGTATGTAGCTACTGAGAATGATAATAACCGTATGGAGACAGGCATCTTTAAAAAGAGAGTTATCCTGGTGGGGACAGGAAGTGACGAAGAAGGAGAAGACCAGGAGGAGATAACAGAGGAAGGGGACAGAGGACAATTGTTGGAGCAGAAGAGGAGGGGTGGAGCTCTATCTCCTTCTCCTGTCTCTGCCCCTCCCCTGTCCTCCAGCTTTTTGGAGGCCAAAACTGACTGGTGCAATCAGTTGTTTCAACCCTGAGACTAGCAGAGACATCAAACCTCGCCTATTGCAGCATTGCCATGGAATATGTGAGGTGCTCAGGAAAGCAAGAGGTTAATTGCACAGTGCAAGCACTTTGCCAATGCACCTCAGTCCTTCTCCCATCCCATTCCCACCTTCCCTACAGCTCTGAGCATGCTCCTAAAACATTCCAGTCCCGAGGGACCCTTCCAGCCAATGCACCCCAGGTTATTATTCCTGCCAAGCCACTCCCTTTTGGCTAGTGGCTACTGTAAATTGTCCTGCAGTTTCACTTGAAGAAGTTATTCTTCATATCCTATCCCATCCGGTGCTCTGGTGCATAGGGTTACAGGCATAAAGTGTTTGCAGCATTGCATCCCAGAGGCAGATGCATTTCAGTGATGAGATCATTTCAGAGAGTGCCAGGAAAAAGGGAGAAGGACACAGTAATTGATACTGGCCTCCCCTCAGCCCTACACTCAGTTGCATTAAATGGCACATAGCCTAATGCATACATGTTCTAGACTAGTTAATAGCGGTCTGCCGTCAGCAAGTTCTGATTCTTCAATACTGTGACATTATTTAGTTATATTAGTTGAATTGAACAGAGCAGCTTGTGATCAATAGAGGTTTGCGTGTGTCTTAGCGATCAATCCCTTATTCATAAACGTGTACCTTCCTGGCCTCCTGCTAACACTGATTTTCTGGGAATGATAAAAAGTGACTGAAGCAATTTCAGCATTCCTCACAGCCCTGCCAAACAGTCTGACAACAGGTTAACAGCATTAGAATATATTGATTGTCCACATGTAAAGGTGGTGGAGGGCTTTTTAATTTCTCACGCAAAGGCAGAGCATGATCTGAGGCTGCAAATTAGAATTAGACAAATCTAAACTGGGAAAAAAGGTGCAGATCTTTACTGGTGAGGGTAATTAATGACTGGAACAGACTAGCAAGGCATGTGGTGGCTTCTCCGTCACCTGAAGACATTAAACCAAGATGGACTGTCTTTTTAAAAGAGACGGTCTAGTTCAGAGGTTCCCCCTCTTTTTGCTGGGCCCACCTTTGGAGATTCATGTCCCATGTGCAGTACCTCTCTCAGGGGATGGGGTGCCCCTTATTCACAGGGGGTAAGGGATGGGTTGTTGGCAAGGAGGAGTGCCCAGGGATGGGGGGAGTAGTCGCAATGTAAGTTGAAGTCACTCCCTGCAGTGGTCAGATGATCTCAGTTGCCGACCTCCCAACTCCCTGCTCGCCTTACTCCACACCCTGTGCAGGAAGCAAATGGGTCCACACTGAAGGGCTGGAGTCAGGAGAGCAGCAGAAGGGAGTAACTGAGGAGTAGTGTCCCCCTGCCACATACAGCCCCTTCCTGACTCCAGCTCTTCAGCACAGAGCCATCTGCTTCCCCTGTGTTTG
This sequence comes from Pelusios castaneus, assembly GCA_007922175.1. Taxonomy (NCBI): domain Eukaryota; kingdom Metazoa; phylum Chordata; order Testudines; family Pelomedusidae; genus Pelusios; species Pelusios castaneus. Next base: position 13,540,718 of record ML685814.1, read on the forward strand.
CTATGCCCAGCAAGGGCTCTGTACCTTGGGCTATGCAGCAGGGCCGGGGTCCGGATGAGGTTCTGTCCAGCAGGAGGGTTAGCACTCCCGAGGGGCATCCTTTGGCTGGCCACTTGCAGGGGTCCTACTGGCCTCCTTGGCAGAGGAGGGAGCTGCCAGCTGGTGGCTGAGGCAGTGAGGGAGTGAGACAAGCAGAGAACCTGTTCCCAGGAGCTGAGACCACGTGCGCCCTCCCCATAACCTTGTCACACTTCCCTACAGGGGTGCCTCACACGATGAAGACATCTGCTCTAGTTCAACCACAAGTTGTTGGATTTGCTATAGGACTTACTGCATGAAATTCTGTGGCCTGTGTTACAGGGGAGGTTGGACCAGATGGTCACAGCGTTCCCCTCCGCCTGGCCCTGGAACCTCTCTCTCTGTGACAGCACCGAGGGGCAAGGAATCCTGCAGCCAAATGAAGGAGTTCAAATGTTTGGAAACCACATTCCCGCTCCTCAGTGGATGTACGTTGGCGCAAGGGTGATGAACACCTGCTGATGAGCTGCCCCTGTGACTCAGCACTGCAGTTTTATTTCCTGGGCAACATTTCTCCCCACAACATTTCAGAGATCAAATTGTTTGTGTGTGAAAATGAAAAAGGCCAGTCTCCCTTGCCCCATCCCCTTATAATAACTGCCCCATAAGCCTCACTCCCCCACCCAGATGTAGTACAGAAGCAATGGGCAGCCAACCTTATAATGTGTAATCCACTTAATGGATGCTGCGACATTCATTCCCAGCCCTGAAGCAAGCGAGATCATTACTGACGCAGGGTGGAGTTTAACAAAGTCAGATGTTCTGTCACACTTTCCCCTCTTGTCCCTGAGTAGGGACAGGACAGCCCACTCTCTTTCTGTCTCACTCTCTTCCCATCTCTCTCTTTAGCAGCCTGTCATGGAGCCCACTCACCCTGCACTGGCACCTCCGGCTGGCCATCCTGGGGATTAACTCTGCCAACTGGTGTGCCCCCGTCAGGTGGTGCTTCTCCCATCATCCTGTCACTCTGAAGCCCCGCATCATTCCAGGAACCGCAGCATCTGCTTCACGACTTGAAGCTAAGGCCAGATCACAATCTATGTTCCTCCCTTCCAGGGTTACCCCAAGTCCTTCTACGGAACAGTCCCAAGCAGTCTTCTCCTGCACTGCCCTGATGCTACTTCCTAGTAGGGGAACCTGGGCCTGCCCTCTACCCCATGTTCCAGTCCAGTCCTGTCTCAGCAGTTCTGGGCTCTGCCCTCAGCTCTCACAGCTATTCCTTTGGACTGCTTCCTGCTCTTCCTGGTTCCTCCCCTTCACTGAGAGGACCAGCTTCAAACTGACACCCTCTCCCCAGGGAGGACTGTTGCCTGTCTTTCTGTAGCCTTTCCCAGCAGCCCCCTTCTCCTCTCAGCTGAGCCTCATTTAATCAACTCCCTGCTCCCTGGCTCCTCCTCCAGGTACAGCCTGGGCAGCTAATTGGCTTACCAGATGGACACCGCCTCACACTACCTTTGTCTCTCTCTTCCAGTCCCTTTCTATTCAGAACCATTGCAAGTGGCCACATCCCCCCACCAGCACAGTGCACCCAGAGGGGCTCAGTGGCAAGCCTTTGTTTATTTTTCCCCCTGTGAGAGCAGAATGAAGAGGCTGCTTTTGAAACTGGACCTGACAATGGCTGAGCAGTGCAGAGTTTGGCTATGTAACAGGAGCTGATGTCAACCGTATTTTAAGGGATGGTCAAACTCTCTGTGCCTTTCTTTCTTTCTTTCTTTCTTTCTTTCTTTCTTTCTTTCTTTCTTTGTGTAGTTGTCACCAGGTTGGTCCCAGCATATTAAAGAGACAAGGTAATGAGGTGGTACATTCTACTGGACCACCTTTTGTTGGTGAAAGAAACAAGCTGCCCACTGCACATTGAATGGTCTCTTACAATGTGTGTTAATACCTGGTGTTCAGCTGTGATGTTCTGAGTACCTTTACCAGACCTGAAGAGCTCTGTGTAAGCTCAAAAGATTCTCTTTCACCTATAGATGTTGGTCTAATAAAAGATAATACCTCACCTATCTCATCTTTCTTTCCATCAATTCATCACTTCTTTCTTTCTTTCTTTCTTTCTTTCTTTCTTTCTTTCTTTCTTATCTGCTTGTGTGTTTGACCATCTCCTTTGGAGTAAAGGAAAGTGTTTCTGAAAAAAGCATTAAAAACAAACTCCAAAACAGGAAAGTGTAATCTTCCCTTGTTATATCGATGTGAGTTTATAACATGCACAGTGCATGGAGCTGTAGGTTCCACGAGAGTGTGACATTTAAGGTGAGATAGCATTTGCCCACTTATCCTAAAAGCACCCTCATTCGTGGCTTCTGGAGACCCAACACACATCATGTTGCCAGCAAACATGTCAATCAGTGCAAATGTTGTGCACAGCTCAGAAGTGGTAGGAGGCGACATTATTGGCAGAAGTAGGGAGAAAGGCAATAAGCATGTAGGAAATAGGAATACAGTCCAGAATCCCAGGAGCACTGATAATAATCCATCACAATAGGGGTAAATCATAAGTATGCAAGAAGAACGTGTACAAACATTGCTGCTATGTGCCCTTTCTAACAGGGCTGCATCTACAGTATTAATGCTGCTCTTCTTGTGCGCACCTGTTCTTGCTGGAACTGTAATCTCAGCAATCCCTGTGTTGTTGGAAATCCACTGGAGAGTTACCGGTAGTTACCCTCAGTCTACATGTCTGCTGCATTCCAACCTAGCGGTAGCTGCATTTCAGTGGTGGAGCAGAAATTAGGAGCAGCAGGAAAAGGAAGGACACAGCACTCTCCCCTCCACAGCAAACCCACTTGGTTACAACATACGGGACATAGTCCACTAAACACACATTCTAGACGAGAGGATAGTGATCTGCCCTGAGAAACACCAACTCTTCAGTGCTGTGACATTATTTAGTGATATTAGTTTAGCTGGACTGAGAAACCTCTCATCATTAGATAGCTCATAGACTCACACACTTTAAGGTCACAAGGGACCAATATGATCTTCTAGTCTGACCCCCTGCACAATTCAGGGCACAGAAACTCACCCACCTGCTCCTGTAATAGATCCCTAACCTATGCTGAGTTAATGAAGTCTTCAAATCATGGTTTAAAAGCTTCAAGGTACAGAGAATCCACCAGCAAGTGACTTGTGCCCCATGTTGCAGAGGAAAGCAAAAAAATCCCAGGGCCTCTGCCTATTTGCCCTGGAGGACAATTCCTTCTCAACCCCAAAATATGGTGATCAAATAAACCCTAAGCATGTGGGGCAAGACTCACCAGCCAGACACCCAAGAAAGAATTCTCTGTAGTAAATCAGAACCCACCCCATCCTACGTCCCATCACAGGGCACTGGCCATATTTACCGCTAGTAGTGAAAGATCAGTTAATTGCCAGTGGCGTAGTGAGGGGGTGGGGGACATGCCCCTGGGCGCCAGGCTGCAGGGGGATGTCAGGTCAGCCCTGCAAGGGTCAGATTTGAGGGGTGCCGGCCTTGGCTCCCCACTTTCAGGGCACCGCCCAGCACCCCCACCCTCCTCCCACACAGGTCAGAATGGTGGGGGGTGACCACGGCCCCTAGTGCTGGAGGAGGGGCCCCATTCAATGCTGCGGGGAGGGGCGGAGTAGAGAATACCTTCTTGGCCTCTGCTGTGCTTTCGGTGCAGCATTCCGGCCTGTCCCAGTCCCGGTTGGTCGGTCCGCCCCTGCAGCGTTGAACTGAGGTCCCCCACTCCACCTCCGGAGGCCGTGGCCACCCCCCGCCATTCTGGTCCATGCGGGAGGATGGTGGGGGCACTGGGTGGTGCCCGAAAGTGACTAGCCTGGGCTGGCACCCTTCTAATCTGGCCCTTGCATGTCTGGCCTGGAGCTCCCCTGCAGCACTTCAGAGGGCCCCACCCCCCTCCCTGGGGCACCTGGGGGGGTGGGATGAGACCCCCTCTTGCGCTGCACAGGGCACAGGCCCTGCAAGATATGGGGTGGCATGGGACGCCCACAGGGAGCCCAAATGTGGGCTTGGCCCCCAGCTGCCGGCCACCCTTGCTACGCCACTGTTAATTGCCAAATTAGGCTGTCCCATCATATTATCCCCTCCATAAATGTATCAAGCGTATTGACCTCTTGTATCTAAATCATCAATCCCTTATTGATATATGTGCAATTTTGCAGCCTCCTGGCAACACTGCTTATTATTTTTTCTGTCTTGTGGTACAAAGTACCTTTCCCATTTCTTACAGCCTTGCAGCATGGAGGAGAGATTCCATTTGTATCACTGCGAGTGCCTGCTTTACATTCACTTTTCGTATGCTGCCGTTTTGGGGCTAACACTGTAGTATCCGGCTGTTCTCTAAAACTACTGTAGTACATGACTGCCCATGAGAGGAAATAATCCTTTCTGAGCAGCATGGAACAGTGAGATGAATGCCTGCTTCATAATTACCTACCCCAAACACATATTTATTATTAATGAACGATTGGGCTCTAATATGCTAGGTTCTGTATACACAGAGTGAAGGTCCTGCCCCCTAAAAGCTTACAATCTAGGTAGACAAGACAGACCCAAAGTAGTCATAATGAATGTTAAGTTTCAAGAGGCTACTTCTAGAGCCACATGGAATTACAAGGGTCAGCTAGAGAGTAGCCTCTTAGAAGCATTTAAGTGTATTAAAGATACAGTGTCAGGTCCTTCACTGATGTAAATAGGCAGAGCTTCACTGAAGTCAATTCTGAGCTACCAGTAAACCCCCGATTCTCTAAAGAATCGCAAATTGAAGAATGGTAATCACTTAGTGTTTACTCCAAACTTTTCAGGGATGAGAAATGATGGAGGGTGGAGTGTCCTGAGTTTCTGCACTCATAAGTAAGAAAAACATTGGAGTTCAAAGGGTAAAATTATGCAAATTAAAAACCACAGCTCAGTCCAGGGGTTCGGGTGGCGGCAGAAGCTCCGCCGGAGCTTCTGCTGCCCCCCGAGCCCCCAGCTGCTCCTGCTGTCAGCAGCTCAGTCCAGGGGTTCGGGTGGTGGCAGTAATCCACAGGTTTATGCACGGCATGGACGTGGATTCAGCTGCTGCGTGTGCACAGCTGTGTCACTTATATGCGCGCGCAGGAGCTGCGTCTACGTCCCTCCGTGCATATATACAACTGTGGTTTAGTTATATAGATACCTGCAGTGATTCTAGCCCTTAATATATGCAGTGACTATCATTCTCCTATCACAAATGTATCCAATTTTCCATTTGTCAGTGGACCATCTCAGTGATGCTCCGGGTCCCTCAAGAACCAATGAGCTACCAGCAATCTTACATTTCAACTCTTCAGGACTGGCCATATGTCTTTGTTCTAGGTTTGTACAGCACCTGACACAAGAGGGCTCCTGCCTTTAAGCACTATTATAATACAAATAATAATCAGCCTAACAATTTTTCCTATGCGTGTGGAGTAGAAAAGGTGCAAACTAAAATTCCCTTCAGTAGTTTTAACTTACTTCCATTTTTTTAATGCTGTTTTGAGAGAGGAAGATGCCAAATAAATTGGGAATGGACCTAGGTTATGTCCCTGTTTTAGAAGGCCACATCCACCATTTCTACCACCAAAATATGAATTCTGTTTTATGCAAAAAGCAATCAAGCCAATAGCACTTCTGGGTTAAATGTTGCTCTTTTTTGCATTAGTGGTGCAACTGATCACCATTTGGGTCTGCGCCGCCCCACTCATGCTGAGCACAAAGCAGTGTTGCCAACTCTTGTGACTTTATTGTGGGTTTTTCAATAGCTGTTGGTTTCTTAGAGCCCAGCTGCTGGAGCCAAGGGATTAGGTAAGAATCTTAGTTTTCATTTTTTAAAAAGTATGTTTTTAACCTTCATACTTGCAGAGAAAAAGCTTAAAAATGAGACCAGCATCCTTCCTGAGAGCTCAGAGACTAGCTGGGAAATTCAAGAAACCCCTCGTTTTTAGGGTTTTTTTTAAACTCTCATGATTTTCAAGCCAATCTTGGGACTTTCTGAGGTGCTGGCAGCATTGATATGGCTCTTATGGACTCTTGTAGGGTGCGTCTACACTTACAAATTAAGTCGACTTAAGCTTGTTTAAATCGACTTAATTTAATCTGCGTCTACACTACATTTTCCTTAATTCGATTTAAGCTGCTCCTTAAATTGAATTAAGGAAAAGTTAGTTCGAATTAATAACACCTCATTTTAATTCTAACTAGCGCTTAAGTCGACTTTATTAAGTTGACTTATGCCAATGTAGACGCGGATTAGCCCCAAATCGACTTTAAGTCAACTTAAAGGGCTCCAGGGCTCCCCCACTGCCCTCCCTGCCAGCGTGCCTGGCACAGCGAGAGCCTGGCGTGCCCACCCACAGGGAGGACAGAGCCCTGCCCACCCTGCTCTATACCCTTCCAGTGTCCCTGTCCTGCTCAGCCCCCATTGTACCCAGGTACAATGGGGCAAATGCTGAGCCCCCTGGCACTTGGCATGGGGTGCCCCCCCCCCGCCACCGTGGACCAGTCCCAGGTCCACCTAGCCCCTACAGGTCAACTTAGGCATCCAGTGTGGACGCTCTAAGTCAATTTGGCAGGGTCCCCTTTAAGTTGACTTAATTTTTGAGTGTAGACATGCTAAGTCCACTTAACAAAGTTGACTTAAAGTCTACATTGTTAAGTCGACTTAGCTAAGTTGACTTAAATTAATAAGTGTAGACATAGCCGTAGAGAGGACTGGCTGTAACTTGTACTGAGCAATAGGGAAATCTATCACTAATCTTCGCTTGTCTTCTCTGAGCAATGCATCAGGGCCCAGAGGAGAGGGTCTTTTATCCTTCTCTGTCCCCAATAACTTTCTCTTTCCCTTTCCCTTTTGTACTCCCTTCTTCATCTCTTCCCCTGCAGCTTACCTCTCTGTCTTCTTACCCTGCTGTCTCACTCTCTCTCTCTCCCAGTTTTGGAAGAAGTTAAGCAAACCAACATCTGCCCCAATATCTGCCTCATGCTCGCTCTCCACCATGCTGCACAATGACATATTCTTCCACCTCAGCACAGACACACAGGGAACACTGACTAGACTCTTTAGAGTATGTGTCTAGTCGTTTCCAGAGTGATCTTTGCATGACCCATGCACATGGCATCTCAGTAACGATGTGGGATATGTGTATCTGGGGCTGAGGGGAGGCGTGGGAGCTGGTAGAAGTCAGAGGGGCTGAGATGCTTTAACCTCTTTGCATTTTTCTCTCTGACTTTGTCATCCAGGGGATCTTTGTGTACATCCCTTTCTAGCTGTGTTTTCTTTCTTTCTTTCTCTCTCTCCCTCCCTCTCTTCAGTATGTGGGCTGATCACTGCTCAAACTTTTAATTCAGATGGTAATTGGAATAATAATACGGGCAGAGCCCTTCTGGCTCTGTTGCTGCAGCTGGCTTCAGGGAGCTATGAATAGCTCTGAGTCACACACTGAGATGGTTTCACTTCAAATCATTTTGTTTTGTTTTCATATTCCCCATCCCCAACTCCAGGGCTTCAAAGAAAAAAGTACTCCCTCTCACACGACCCCAAAATATAAACCAGGCGAAGGCATGTCAATAAAATCCCTATTTGGGCACCAAAGAATGGGATGCCTAAAGAAATCAGTCAATTGATGGCTTGGAGGGCAGATGGGGATTGCTGGCATCTATTTATAATTATGGAAAGAAAAGACATAAGTGTGTATGTAAAAATAGCACACAGTTGATTGCAGCTTCCTCCGCTCACCTTCCACATGCCACTTTTCTTCCTAGATTGTAAGATGTTTGGGCTAGGTACTTGTGTCTTCATTTGTGTTTATACAGCACCTAGCACCATGGGACCTTTATGTGCAGCTGTGATACATAAGAACAACACAGCATAAAAACAGACATACTGGCTCAGACCAATGGTCCATCTAGCCCAGTGTCCTGTCTTCTAACAATGGCCAATGCCAGATGCTTCTGGGAATGAACAAAGCAGGACAATTATCAAGTGAGCAATCCACTGTCATCCACGCCAACTTCTGGAGTCAGGGGTTTAAGGCACCCAGAACATGGGCTTGCATTCCTGGCCATTTTGGCTAATAGCCATTGATGGACCTATCCTCTGTGAACTTATCTAGTTCTTTTTTAAACTCAGTTATAGTTTTGGCTTTCACAGCATTCTCTGGCAACGAGTTCCACGGGTTGACTGTGTGTTGTGTGAAGAAGTGTGTCCTCATGTTTGTTCTAAACCTGCTGCCTATTAATTTCATTGGGAGGTCCCTTAGTTCTTGTGTTACACGAAGGGATAAATAACACCTCATTGATTTTCTTCAAACCATTCATGATTTTATAGACCTCTATCGTATCCCAATTCAGTAGTCTCTTTTTCAAACTGAACAGTTTCAGTCTTTTTAATCTCTTTACATACAGAAGCTGTTCCAAACCCCTAAACATTTTTGTTGCCCTTCTTTGTATCTTTTCCACTTTTAATATATCTTTTTTTGAGATGGGATGGCCAGAACTGCATAAAATATTAAAGGTGAGGATTTACCATGGATTTATAAAATGGCAATATGATATTTATGATCTTATTGATCCTAATGGTTCCTAACATATTGTTAGCTTTTTCAATTGTCGCTGCACACGGAGCAGCTGATTCCAGAGAACAATCCACGACTCCAAGATCTCTTTCTTGAGTGGTAACAAATAATTTAGACCCCCATCATTTTGTCTGTGTAATTGAGATTGTTTTTTAATGTGCATTACTTTGCATTTATCAACAGGGAATTTCACCTGCCAGTTTGTTGCCCAGTCACCCAGTTTTGTGAGACCTCTTTGTAACTCTTCGGAGTCTGCTTTGGACTTCACTATCTTGAGTAATTGTGTATCATGTACAAACTTTGCCAGCTCACAGTTTACCCCTTTTTCCAGATAATTTATGAAATAATAATTATGAAATCATCTATGAAACAAATAATAAATAAAACGAAGGGACCTGAGTTCTGTGCGCAGATCCAAAATTCTATATCAACTATTGATGTGACGGTCCAAAGACCCTCAGGTCTTTTCTACATGATCGGACTCTGTATCCATAATGCTCCAGCAGTGGAATGCAGGGCTCAGAGTGGGGTTAGCCAACACACAGGGGAAAAAGTCTGTGTCCTGTACACACTTGTCCTGTCACCATTGTGGTCACTGATGCAGGTGTCCCAGTGGTGAATTATGGCTATGAAGTTTCCTTGTGCAAGCGCAGCAGAAATGTACAGCAAAATAGCAACCAGGAAGTTCTTGGTGGCCACAGATTTGTTACACCATTACTGGCATCATCAAATAAAAGACTTAAGAGTGAGACAAGTATCTTGGGGGGAAGGTATGTTTCAGACTGCTGATGAATTCAGAGTTAGAGTGGGTGCCTTAGTGGCTTCAGTGTAACCCACACGACAGTGTGGGCTCTTTGTCCCCCTCTGGTAGACGGCACATGTGAGAGGTTAGGCCAGGGGATCAGCTCTGTCTGGGGAGTCAGTCCTGTAGCTCACCTGATCACAGGTCATACTGTTAAGGTGGTGAATGTCTCTAGGGTTCATACCCAACTGACAGCACATAGAGGGAGGGTTACAAGTCTGATGCCCAGTGTGCCGCTTGACCTCCTATAGCCCCCAAGCAGCAAAGCCTGTAACCGCCCTAACTGAGAAGGGATCATTGTCTGTTTCAGAGGCATCAGGTATGAATCAACTAGGTTCTTCTCTCCAGAACCATTGGTTTGAACCCTAGAGGGTTAGAGTCAGTCCTTCATTATTCTGAGGTAAATAAACAGCGTATATGTGGAGGAATGGGGGCTATATTAGAGGGACCTTAAAAATGCGGTCTGAATTCCTCTATCCAGGCAGTAAACCCCTTGGCACTCTCCATATCAATAGATTTTTGTTTCTGTGCCCTCAGCCAGCACGCCCTCTCCTTCACTGTGGTGCAGGGCACTGTGTGCCAGCTGCCTACCAACCTCCCATACCAGAGATGACTGTGATTCAGTTGTTCTGCATATCTATAAAGCCGTTAGAGATTAAATATACTATATTTTGTCCCTGGGGAACCATTTGTTCCTTTCTTCTGGTACTGTAATATAATTAAAAATAAATAATATATCTGATAATGAGATTCAGACTAAATCACATGGAGCTTTTGCAGACTCAGCTGACAAAGTAGAGATCTCTGAAGTGGCCCTGACATAGAGAAACTGGTTATTGATGAGGGGGCAGTGTGTCATGGCAGACTCTGATTCAACACTCCCTACTGGGCACAAAGCAGTGGCTGTCCCCCACCCCTGGAGTAATCTTCTGTCTGTTCCTTTCTCTTCTAGGATACGATAGACGTTTGGGAGACATGTCAGGATGGAAACAGCTAATGAGTTTATTTCCGTTTCTCTCCTGATTTGGGTAGCACTAGATTTTGTGGTTCTATGGATTAGTGACACTTCCTCTTGCCAGTCAAGGGAGTGTTGACTGCCACACCACCTGGACCTATCCACCCTGGCCAGCCATTCGGTGTGTGATGCAGTCACACAGCACTCTGGCAAGTCATTCAGTCTCCTCTCTGGTTCTCTGGGCTGGCACGAGACACAGTCCCTGCCCCCTCATGGGAAGCAGCACCATAAATGTATTTAGACAAGTTGTTGTAAAAAGCCAATGAAATCCTATCACTGGGGAATGGCACACCCAGTGCAGTAAGCCTTGGACACAGGTATGATCGCAAACTGTCGCATGTTACAAAGGACACCCCTTATTTCAATAGAAAATTGTCTGTCCCACACTTCACCTTTGTACAACAAGATCAGGAGCTGCTGAGTGCTGAAAAAGCAGCAAGAAATACCCCCAGTGAATGTGAGTACTGCTTATTAATTATTATTAATAATAGTAATTAACAATAATTAATATCAGGAGGGGGCAGGGCTGGTAAGAAATCAGCCCCTTATTTTTTCAACACAATGTTGGCAATCCCAGACAGAGGTGACGGAGCAATCCACAAACATTGAGATTTCCCGGTGAATCCTGAGAACACAGTTCAGCTCATCTGATATATACAGTGAGTCAAGCACAGGTTCCCTGCAACTGTGTGTTTTTATAACTGAGTTTGACACAGCATGTGTGTTTATTAAAATCAAATCCAATTCTCCCTCTGGCCCTGATTCTCTCCTGCCATCAGCCTCCCTCCCTGTCATTTTGGCCTTATTCCTTTACCATGAACATCCCACCTCATGTGTAACTATCCTGGCATGAATCCTGCTGGCTTTACTATTCATATCCTGAGTCTACTTCTAGGTTGTGAGCCCTTCTGCCATGACATACACACTCCTCAGCCCATGAGACCTGCCTGACTAGGTGTGATGGGACTAGTTAGCAAAACAGGAGAAGAGATTTCTTTGTATAAACTCATTTGCATGTCAATTAATGTCTGTTAATGAACAACACCATGGCTGGGTGACCCAAGAATGGGGCCAGGATATCCCGTGGCCTATCCCAGGGTACCCTCATCGGCTGAAATGTTGTAAAAATTGATCTGGCTGTTTCTCTCTCCCCTGGCTGTGAAGTCACGACGTGAAATGCTGTTGTCTGATGACATCATAGACCTGGGTGATTTCTGCTCCCTCCATTATTGAAGATACAGACACACATGCACACAGAGATGGTTTAAGTACAGGTTTTTCTGGACTCCCCTGTCACACTTCGAATGGTGCTGAGGCTAACACGGCTGTTCCAGAGGATGGCACATGAGCTGGCAGAGCAGGCAGGCCTGACACAGAAGAGGTGTGACCTGTTCTGGAGCTAACGTGTGGACTGCTGTTTCTGCTGGAGCCTACAGCACCTCACACATGCCACGGCCACTTCTCCCCTCAGGGACACACTCCCGAGGCCTAAATAAAGAGGACGAGGAGGAGGAGGAGCCAATATGCAGTTACCCCCATCACCCTTCTCCTCCTCCAGCCCATACAAAGAACCTCAGCAGTCCAGGGGACAAACACCAGGAAGATCCAGAGGGAACCAGTCCATTTTCTTTAAAGGGGTTTGTAAAACTGAAGAATCGTGGCACGGCAAAAGAGGAAGAGTCAAAAACCAGAATGTTTGCAAAGAAACTGGCCAGACACAACCTAGACCTAGAAGATGATTCCTTGTCTCCAGATGCATTGGGCTTGAACTTGGAATTTCCGGAGCCATTGTACAAAGACCTAGAGATGGCTGATGCCTTATCAGATGAGGAGGAGGATGAATGGAGCGGGAACTATCATGACCCTACCCTTGATAAAGCCCATAAGTCCAGGTTTGCCAGCAAGGGACCTTGTAGCCCACATGATTCTTTATATCACAACACAGCCAGACAGTTGGGAATTGAGGCGTTTACTCCCTGGCTCCATCCCGGCAACCTGTATGTTTCATGCAGAGCACATGACAAGGAAACTGAAAGTCATGTTCTTTATGAAGAAGCCATAGGAGACAGGGAGTTTCCACCTCTGCAGCTGAGCTATGAAGAACTCAAAGAGGAGAATTCCATGCTCAGAAGGAAGATCAAAAGTATCCAGAGCTTCTCAGAAAGTCAGGCACGCTTGGTGAGAAAACTAGAGAGAAGACTGAGAGCCGGCGTGGTCAAAGAGGAGAAAGATGCTCAGGGTTTAGAATCCATTGTCCAGCAGGCAGAACGAAATCTGCAGTCAATGACCCAGCGAGTTCAGAAAGCAGAAAGTAATGTTGCAAAGCTGAAGCAGGAGATGTCCCTTCTCCGGGTGGAGCTGGAGAGTTCCAAGGTGGAGAATGACACCCTGCGTGCAGGCCAATCTGGCAACCTGGAAGCAGTGAAAGAAAATGTAGACATTGCCTTGCAGAATCTCTGCGGGGTTATAGCCAATGCACACATGTCAATCAAACAGCTCGTCTCAGGGGCAGAAATGCTTCATTTTATTGCTGACCTCCTGAAATCCATAGACAAAATTTCTGAAATCCAAAAGGAAGATGATCAATGAAAAAGCTTAGAGGGCTCCCACCTGGGAGTGTGTGGATTGAGATCACACTGTTCTCAGCCTGCAAACAACACTTAACATGTTTGCTTTCATAGGCTGAAACATTGCCTGGCTTCAAATAGGTGGCGTTTATCCTTCCCAGAAGTACTTTTATTGTAATTAAATATGAATTTAATGTACTAATGAAGTATTAGCCTCAGGTGCTTTGTTTCAGTAGTGCAGTGCTGTAGGCTGAGAGAACCAGCTGTTTGTCCTTTCCTTGTCAGAGGTCAGTGTCCAGATCCTGTGCACAGGAGCTACATACCAGCAGGAGGCCCTAGAGACCTTCTGGCTGGCTCTACCAGAGTTCTTTCATGGGAGCTGGGACAGAGCACACCAAAAGGGGTGTCAGATAACAGTCTACACTGCCCCCTGGCTTATCTGTGTTGGCTGGTGCAGAAGGTGGCTGGGTCTCAGTTCTGCCCACATCTCATCTGTCCCTCCTTTGCTTTGTGACTTGGGGAATGCAAGGAACCAGAGTCCTGAGCACTTTTGCACTGGATTATAATGAAGGAAAAGCTCCTTATACACTCTTACCTTGAATTCAGGGTCAATCACAGTCTGTCCCTTTTGATGAAAAGGGTTCCTCTTCCTGGACCCTTCCATTCATGTGTGGAGAGGGAAGAGAGAGACTTGATCAGTAACCTTTATGAAATTGTTAAAAATCCAAGTGTGAGCTGAGACAATGTCCCTTTCTTCCCACCAGGAGTTCCAGTGCTGCCTGATTGCATGTGAAAATGGTTCGATGTCCATGTGTCCTTGTCCCAAGACAGAAAGGGAAAGAGCTGCAATTTAGCCATCACATGTAACTGCACTATTTCAAGACAGGGATGCTCTTCCTCCCACTCCTAGACTTGGACATGTTGATGTGGCAACTTTAACTCTGAATCTCCTGCCTTTTGCTGAGGAACAGACAACACAAGCAGTTTCACCATCTCTAGGAGCAAGAGGCGAGAGTCTCCGTTACTCCTTCACTCCTTAGCCTTTCTGTTGCTCTTAGATTATCAACCACAATTCTGCTGCAGTTTATGCAACTGCATAATTGCATTTTACACAGTGGACCTTGCCTAGCTTATAAAAACTTTATCAACAGCCTTTAATGCTCTTGGCCATCAGGGAAGGGCAATGAGGCTCTAGACCTTGATGGAGTTGAATGGGGTGGCTTTCAAGCAGCTGTGCTTATTCCTCACCAGGCAAACAAGGGCTACGTCTACACTTGCAAATTAAGTCGACTTAAAGAAAGCTGCATCCACACCTGGCTGTCATTAAGTCGATTTAATAACTACCGGTCTTTAGGTCAACTTAACAATTAAGTCGATTTGTTAAGTCGACCTAAAGACAGTGTGGCCACCTTGGGTCGACATATTCTATAAGTCGACCTAGGGCGCCCCAGGACCCTGCGGGTCCTGGCAAGAAGTGAGCTGCAGGGCGCTCCAGCTGACAGGGGAACCACCGGGGATCCCCTGTCCACTGGAGTACCGGCAGCTTCCTTCTTGCCCGGACCCACAGGGGTCCGGGGGGAAGGGAGCGGGGTTCCTGGAAAGAAGAGACCTGTGCTCCGTTCTCCCCAGGACCCGCGTGGGGGTCCCAGCAAGAAGGAAGCCCCGGTTTCGACCCGCAGGTCCCTTCTACCAGGAAGCTGGTGAGAAAGGAGCTGTGGCTCCCTTTTTGCTGGGACCCGCGTGTGTCCCGCAGAGAGAGGAGACTGGCTCCCTTCTCGCTGGGACCCTTAGAGGTCCCGGCAAGAAGGAGACCTCTGCTTCCTTCTTGGAGGGACCCCGGCTTCCTGGGGAAGGGTCCTGGGTCCCTTCTCAGTGGGGAGCCATTTCCAGTGAATGCCGCATCTATACTTGAAAAGTTAAGTTGACTTGTTAAGTCGACTTAACAGAGTCAACTTAACTTTTCAAGTGTAGACATAGCCTAAAAGGGTAAATGTGGGCAATTATTTGTCTCCATCGAGAGCATAATATCCAGAGGAGTACCCAGGGTTCTATTGTGTTATCACTGCTGTTCAGCTGTCCTGCTTCTGTTCTGTCCCTCCTCCTCTTCAAGTGGCCATGTATGGATAATCTCAGATACCAAACTGACTGAGGAAGATTTTTATCTGGTTGTGAGACAACTGGTTGAAACTCAGTCCAGCCAAGACCGAGGTAGGAGGAAGTGTCCTGAGGAACTTGCTTGTGGTTTGCCTGTGTCCATTACTGAGGGAGGCTGTCTACCTCTAGTTAGCTAGAAGCAGAACACGGGGAGCCCAAAGAAGGGGAGCCCCTTTTGGGAGTATAGAGCCCCATTTTGCAACATTGATCAGAAGTGGCTATTTCTATCCCTGGCTTACCTGAGACACCCAGATGTTCCTCTCAGACATGGACCTTCTCCAAGTCATCCACCGTGCCATTTTACATCCAGGCTAGTCCACTGGAATATGTTCCTAATCAGGCTGTCCTTGTGTATCCCATGCCTGTTCTATCCCCTCTAGTGGCACCTATCCCAGCTAGAGATTGATGAGTCTGCCCCAGCCTTAGCTACGTTCCAGAAGGGTAGCCGTGCTAAGGGGCACTTGGCTTTTAGCTCATGCAGTAGTAGAGGATCATTCACTAAGCTCCAGCGGTCCCAGGTTCGCTCCTGCCCACTGATGAATAGGCTCTGTGAGTGTTTCACCGCTTTAATTTACCCTGGAGGCTGCAACAGCTGCTGAAGATGGCGGCATATTTGGTCCACGGAGGGAGTGGTTTGGTTGTGCCTACATTCTGCAATGACTGCCAACAGGAGCATAGCCAGAACTCATTGTCTGGCAGGGTCTGTGGTTGCATCAGGTGGGCCTGGGCCACTTCCTGCTTCCAGTCATGTGATCAGAAGCGGGAAGTTCAGAAGCTGCAGACAATCCAGTTGCTAGATAGCAAGTTAAGTGGAGCTGGAGTGTCAGCAGCAGCCGCATTTTTGCTTGGTTTTTGGCTGGTTGAACTTCCACCAGCTGAAAAACAATAGTGAGCCAAGGCTCCAGTGAGCCAGGAGAGTGTCTGCTCTCACTTGTTTTTTGGCCAGTGGAAGTTTGACAAGCCAAAAAACAAGCAAAGTGCGAGTGCTGCCAGCACTCCATTTAACTTGCTATCTCGCACCTGGAGTGTCGTCAGGCAACTTTTTTCAGCTGGTCACTTCCTGAATGGCCAGCTTCTGGTCACATGGCCAGAAGAAGGACATTCAGGCAAGCAGCTAGCTGAAAGATGCCTGAGATGCTCCAATTGGTAGGTTGCAAGTAAAGCAGAGCAGCTGCAGAAGCAAGCAACTGATTGGGTGGGCCTGCTTTCAAAGTGGGTGAGCCCTAGCCCACCCAGGCCCACCCATAGCTACCTCACTGACTACCAGGAGCCCAAAGGATGCAGTGCAGGATTAGCATTGTTACACAAAGCCTTTACTAATCTATGAGTCATCACCCCTTGCAGCATGCCCTTCTCAAGAGCTCCAGTCAGCCAGCACAAGTTGGTTCTTTGGTTCAATCAAGACCCCTCCCATGTGTCACTTTTCTTTTTTTGTATCTGGTCACCACTTCTATTCCCTGTTTTGAGGCTGAGGTGTGGGGTTCTCTGTTCTTTGGGAAGCATTCCCTCTGAGCTAGGGTAATGGGGGTGGTTTGCTGAAGGCTTCTGTGCTTGTCTGTCTGAGCTCCATTAACCCTTTTTTTTTATATATATAATGTATTCAGACTGGTTGAGCTCTATTCCTCATATCAGTTTTGATGTTATTGTACCGCATAATGCTAGGTGTCTTACAAATGTGCTAATCATGGATTCTTGATCTGGGATTTGGGAGTGACCTGCCCTTCCCATTGTTAACTGGGAGAAGAGACTGGGTTAGATACAAAGGAGCCTTGGGTGCTGTGGTACGGAAAAGCAGGTGGTAGTAGGGTGATTGCTGGAAACTCGCATACTAGCTGCATAAACCAGCTCTTTATACCTGTTTTTACATCACAGCTAGTGGATCTTTCTAGACCCAATGTTGGCAAGATAGATTCTGTCAACATGATGAGGCCCCTCCTCAGTGATCACAGAGACCTGGGAACTCCATGCTCTACTCTGTTGGCCAGAGTCCACTCTTTTTGATTGTCATGTTGATGGGATTACTTCTCTGTTGTTTGTCTCTCAGGTGCGTTCTCAGCACCGATCACAGGAATGGCTGGAGCCCCAGCTTGTCAGGGGTGAGACCCAGCCTCACCTGGTCCCATGTGAGCTCTGCTGTTTGCGACCCCAGACATACAACTCCCATTACATCCCAGTATCTGAGCTACCCTGATGATAAAGCGAGCCATGGGCAGCGTCCGAGTTAACAGGTGAGTGACCCCTTCTGAAAAGCTGCTATCACCTCTGGGATTCCTTCCCCATTCTCTTCTGCCCCCAGGGGTGTATGTGCCTCTTTAAATCCATTCCAAACTATATCTCATCACCTCCCAGGCTGGCAGGCCACACCTGCTCTGCTTCTCCACTCCAAATTTAGGATCCTTTTCCTCTGCTCCCACTTAATTCAGAATGTGCTATGCATATGTGAGGAGTTACCAGTTCTCAGCCAAGTCAGTCCCTACAGTGGAAGGTGGAAGCAGATGAGAGGAAGGTGATGGGCTGAGGCCGGGGGAATAAATTACAAATTAATGCCTTGAATCATCATGAGATAAACACCCACCTTCTGTAGTCCCCACTTCGCCTTTTCCAAATGAAGGGAAGAGGGTGAATGGTTTGGGAGATGGTTATTGTCACACAGAAGAAGGCCCCATGTTTGACTCTTGGAGTGTCTCAGGAGCTTATAGACACAGGGTGAAGGAATCCGCACTGGAGAACTCCACTCGATGTGCTAACCCTGGCTTATTGGAGGGAGATCAGTGGAGAACAAAGAGGGTCCTTGAAAACTAGGGTACCCCACTGGACTTCCTCCTCTAAAAGAGTATCAACTTAATTCTACCAAGGGTCAGAGTGTCCACTGTGATTATGTCATCAGGGAATAACTGTGACGTCATACAGAGCCTTAGATGACCTAACAGCAGCAGCTTTCTTCCTGGCAGGGAAGTGGTTGGGACAGTCTGAGGGGGAGAGGAGAATGAAAGCTAGGCAAGTAGCTTTCAGAGAGAGGGAGTTTCTCACAAGGAATCTGCCAGTACTTTGGCTGTTGATCTTTAAATTACACCTTTGGCTCTGGATACAGGATGCTGGGAGCCATGTTCGTTGCTGTGGCAACGGAATTGTCCTGAACTCGGGAAGTGTATAAACATTGTCACAGATGCACAATTAGATCAGTGAGGAGAAGGCAACAGAAAATAGTAACTTCCAACCTTATATAATTCAGGGCCCAAATGTTATAAGGTCCGTGGCACTTGCTCTTAATTTTCTTTGCTGGCTGCATCTGCATCTCATTGCAAATCCAGCCTCTCAGAGCTTTGGAGTATTTTCTCATAGAGAAGGCAGGTCAAGATTTCAGTGTTGTGAGCTTCCTCACAGCAGAGTCCAGTAAGGACTTTGGTAGAATGAGCGTTCTTGCAGCCATGCTCTCCAGATGTCCAACCAGGGACCCACCCGTCTTACTGCTGGGTCTTGTAGAACCAGCTGAGGGAACCCAGCGCTGTGAACTTCCTCACAACAATGCCTGTCAGGACTCCAACACGGTGAGCTTCCTCACAACAGGATCCTGACAGTGCTAGAGGAGAACGCTGCCAGTGAACTCTTCCTCAGAGCTCGGCAGTGCTCAGCTAGTCAGAGCAACAGTCATTTGTGCTTCTTCACAGCAGGACTTTGTCAATGCCAGCAGGGGCTCTGGAGCTTCCTCCTGGGCAGCCAGTGACTCTCTAAGTGCACCGGTTTCCCTCTTGTTGTTTTTACTTTCATGGATTGTTTTCTCTTAAAGGTACAGCATTGTCTCAACTGAAGAGGATGGGCACAAGGTCTCTGCACTAGGCAATATGAATGGGCACAACTGGAACGGGAAAGGACATGCCCCCAGGCGGAAACGCCGTAACCGTTTTGTGAAGAAAAATGGCCAGTGTAATGTCTACTTTGCCAACCTGAGTAACAAGTCTCAACGTTACATGGCCGACATCTTCACCACATGTGTGGACACCCGGTGGCGCTACATGTTTATGATCTTCTCAGCAGCCTTCCTGGTCTCCTGGCTCTTCTTTGGCTTCCTCTTCTGGTGCATCGCTTTCTTCCATGGTGACCTGGATGTTACTGGGGTGGGTGGTGTCCCCGCCACTTCAAAGCCCTGCATCATGCATGTCAATGGCTTCCTAGGAGCCTTTCTCTTCTCGGTGGAGACGCAGACCACCATTGGGTACGGTTTCCGTTGTGTGACTGAGGAGTGCCCGCTAGCCATCATGGCAGTAGTGGTTCAGTCCATTGTGGGCTGTGTCATTGACTCCTTCATGATTGGCACCATCATGGCCAAGATGGCACGGCCCAAGAAGCGGGCCCAGACCCTCCTTTTCAGCCATCATGCTGTCATCTCTGTGCGTGATGGCAAATTGTGCCTCATGTGGCGGGTGGGAAACTTGAGGAGGAGTCACATTGTGGAGGCCCATGTCCGAGCTCAGCTCATCAAGCCCTACATGACACAGGAAGGGGAGTACCTCCCAGTGGACCAGCGGGACCTCAATGTGGGCTACGACATAGGCCTTGACCGCATATTCCTGGTATCCCCCATTATCATTGTCCATGAGATTGATGAGGAGAGCCCACTCTACGGAATGGGCAAAGAGGAACTAGAGATGGAGGACTTTGAGATTGTCGTCATCCTGGAGGGGATGGTGGAGGCCACAGCCATGACCACCCAGGCTCGTAGCTCCTACCTTGCCAGTGAAATCCTTTGGGGCCACCGTTTCGAGCCTGTGGTCTTTGAGGAGAAGAACCGCTATAAAGTAGACTACTCACACTTCCACAAGACCTATGAGGTGGCTGGCACCCCTTGCTGCTCAGCCCGGGAGCTACAAGAGAGCAAGATCACCATCCTGTCTTCTCCCCCACCTCCTAGTGCCTTCTGCTATGAGAATGAGTTGGCCCTCGTCAGCCAAGATGAAGACGAGGATGAGGATGAGGTAGAAGTGGGGGCAGGGTTGGGAGGAAGCACCAAGGAGGATGGAGGAGTCATCCAGATGATGGAATTTGGGAGTCACATGGATTTAGAACGGTTACAGGCTACCATCCCCCTGGACACGATCTCCTACCGCAGAGAGTCAGCCATCTAACTCCTCCCCCTTTCCATTCTATGACCCACCATCTCCTTTTCCCTTTCACTTCAGTACTTAATTGAAAAAGTCCCCAAAGAACCTCTTTTGCCCACCTCTCATCCCCTGAGTATGTGAGAGCCCCTGTGAGAGACATGCTTACTGTTCCAGGGGGCACAATCCATACTGGAACAGACTTCTTTCAGCAAGATGGGAGAGCAGTATCTGCACTGACAGCTGATGTGGGGGAATACCCGCTACAACATTGGTTTTCAAACTACGGGTTGGGACCCACTACTGGGTTGCAGACTCTCAAGTACTGAGTCACAGTACCCCCTGCTGCTGCTATCAGAAGACTGGAATGTATTGTTGAAAGATGTAATTGTTGGGTTGCGGGCATAATTTTTTTCAACTGGGTCCTGAGAGAAAAAGCTTGAAAGCCATGCTTTATGAACCTCACAACTGCTTGGGGCTGGAACAATGAGAAGATAGACTTGGACCTAAAGCAATTGCTTCTGTAGCTTGAGGGAATGATAGACTTCCTGGTGAGCTATCAGCCTCAGTAAGACTGATGGCCACTAAGTGGAACAAGATTGTTGTCAGAGAAGAAGTAGGCTATAAATGCCAACCAAAATGGGATGGACAGGGGAGTCTGGGCATCATGGGGAAAGGGTGTAAAGCATCCAGGGAGTGGGTGTATTTTGCATGTTTATTGCTTGTTGTACATGATTTTATTGTACATAAACCAGATCAAGAACCAAAATCCATATTCTTCCATTTAAAATTCCAGATCAGGAGGCAAGGATGCTATAGCCCACTCTGCTCTCTCTCTGGCCCTTGGCATCCATGTCTCCCAGAGACAGGTTGAGTACACCCACCCAATTTCTCCCCTGGTTCTTTTTAAAAACTATTCTTGACTTTTCCCAGAGACACCCACCAGCAAAGGCAGAGCCCTGTGTGTGTAATGGAAATGATAACTGGGACAGTGCCTGGATGGCAGACAACTAACCCATTCAGGACAGTGGTTCCTCCACAGACACTTTCCACCTCCTCCATCCTCCTCCCCCTGTGAGCAGCTGTAAAACTGGATATGTAACTATTTATTTTTAATAAAGTATAATATCCCAGGGGAAGTCTGGAAAGAAGAGAGTGAGACCATACAGCTGAGGTGGTGTACGGTGACTGGTTATTATTATGGCTAGTATCTCATTGGTATTTATATTGCAGCAAAGCCCAGGAACTCCAATCAGGGCCACACTGGAGGAGGTTCTGGAGAAACCCATATGAAGATGGGCCCAGCCCTGAAGGGTTTGCAGTCTAAGAACACAAGTGACATATGAAAAGTGTGGGGACAGGGATACCACCAATTTTCCCATAAACTTGGAATAGCACTCTGTCCCCTTCTGATGGTGGGTGGGCCTACGCCACCTAGAGGTGGATAAGCCTACTAGAGCCTTGGCTAAGGGAGATGGGTCTATTAGAAGAGGCTCGTGTGTTATGATTCACAGGTTCAATCCCATTGCCAATAAGCCATCCAGGGGCATGGGCACTGTATACAGTTGTTATGTATGTACATACCTGTTACAGGGCAGTGGTCCTGCACTGGCCTGGAGAGGGTTAAAGAGGTCCTATAAAGAGAAGCCAATCAGGCCAAGGTGCTGCTGGGCCAATCAGGGTCCAGGAGGAAGTAGAAAAGTTGGCTGCAGCACCAGACAAGGGGCACTCTCCCTGAGATGCTGAAGGAAGAAGGTCTTGCCTGCTCAGGAGCTGGGGGGGGGTCAGCACCTGGAGCAGCTCCCTATGAACAGCAGGGCTCTGAAGAGGTTTGGGCCTGAGACTTTGAGAAAGAGGCCTCTGGAGAGCCTTGAGAAGGGAGGAAGAAACCACACTGCCAGACACGGGAGGAGCCAGAAAAGGCAGCCTGAGAGGAGTCCAAAGAAAGTACAGGGGCTGTGGGGAAGTGGCCCACGGGATTATGATGGACTGAAGGTAGAGGAGATGCCTGATGCAAGTCTTATATAATCCCTGGGCCAGGCCCTGGAGAAATGGGCAGACCTGGGTCCATCCCCACCTCTCCCACACTGCTGGTGAGCTAACAAGGACCAGAGGCAGCCACTGCTATTGAGTGGTGCACCAGGGATTAGACTTTCCCTGGAAGGCGGGATACCTGGGTAAGGGATTGGGTCGCCCTGAAAGGGTCTGAGGGTCTGAAAGAGATGAACAGCACTGGACACTGGGGGGCTAGAGTGCTACTTGAGCTATTCCCCAAATTACTATCACCGGGGCGCCCACCAGGCAGAAGGCTGGGGAGGGTCGGGTCTGTGACATGTGGTGGAGAAGGTGAGCACATGGTTGACCCTGATACAAGGGACAGGGCAGAGGACCATGGGGAATTGCCTGGAGGATGGAACCATGGTTTACAGAGACTCTGTTTGCTGAGGGGAGCAAGACCCTCCCAAGCTGGCCCACGGATTAGCCAACACGGTACAGGCAGTGGACAAGCAGCTGAAGCAAATACAAGACCTGTTATCCCAGATCTTGGAGAGCCAGCGAGGACTGTGGGAGGTGAACTGACACCTACTGCAGAGAGTGTCTGTGATGGTGGAGCAGCGGTGCTACATGTGATGGAGCTTGCAAGGACATGGGAAGAGAAGGCCCTGGGTCCAGAGGTGGAGAACTCGAGCCATGTACTGTTTCCTCTGTGGCCAGAAAGGCCACTGGAAAAGGAGCTGCACCTGTTGAGGGGGGTGGCAGGAGCCATATTCAGAAGGCTGGAGAGAGAAGCAATCCCGGAGAAGCCCCCCTGTGAAAGTTACAGGATGGGAGTCAACATGTTGAACCTGTGGGGTAGAAGGATATTTTAAGTGGGAATGTCCAGACAGAAGGGACAAAGCTAGTCCTAGGAAAGGGGCTGAGCAGAGGAGGTCTGTGGCACCGGGGAGACCTAGGTGATGTTTTTGGTGCCAGAGAGAGGACCATTTGAAAAGGCATTTCCCCCTGAAACAAAGGAGGGCTAAGAAAAGAATGCCAGGGAGTCAGCCTAAATCAGAACATATGGAGGGTCAGTGGAGAGTAAGCCCCCACACTGCTCCAGGGGCCAGAGGGAAACAGTTGACAAGATGTTTGGGATGAAGAGGACCCAGTCGGATAAAGCTGTCCTCGTGGGGGCAGAAAGGACAGACCAGGGGATGCAGATTGCAGGGGAGCAGATAGATGTAGAGACCCAGACCCTAGGGGAGAGGATGCTTGAAGATATGGTGGGCCAGCTAGAGGAGCTGAAGGGCAAACTCAAGGCTAGTGAACAAGCATAAGGGGTTGCCTTTCAAGAAAAAGAGGATGCCTGCCTGTGGATGACAGAGTTAGAGGAACAGAAAAAGAACAGAAAAAGAGGCTGGAAAGCATTGGCCTAGAGAGGGTTAAAGAGGGCCAAGAGAGAGCAGCCAATAATCCTGAGGGGTTACTGGGCCAATCAGGGTGCAGGAGGAAATAGAAAAGCTGGCTGCGGAGCCAGACAAAGGCAAAGGGGCAGTATCCCTGCAGCGTTGAAGGTTCTGCTTGTTCACAGGCTGGGGGATCAGCACCTGGGGCAGTTCCCTGTGGACAGCAGGACTCTGAAGAGGACTGCGCATGAGACCTGAGAAGGAGGCCAGTGGAGATCCCTGAGAAGGGAGGAGGGAGTCAGACTGTTGGGGCTCAGGAGAAGCCTGAGAGGAAGCCAAAGAAGGTACAGGGGCTGCGAATAAGTGAACCAGGGGACCTTGATAGACTGGGGGTAGAGGCAACTCCTGGAGCAAGGTGTATATGTATAAGTTCCATGGCCTGGAGCCCAGAGAAGTGGGCTGGCCCAGGTCCCTCCCTCCCCCACACTGTTGGTGAGTGGACAAGGATCATAGATGGCCATTACTACTGAGTGGTGCACCAGGGACTGGACTTTCCCCGGAAGGAGGGATACTTGAACTGGAGCCCAGCTGGAGGGCTGGGTCACCCTGAAAATGGGCTGAAAGACATGGACAGCACTGGACACTGGAGAGGTGCTACTTGATCTATTCCCCAAATTACCATCACCAGGGGGCCAGGCTGAGGGGTCTGTGACAATACCTGTCCTTAAAAATTATGGTGCAGGAAGCATCAGCTATGCCCACGAGGAGACCAGTCCTGCTCCTGTTGAAGCAACAAGTGTTTTGCCAATGACTTCAAGAGGAGCAGAATTAGCACCTTAGTGAGTAGCAGGCCCCAGCGCCATTGCTATCTAAAGCCTTATCTTACTTCAGTGAAGAGGTGTGTTCTTAACCTGAGTTGCTAACTGGAGGAATAATTCTACTGAACACAAGGCAGTTTATAGCTGTCAGGTAAGTTGGCAGGTTGAGTTAAAGTCCCCCCGTCATGTTCTTTAATTCGCCCTGTCAATGCCGGAGAAAACTACAAACTGCCTTGTCATCACTAGAATTTTACCTCAAGTTACTTAACACAAAGAACATGCTTTTTTATTGTTTTTTTTTCATTTTGTTTTGTTTTGTTTAGTCATGAAGACAAGCCTAAAAGAGACTTTGTCTTGGAAATCATCCCACTACTCCCGCTCAGCGATTTATTTGTATAGGAGGAAGCCAGGCAAACCCTCACCCTCCTAATTATCTGTTCCTTGGTTCTAAACATTCACTGGCTCCCAGCCCCAGGAGATGTATTTTCCTTGTCTCACTAGATCAAAGCTTGAAGTTATTACTCAAGTTTTGTTCAGGTAAAATTCTCATTGAAGTCAAGGGGGTTTTGCCTGAGAAAGGCTTCCAACTTGCCAGTTATGTAACAAGAATGCTTAACAAGGGAGGTGAAAAAGTGGGGATTACAGTGAACATTTGTAGATTTTATTAACAATTGCAAAAACTCTGGGCATATAAAATATATGAGGGGAGCGGAAGGGAGAGTGAGTGGGAGGGAAGGAACTGTGAGCACGCTGCACTGCCACTTAGTGGTGCAGCATGGCCAGAAAGGACGTATGGAGATACTTTCCTCCTAGGAAAAGGAAGCAGTGGAGACAATCCTTCAAAACTATAAATAATACAGGAGAGGAAAAATAACCAGACTGACAGAATAGCTACTCTTGGTCCACAAAGCTGAACCCCATGGGAGGGTGGCTGCTCCTACATGAGAGAATGACCTCATAGACTCTAAGGTCAGAAGAGCCCAATATGATCATCTAGTCTGACCTCCTGCACATTGCAGGCCACAGAACCTCACCCACCCACTTTTGTAATAGACACCTAATCTAAGGTTTAAAGTCCTCAAATCATGGTTTAGATTTTAAAGACTTCACACTTCATCTTCTGGGTCACCTACAATACAAGGAAACGGGAACAAAATCTACATGTGGTATGACAATATTTTGTAATTGGCATAAGAGGTGAAGAGAAGGGAGTATGGATGGCGGAGAGGATGAGAAGGAGAAGGTTAAGGAGCAAAAGTAGGAAAAGGATGAAGTGAAAGAGAAGGAGGATGAAGGAATAAATAAGATGGAAGGTGTGAGGTTGTGAGGAGATCAGGGAAGAGGTAAGGGAAAGCAAATAAGAGGAGGGGAAAAGAAGTGGGGAGTAGCTGACGCTCAGCTGTAAAGAAAGAGGAGGAGGAGGAGAAATAAGGGTAGATGTGTAGATGGTCCTTCACCCACCTCCCTAAATACGGCAGCAATGATTCATTCATACATCTCCTATTGGATGGTTACATATTGGTAAATGTGTGTAGGAGCCATATAAATTATTGTTCCTCTAATGGTTTTCCCATCACATCATCCTCGGGTACTACTTGCTGATCTGTGTGTGTCCTTGTCCCTACCTCTCCTCTCTTTTCTCTCTCAGCTGCTAATTAATGAAGGCTTTTTTCCCCTTGGGGGCATAAACAAGTGTCAGTATTGACCTGACTTTTAATATAGCTTTCAGAGGCTTGTTCCTGTCACTGGGGCACTGTACTGGAAACAACTAATGGACCGAGAAGGAAGGACTCCTTGTGTGAGGACACAGGAATCCAGGACACATACCCACAGACTGGGGATGTGTACACAGGGTGAGGAATCCACACAGATGTGCACCTGTGCGGCATGTAGCTGTGTACAACAGAGGCTGAGTACTGAGTGTACAAGCAAATTATGTCCACAGGATCTTCATGTGCAAAAATACAGTTGTATGGATATGCCAAAGGCTCTGTGCATGCAGGCATAAGGATGTACAAAAATACCTACACATGCAAACATGGTGACAATGGTGTGCGTACAGTGCTCAATGCATGCAGACTTTGGGGATGTGAACTATGGTCTACAGGGGTAAATATGCTTACATGGGGTTTTGTGCTCTTTGCACAGGGCACAGTGTGTGCAAACATTAGTTTGGGCATATGCACAAAGCTATCCATTTACACATGTATGCAAGAGTGTATGTGTGCAAATGTGTAGAGATGGGGAAAGCACAGACTATGCCAACATGGAAAGATGAAGTATGTACTATGCAATAAATGTGCAAACATGCAGGAGGGAGGGAAGTGTACAAGGTTCTGCCCCAGAATTGACAATCTTTAGCGTTCAGATATTATGTGTATGGCTTCAAAAATCGTCAGATTGCCTACGAATCATCATATTTTTAAAAAATAGGTTTGGGGCTCATTTGGGGCTCGTGTCTTCTGGTTTCTGAGCCTTGGTTCACAGTTTTTATATTTCGGTTGGACATACAAGGACTAGAAACATACTTTTAAAAAATCATTAATACTGAGAGTCTCATTGAGCGGGGTGAGGGGGAGTGCCCTCTGGCCCCAAGGGACCCCCCCCCCAGCAACAGGGCTGTGTGGTAGGGGGGCCCTGCAGTGGGGGGGCCCAGGCACGGGGTCCAGTGGTTAATCCAGCCATGAGAGCTGATGACACTGCTACGCATACAGAAAGAACAGAAGAGCAAGATGAGAGAAAGACAGAGGGAAGGAGTGGTGAAGAGAAGACAGAAGAGAGATGGAAAGAGCTTCTAATTCTTCCTCACTTTCCCTCTGCTTTTGCATGCCACCTTGCCTTGCTGCAGCCCCTCCATTGCACCACCTAGAACAGTGCCTCTCTCAGCTGAAAGGGAAATTGAATGCTTAATGGTGAAGTGAGTGCCCTCTCCAGTGGAGTCCTATGTTTTTAAGACAGAAATGAGATTTGACTTCCCCCAAACATCACAACTACAGCCCCAAAGCACCCCCAACTCTGGGAGTCCAAACCCAGTAAAAATGGGCTCATTGGAGCCCTGTGGCCTGGTAAATATATAGAATCCCAGCGGTCTGGCCTATGGCGTTGCCATGGAAACCAAAACCTTACTGCGTTATTATTCCGCATGGGAACTCTTGGAGCAGTGCATAACACCCTTGAAAAGGACACCCTTGTGGTCCTGAAAACAAGGAGGGGGTGTGTTTCCAGGCCTTGCACTGCTCACCCGTGGTTGCAGCCAATTTTCAGAATTAGTTGGTTTTTTTTCCTTAAAGCCCCAGCTCCTGGAGTCACATGAATATGAGAGCCTCAGCTTTTGTTTTAAAAACAAGTAAGTTTCTACCCCCTTCGTGGTTGCAGAGGAAAACTAGAGACTCAAAAACAAGATGGCAAATAAAAAGATTCCAAATATTTAATATACTTTAAAATCTCCAGATGGTTTGGGGCCTGACTCATGCTAGTTCAATGCATGAGGTTGGTGATGCGGCTTGTTCCTGTCACTGGCACAAAAATTGTCTGGTGGTGATTTGTGTAACCCCTACAAAAAAGGGCATGTGAGTGGGTGATATTCAGGACAAGCTGGTGTGCCCGAGAACATATGCGCTTTAGGAACCATTTATCCCCACAACATAGTGTCACATGTTGCTGCCCTCTCCAAAAGGAGGACTCCTATTGAAACTCTTCCTCACTCTCCAGCGAAGTCCTCACACCAACCTTCCCCAGGCACCTAGAATCAAAGCCACAGAGGAAGGACAGGGCAAGCCAAAGTCTGCTGGGACCATACTCTTCCACACATAAACACAGACAACATATACTTACTCTGTATCCACGCTATCACATCCCAGACACACCACAACCAACTCACACAAACAGATTTTCACTGGAAGCTTCACAAAGCCACACCGCACGTGCCTAGCATAATCACCCCTAGACAAATCCACTCCCACACCACACGCACACACAAAATGCTAATGCACATGCCCCACAGACATATAAACACAAAGGCTATGTCTACACTAGCAAGTTAGTTGGAATTAAGGAGGCTTAATTCGAACTAACTAAAGCCATGGCTACACTAGGCTTTAGTTAGTTGGAATTAAGGGCTTCCTTAATTCAAACTAAGAAGTTCGAATAGGATATTCGAACTAAAGGGTTAATTCGAACTAACTAGTTCGAATTAATCAATGTGGCCATGTTAATTCGAACTAATTTCTTAGTTCGAACTAACCGGCCATTGAAATGAATGGGGATCGCTAATTCGAACTAAGTTTTCCTAGTTCGAATTAAGCTAATTCAAACTAACTAAAATTAGTTTGAATTAGTTAGTTCGAACTAACTAATTCGAACTAATTTTAGCAAGTGTAGACATAGCCAAATGCTCCTATACACACATACACCACAGTCTCCTCTGCACACATGGCACAGAGTGCATGAGGCTGTCCAGACCACACGTTCCCCTGTCACATCCTCCAGGACAACTTTGCCGTTCTGCTTCTCTTGCTTTTCTCAAGCAGATTCTGCAGGAGGATGCTTTCCACCTGCCTTTCACCCCTGGCCCTCCAGAGTAGACCATGTCATGAGGCTCCTATCCCCACAAGCCTCCCTGGTTGTCTCTGACAATGTAACCTAAGTGGCTGCACAATAACTTGATGGTTCGCCTCTGAACCACGATCAGGAAACATCTGTACGTGTCCGTGCTTCACACCATCCACTTCCTTGCCCTCATGTCCTGCCCTGCTGCCAAGTGATGGGACCTGCTGTCACCTGAAGAGGTTGAAGAACTGCAGCGGGCCAGTCTGTGCTTTGCTCCAATCCCATGGCCTACCAGGGATATTAGTTAGCAGGTCCTCCATGGACCCATGAGCACAGGTATGTACTTGGTCCAATTCACAAACGCCGTTGACACCTGTTTCTTTTGTGGTGACAAGAAAACCCAGGCGCACAACTACATGGCGTGTGTCAGGTTGCAACCCCTCCTCCAGGAACTCAGTTGCACTTCTCTCCACACCTCCGGATCTACACATGCCCCATCTGCGGCCCCATGAAGTTGGAGACCTTCTCAGCAACCTCCTCCTGCACTGGCCCAGTCAGCTACCCATCATACCAGGAGGAGGAAGGGCAGGGTGTTCTGTGACTATAGGGCATATTTCTGTTCCCTCTTCACATCATGTGTCTGGGCAGAGTTCCTTGATGTCCATGGACTCCTTAAATGCCTTTGAGAAGCAGTGAGCGTCATCCAAGGTTCTCTCCTCAGTGTCCCCTTCTAGATCCCTTGTTATTAACCTTTGGCCTCACTTCTGATTTTGTTTTCTCTTTTGTTGGCCCCAGTAATCACTACTAGCCTGGGCTCAGTGCTTCCACCCCCTTAGCTATGGGGTCTGGCATCCAACCTCAGTACTACTAATACCTCACCCTATCATACATACCATACACACCACCTATATTTACACAAACCATCCACTCACAGCTT
Source organism: Pelusios castaneus (assembly GCA_007922175.1). Lineage (NCBI taxonomy): Eukaryota > Metazoa > Chordata > Testudines > Pelomedusidae > Pelusios > Pelusios castaneus. Next base: position 13,570,678 of record ML685814.1, read on the forward strand.
CCTAGCATACACCTCTCCACCACAAATGCATAAACAACACGGCAAACACACTGTCACCACACAAACCCCTAACAGATACGCACCCCCATTGGAGATGTACCTACACATTACAAAGTCCCAGCACACGTATTCATACATCATACATATACTCAGCACCTCACAAAAACACATGGCATTTTGGCCATGGCACTACGTATGCAGCACTCAACACTACAAACCTGCGTCTCTATTGCAGACCCAGTGTGCCTTACCCCAGCTTTAGCTAACACAGAGTAGTCCTAGAGCACAGTATCTGTCCCTCCTTCGGGATTTGTTAAAGCCACAGTGCTTCAGAGGCTTTCTCCCTCTCTTTGCCTGACCGACCCAGGTGCTATGGGTACTTTCCCCATCCTCTTCTAACTTGCTAAGTAACCTCCATACTGAGCCCAGGGAGCAAATGAGGAGCTTCATCCAACCTTTACATTCAGGAGCTAGACTCAGGTCCAAACCTTACAGCTGAGGGCAAGTTGCTGTAACAGCAGCAGCCATCTCTGCTTGCCTTTGTTGAAGGGACATTTTTCATTTTAGAAATATGGACACACACCCCCTCCAAAAAAAAGCCCCCATTTTTTGGTGATTTTTAAAAATTAAAATCATTATCAATATTTTGCAGTTTATCAAAAACCTGGTAAATGAAAAATGTAGCCTAAAAGTTTTTTGCATATAAGTTCAAAATAGTGAAAAAATCGGTCCGATTTGAATTCTGCAAAATGGAAAAAAATGTGAAATCTTTCACATGTAAGAGCAAATGTGTTATTTTGTCAACCAGCTCTAGTAACCAGCCTTTCACTGGGTCAGGTCTGAGTGAGGGCTGTAACACACAGTATAGATCACTACCCAATACAGGGAGTCTTCAGGAGATCCTGTACTGTTGCTTTAGGAAGTCTTGAGTTCTCTCATTGCTTCCCCATGTAAAATATTAGGTGGCCATAGTTGTAAGTACTAGGGGAAGAGCAAATCTTCTTTGATAAGCTATTAAGGGCCTGCTCCTGTTCCTATTAAAGTCAATGAGAATTTTGCCATTGACTTTGGGAAGAGCAGAATTGGGCTCTAATGGACTGCCACTAATAAGTGACAGCTTCGGAAAACCTGCAGGGCACCAGCTGTGTACTAAATCTGTGAAATTGGGATGGACTATTCCAGACTGTGGTGGGGGGACAAAACTAGGGAGGAATCAGGCATTGGGAGAGTTGAATTCCTCATTCAGGCATGGAGAAAGCTTGGGTTGGATTTATACAACACCCTTACAATTAGATGCTCCTACTTGCTTCCCCACACCAGAAGGATAAATCACACCTTGGGTGGGGAGAAACTACAATGAGGATGGATTGGAAGATTTTACTGAAGAAAGCTGGCCCATTGTCTGTCCTCAGAGCACCACCTAGGGACCAAAGGATAGATTGCAGTTCAAAATGGAGAAAAGCCCACTCAGCTGCGTGGAACAGCTGGGGAAGCTGCAGACCTGTACTGAAGTACACTGATAGCGTGGTATGTGGGACTTCGGTCTGAAATAGCTAGCCGGGGGTGGATGCGGGAGGTTGCAAGGAAGGACTGAGGTACAGTGGCAGAGCTATGTGTTGGATCCAGGTCTGGCACAACAGGAAGTATTGCAGGGCAGGACAGAAGTCAGAGATCAGAGTAACCAAGAAGGCGTCAGACACTTTTAAAGACTTTCTGATCACAAGTCCAGGGGCAGTGCTTAGAAACTTTATTGGCTCTCAAAATATATTAACTGATCTGCCAGTGTTTTTCTATCCATGGCAGTTTATATACAACCTTAAGCCTGAGTAGTACAGAATTTATTATTTGGTTTCAGCATTTTTAAGTGCTGCTATTGAATATCAGCTGTTTAAAAAACATAAATGAAGTTTCACTAATAAAGTCAAAATGACTTTTAACAAGTTAATAGTTGTACTTCCTCTTTGGATCCTTCTCCCAGGCAAGTCTGAGTAGCAGTTTCAGCCCCATGCTTGAGTGTTTTCATGTTCAAGAGGAGCCCACTGAAGTAAATGGAGGAACATGAGATTTAAAATCATTATTCTGACTACTGAACTTACACTAGTTCCCTGAATTTATTTTTCCTTCCATTCTGTAAGCTCTCCATCTTCAAGCATCTTACAAAGTGGGATTTTCTCCCATGAAAGCTCATGCAATAAATAAATTTGTTAATCTTTAAAAGTGCCACAGGACTCCTTGTTAGCTTTTCTTAACTAGACTAACATGGCTACCCCTTTGGAACTATTCTAACTACTGTTTCACTTCAAGCTTATGCTTCAATTTCTACTTTATTATAGCAATCAGTCTTCTCATCACACCCTATAATGCTATATACACTCATTGAGAGATCAGTGTACAAGCTTTGAAAAGGTACAGTTTTGACACTAGATCAAACAGCTCTCAGGATAACAACTATTGAAGTCAGGTTGGACTCCAAGAAGGAAGCAAGACACATTGCTAATTGGAATGAGGAGAGTTCAGTGTCTTGCTCTTTGTGATGAAATCCAGGCTAGAAGTGAATGCTCTATTGGAATAGTCTGTGAGATATTGCACATTAAAATAGTCACTGCCTTGAACTAGCAGGACTATTCTAGCACCATCCCAGGACTTAAAAGTAGCAAGTCTGGGAATGCTATCCACTGAATTTTTTTTATCCATGATTGAGGGGTGTTGGTAGAACTTTTAGAGATTACCTCGGCAACAGTAGCTGAAATTATAGCAGACTAGGAGTGAAGTGCATTGGCAGGGTGGTGTCTGCATAGTTTTTGTCTGTTCTGTTTCAGATTCTGTCTAGTTTGCATCACTGACAGTGCTCTGGTCTACATTGACAGAGAAGTTCAACATAATGCTGCTTACCTCAACTTTCTGCAGTGTCAGTCTCCACTGTCAGAGCAGTAAATTTGAATTAAATGGTGCTGTAATTCAGCCTCATAACACCACCCCTGCAAGTGGCGTAGCACTGTGATCGAAATCTACAATTTCAATTTAGGTCCCTGTAGCCAGAGAGTGGCTCTAATCTTGCTTTTCCTGTTTTTCCAGCCTGCTGCACCATAGCAACATAGCTCCTCCCTTGCCTGCAGTCCTGGAAAGTTTTCAATTAATTCCTCTCTCTGCATGCAGCACTTTGTCTCTCTGTTGTGCTTGTGGCAGAGAAACAGCAAGGAAAACTTTTCCTACTTTCTTTAAAGAAGAGGGGAGGGGGAGTGAGTGGAGGATGACTGCTTCCCCACAAGCCCCTGTACCTACTACCCACACTGCAATGCGTTTCAGGAAGTAATTAAGCCGTGGGGACAGGAAATTGCAGCAAGGAATTTGCTGTGTGATCACTTGCGTTCACCTTCAGTAATTTGACAGTCTAAAATTGAATTACAATCCCACCCCCGGTATAGACAAGCCCAGTGTCACATTGAAGTTCTAAGTGCACACAGCACTTTCTAAATAAGAAGGGCTGGTCGGTACTACACAGAGAATTCCCCAAGCTCACATGTTTGTTTATTTATACAATTAATTGTTATTATTTATTTATATTTTGATAGCACCTATAGGCCCCAACTGTGACTGGAGACCTGTTTTGCTAGGTATTGTACAATCACATAATGAGACATATTCCAAAGGGGTAGCTGTGTTAGTCTATTGTAGAAAGACAACAGAGTCCTGTGGCACTTTTAAAGACTAACAGATTTATTTATCGCATGAGCTTTTGTGGGATTTTCTCCCACGAAAGCTCATGCGATAAATAAATCTGTTAGTCTTTAAAAGTGCCACAGGACTCTGTTGTAATGAGACATGGTCCCTGCTCCAGTGAGCGTACAATCTAAATGGACAAGACAAAGGGTATGAGGAGCAACAGAGGCACAGAGAAGTGAAATGACTTACTGCAGGTCAGTAGCAAGCCATGAATTGAACCAAGAACTCCTGAGTTTACAACCCGCTTGAGTTTATCTAACAAACTCTATACACATGTAGAGAAATATAAAACACTAACTCATGAATACTGCTTAAGGGCCGCCCCCCTCTTCCCTCCCCCCCCCAAATAGTTCTTGGCCCTCCCTTCAATCAAAAGCTTCATGGAAACGATGAGCTTTACATCATGTTCTGAAGATCTAGCTAGGTATTGTATGGGCCCCATCACAGTATCTTAGTATGACATGTTGCATCCCATGTACACCCTTGTGGTGTGAACTGTGTAGCATTCAAGTTCACTCTTACAATGTAACTGTGTATGATCTAATGCAAAGTATGTAACCTGAAGTGTTTTTGGAATGTTCGTGGCATGCTCTACATTACTGTTATGATGGTATGTTTCCTGCAACATTATACGTGTGTACAGATATGAAAATTTGCCTGGTCATGTTTCCAAATGTAATTCACATGGCTTGAATAGAGGCAGACAAACAGAGCTGTGTATACACACCCACCAGAGGCATGCATACAAGAACAATGCAGCTTAAGTACTTTGGCTCAGGAACGATCACGCCCATTGCTGGACATGAAGAATCACTTGGCCGCAGGGGCAATGGGGTTTGGAAAAGAAAAAGAGAGACCTTGAGCTGTTTGAGGCTCTTGGCCAGATTCCATCTTCCAAGCAACATCAAGGACTGACACCTACCCACAGGCCAGAGTATGGCTAAAGATCATCACAGCCAAGACTGTGGGTAAGCTAAACACAGACTGTAACAGTGATCTTAGTTTAAATGTGAATTTTCTTTTATTTGATTATAGAGTTATCTCTTTGACTGAATGATTAATTGATTTCATATTAGTTTGACTTATGTTCACTTAAAATCTTACTGTACTCAATAAACTTGCGCTTGTTTTATCTAAAGCAGTGCAATGTTGAATGAAAGTGTGTGGAAGGCCTGACTGAGGGCAAAGCTGTAGCATATCAATTTCTTTGTTGAATTGATGGACAAGTGTAAATGACCTTGCAGGGTGCAGTGAGGGATGCACTGAACCTTGCAAGACGGAAGTTGCTAGGAGTGCATCTGGGACTGGGGGGTGCTTGCTGTCGGACCAAGGTGGGGTAAGTCAGGGCCCTGAAGTGGAGAATTGGGATGGCACAGTGGCACACCAGTCCAGATTGCAGGCAGGAACATTACACTTAACCCCTCACTAGATAACCAAAGGAGTTTTGATGGGCCAAAGGTGGGACACATATTCCAGAGGCTGAGACCCTCAGCTGAGAATGCCATGCCTTCAGAGCTTCATATCCAGGGACTATTAGCTAAAATATCGCAGCTGCTTTTGAGAAGGGAGGAGGTTTGCATTGGCCCTCTGACCATAACGACTTTACAGATAAAAATCTACACCTTGAATTGTATCTAGAGGGGAATAGGCCCCTGTAGAGAGGACTGCACTAATCCAAGGTTAGTCCTGGAGTTGTCAAAGGACTATAGGATACGCACAATTGTGGGGAGTCCTTGCATGTGTTTCTATTGTGGGAACTGGTAATCCAAAATGAGTTTTAGTGGAGCAAAAAGTCCCATCCTCCTGAGCTAGTGCAGAAAGTAATTCCCTGTCACCGCCCACCCTATGCTGTGTGGGAAGGCTGCAGAGATGCCTTTGTTAATTGGTGCCCTGTGTCTGGCATTTGGCTGGCCAGGACACACTGTCCCTGCTAGCGAAGCCCCTTGCATAAGAATTAAAGCGAAGCTGGGTTGAGAGATGCTAAACTAATCCACTTTCTGGGGCATGCTGGGAAGCTGCATATTAAAGGCTTCTCTCTGCCCTCCCTTCTCTCCACGTGTTGTTTATTGCTCCTCCTGCCCTTCTCCCAGAGGTATGTGAATTCCCCTAACTGAGCAAGCTGGTTTTATAACAGCCTGAGATAACTCCTCAGGCCACACAGGGGCAGCATGCATGCGGAAGCCGTACAATGAAGGCAAGCTGCATTGAGTGTGGTGTGAAAAACAAGCTCAGGAAAACATTGCACCCACAACATGCACAGCACCCACGCACAATCCCTGCACGCAGCGCATATTCAGCCACAAGCTCAGAGACTCAAGACACATGTTCACTATACATACTCCTCTCCTATATACCACATGTATTCACAGCACATAGACTCCTCACCTATATACCTCACTTATGCACGGCACAAACACACCTCACCAATACGCCACACATACATACCACGTGATAGACACACGTCTCACCAACATACCACACAACATGCATATTCATCACTAACATATCTCACGAATACGTGACACACATACTTGGCCCCAATATATCGCACAAACAGGACACACGCTCATCACTAATATAATCTCACGTGTACATGACATGCACACTACTCACAAGTATACCACACATACACACGAGATGTGCACTCCTAACAAATATATTACACATACACTTCTTACTAATACACCACATACATGCAGGCTCCTCACAAATATACCACATATACACATGACATGCACACTCACCGCAAATTTACAACGCACACTCCTTATAGATATACCATACACACACACACAGAGAGCACACACATGCACTGAACACTTGCTACACCAGGTCTTCACAAATATACCACATGTATGAATGACACACACTCACCACAAACATACAAGACACATTCCTCACCAATGTACCATGTATGCACATGACACACAGTCTCAGAAGAAAAATTAATCCAGATTCGTCTCTGAAAAGGTAATCTTCTCCATGATGAACACTGAGGTGAGGACTTATTCCCACTCACATGAAAAGGGAGCATCTTGTTTTTCCAGTGGCATAGGAGAAGTTCTCCGAAAGAAAGCTTTTAAGGCTATTTTACTAAGTCAGTGGTTCTATCTAGCCCAAAATTCCCTGGTGGTCTGTGGAGCACTTTCTGTAATCCACACTGCACTGGCACAATGCATGTCTGAGTTGTGTGGAAGAGCCTCCACCTTTGCCTTTTACAGCTGTCCTGGCAAGCATCCAGGCCACTAATTTTGGGTGTCTTAGTTGTTTAGTTCCCAACCAAGACAGCTGTGACCAGATTTTCAGAAGCATTGGGCACCTGCAACTCCACCTGAGCTGTGGGTGATCAACACCTCAGAAAAATAGGCTCAAAGGCTATGTCTACACTTGTAAAGTTAAGTTGACTCTGTTGTCGACTTAACAAGGTCGACTTAAAGTTGACCTTGTTAAGTCGACTTAACAGACTGGCTACACTTTAAGTTGACTTAAGTCGACCTAGTTAAGTTGACTTAACAGTAGACATAGCCGTCCACACTGGCTTTAAGTTGACTTAAGAAGTCGATTTAAGGCTTAAGTCGCCCTTCAGAGGCGGTGTTATTAAGTCGACTTAAGCTGTTATTAAGTCAACTTAAGGAAGCACTTAGGTCGACTTAATAAAAGCCCAATGTGGAGGCAGCTTTGTGTAGGTCGACTTAAGCACCCTTAAGTCAACCTGAATTGCCAGTGTAGACACACCCAAAGTGTCTCAAGATGAGTACTTAAAATGGAGGCAACCAAAATCTAAGGCTACTTTTGAAAATTTTGGCCAAAGTGTGTGATTGGATGTAGAAGCAGCTGTTAAGAATGATGAGACACTAACAGCTTCCACTAAGGGCTGCAACAACTAAGGACAGAAATACGCTCAAAAGTTACGTCGACTCAGTGCTATGGCAGCGTTTCAAACACAGACAAGTCCCAAGAGAGGGATTGAGGAGCTAAATCAATGAATGTTCACCAGCAAGAGAAGAGCCAGGTTATGCTGCAAGTGGGACCTAAGTAACCTGTGGGGTCACAGACTGGGCCCTGGACCTTCTTAAATGAAGTACTTCATGGAGGAGCAGAACATAGCAATGTTTTAAAGAAATAATACACATTATGAAAAAGGGAGAGACCCTCTGATGTATGGGTGTCTGCACTTAGATCTCTAATAGCATGGCTGTGGCATGATGGCCTGAGAGTTTAGCTCTTGAGACGTGAGGTTGCAGATTTCATGCAAGAAGTGAGCAATTTCGTCTGCTAGATGAGGCCTTAGCCTTTGATACTGTAGATCTGGCCTCCATGGCTCTAAATCAGAAAGCTCTTTTTCAATGTTGGCTGTCTTCTGTTTGTCAACCTCCTGAACTCTAATGGCCAGGCCAGGAAGTCTCTTTAAATCCTGTGTGCAGAGCACAAAGGGCAAGTAAAAGGTAAAAGTAAAACCACATTCAGGATGGAGCTCTTCTGAAAATGCATCAGATAATTCTCTTATATATCCCAGAGACATCTTGGTCACAGGCCAGTTATATAGTGATTAAGATGATAGGGAGTATTGTCTTCTCTAACATTTTGCAAAGATTATGAGTTTAGCTGAAGAGAATTTTGCAGGAATCTGACTATCTTTCTAAAATTTAGTTTTCGAATAAGGGGCAGGAGAGTCAGAGTGTTAGCTGGACCTTTCATGATATATCTTCCTAATCTTCTCAATCTTAAATTCTGCATCCCGTTTTTCTCTGGTTGGGATGGGTTTCTTGCACCGTAATTATTAAGTCAAAGGTAGACATTGAATTGAATAAGTCCCCAAAACTGGCAGCCAGCTCTTTTAAAGCTAACAAGTTTATTCCCAAGATCTGATTCTATAAATGGCTGTAATACTTGATAAACAAGAGATGTGAGTCATGGACCTGATATTTTTCATTCACTTGTGTTAGAGCTCATGCGTTTGTTTTTTAGTAACCGGGTCCCCTAAGCAACGTAAATTATAAATTAATGTAGCTAAATTGGAGTAGCATCACTTTGCCATGTTATTCTAAGTTGGGATGTTAGATGAGGAACAGAGAGATAATTTTGCTATGGGAAAAGTAATCTGCAAGTAGCTAAGAATGGGATTTGTCTTTCCTGTGATTGGTTTTTAAACTAAAGGATAGTAGAGGAAGCAACAAACTCTTATTTGACCATTCATCAGCGAGAATAGTAATTTTTCCTGGGCATTTATGAATAGTTTCTTGAACATCTCTTGTGATCATAAAGTTTACTAGCTGGTACAGCCAGACCTTCATTTAACCAAGACTTCTTAAGTAATTTGTGTGACAAAGACTTGGCTGTTCGCTAGCCCAGGTAAATCTTATGTAGATATTGGGACAAAGGTATCCCTGATGTAACTCCACTGAAGTTAATTCATTGTCCAATGACGAATTTGCATCCCTGTGTCTACTATGGAAAATTTGAGCTGGGATTTTCATCAGTGTCATGCTTGCTTAAGGTATATTACAGATAAGATGCGGCTATTAGTTTTTAGAAGTTTGCCATGAAGGACACTGTCCAACAAATAAGAGATTCTGTATGGATTTTTAAAGTATGTAGAAATGTTTTCTTTGGTAATAAGCTGATGATGTTCCTGGAAGTAATTTTTACAGGTAAGGAACAAGTTCTTTACCCAAGTAGATCATTTGGTTGGCTAGTTCAGGGGGATTGTTTGGTCAGAGAATAGTGAGTAATTCTGAGAGAAATATTTCTTTTTTACATTTTTACAATGAATTTTGTAGCCCTTGAAGTTTTTAAAGACTGTGGCCAGCTCCAGATGATTTACAGGTGGATTCTATGTAGATTGGGAAGAATCATTTGAGTGTCCTCACACCTCAGTCTAACTCTTATAGTCAATGGGAATCTTTCCACTGTCTTGAATAGATTGAGTTGGCTCAGCTGTATAGAAGGTCCTCAACATCTGAGATTTGTAAATTGATTCTAGGGGCACGTGAATGAGCTCTAATTTTGATTGTTGTGATTTTTAATACTAGGTGGAAAAAGGAAAAAGAGGGAGAACTTCGCCTTGTACCTCTCTTACTGTAAAAGTAGGGGAGATTATATTATACTATATATGTAGTTCAGTGTTTCCCAAACCTTTAAAAAAAAATTCCCTCTTCAGGAAAATGAAAGCAGTTATATCCTCCTGCTCCCTGACCATGCATTGTATTTTATACATGTTTCCCGTTCTCTGCCCCCAATCCCCACTTTGGGAAATACTAGTGTAGTTTTCCATAACACAGTATTTCCTCTTCTTTCATATGTGAGTTGCCAAGCAGTGAAATAGTTAGCTACATGGACCTTCAGTACTGTCATAGACATCTGAGTTAGCATACATTGAAATGACCAGTTATAGTCTCAGGGGGTATGTCTACACTAGCAATTTAGGTCGACTTAAGGACCCTTAAATCAACCTAAATTACTCCCTGTCTACACCAGAAATTCCTTAAGTCAACTTAATACAGGGATCAGCAAACTTTGCCGGCCCCTGTGCCAGCCCCGCCCACCGCACCCTCAGCAGGTGCCAGGGGCAGGGCCAAAAGGGGGCAGGGCCAGGCTTTAGATGCCCTGCCAGCCAGGGCCAGGGCCTGCATCAGCCGGCAGGCGGCCTCCATTTCCTTGCTCCGGGACTGGATCCCATCCACAGGGGCGTTGCGGGGCTGATGCCCCGGTTGGCCCCAACCCCTGCGGGATGGCAGGAGGGGAGCGGAGCGGGTTGCGCCACGTCGCCCCAGCCCGCCCGGAGCCGCACCACTGCTGGCAGGGTAGAGCCGCCCCGGCCATGGCCAGCAAGAGGGCGAGTCAGCTTGGCCCACCCAGAGCTGCTGCTGCCGGCGGGAGCTGGGGCCAGGAACCGGAGGCCGCCCTCCAGCAATGGCGGCTCCAGCCGGGCCGAGCCGACCCGCCCTCTTGCTGGCCATGGCCGGGGCGGCTCTACCCTGCCAGCAGTGGCGTGGCTCTGGGCGTGCCGGGGCAACGCAACGCGACCCGCTCCCCTCCCTTTCCCTCCTGCCGTCCAGTAGGGGGCGGGGCCAGCAGGGGCCATCAGCCGAGCGCCGCAGCTGCTGGCCGCGCGGTTTGCGGGGTCAGCGGAGGAGCCTGAGCGGCGCTGCATGCCGCTCAGGCTTGGCCCGTGTGCCAGCTCTGGCCCGCATGCCGGGGGTTGCCGCCCCCTGACTTAATGAAAGTTTAAGTCAACTTAATAAGAACCACCCATTAGGTCGACTTAAGCTTTAAGTTGACTCCTTAAGTCGACTTAAGGTCGGTGTGGCTGTGGAGTAACCCCTTAAGTCGACTTTATTAAGTCGACTTAAGGGTGGTTAGGTCAACTTAACAAAGTGGACTAAGTTGACTTAAAGTTAAGTCCACTTATCCACTTTGTTAAGTCAACTTAATAAGGTCGTCTTTAAGTCGACTTAAAGTCGACCTCATTAAGTCAACTTACCAAAGTCGACTTAACTTTATCTAGTGTAGACATAGCCAGGCAGACTAAGACAGTCATCTCTGCATTGGTTAGTCTTGCTTCATGTTCAGATGGTTTTCTTCACCATCATAGCAGCTAGAGTCTTTATTTTTTAAATGAAAGCTGAGATTCTGGAGAATCTGACTAGAGAACTTGTCTGTGACCACCCCGCTCCGGGAGATGTGTATGAGATGGAGAACGCATGGACCACATGAGAAACAGAGTCTTAGCTAGTAGTTATAGATTATTGAAACCCATTTGGAAACAGTCTGACCAAATCTGAACTCCTTTAGTGTAATAAACAGCCTCCTTACTTTGTGAAATGCCTTCTTGTTGTCAAGAAACAGCAGGAAAGCATCTTGCATCAAGTAAATAGTTTTCAAAGGCTTTGACAATATCTTTTAAGGTCTTTGCTGAGTGAGGGTTCAAGTAATCATGGAAACACTCTTCTGCTTTTCAGTCCTGTTTGCGTGCTCTTTGCCCATCAATGTAATAGGTTTGTTATAGCCTTTTCATATAATATTCCCTTTTTTAGAATAAAAGAGAGTTTAAATGAGAGTTCAGTTTTACTAAGCTATTTTGGAGACAGTTGTTATCCAGTTTTGTCTGTTGGGGAAGACTGGTTTGCTTGTTTCTGATACTGTGGTTTATATAGAATTACTGTATATTCCTCTGATATTGCCTTTGAGGGCTTCCCAGGAGAGCCTTTGATGAATTATGTGTGGGCTGAGATGCTCTTTGAAATTGTTTGTATGAATGTTGTGTCCTTATGTAGGGATAAATTAAATCTCCCAAAGCTGGATTTTGAGTGGACATTTCAACAGAGGTTGTACTAGGAATCGGATCCAAAACTGTAATCCGATGTACTGCTGATGACATCAAGCCAGATTCTGAGCTGGCATAAAGGCTTGATTTCAGAAGTCTCTTCTCTTATTCCTAAATGTTTCTCCTGCTCTACCCCTTGGTGGGAGAGGTCAAGACTGCTGCACCTCTTTCGAAATTTCTTTTTTTTTGAATTCACTCTGGAATGTCTATTACATCTCACAACTTCTATATCATAAATTTACTCTTTATCAGTGTCCCACATATATTCTGAAGTTTTCCACTCTATTTCTTGTACTTTCTCCACTGAATTCTTCTGCACTCAGGAGTGAAATTGTAGGGAAACCAGTGGTGCTACTCTTCCAGGCTCCACCCACAAAATAAATTCCTCCCACGTGAGTGGATGATCTGGGTTCCTGCTCATTGTAGATTGTGCAGCTGGTCAAAATGTGACGTTGCAGCAAGCACTCTGATCTGTAGTAATATTAACCTCCTTAAGCTTGGCTCGCCCTCATTGTGGCCTGAGTATATTCATGGGTTCCATTGGGCTTCTTGGGCTTGGTTGCTTCTTGATTAGGGAAAAAAGATAAGTAGTATTTCCCAAATGCCACTTATGTGTGACACTGATGGTAACTTGTGCAGCTCCATGAATTTCTCTCTCTTTTCTTACATGAAGAATGATTCACTGGGCATATGAATTATCACCTCATTGAGATGAATGGGACACTTCACACATCTCAGAGCTATTGTTCTAAACTCTCTGCAGACTCAGCGAGATCTGCCTCTGCATTGATTCACTTTGCTGAGGTTTTCTGTGCCACCATACCACACAGAGCCATACCCTTTTATAAAATGAAAGCTGAGATTCTGGAGAACAAGATGGCAGCCATATTCCACTCACTGTACTGCCACAAACCACCAAACCAGTGCGATCCAAGCCCTGTCTGCACGTGATCATCCTCTAGCATCTTCTTGTGCAACTGCACTTCCAAAACTAAACAGAGACAACCCAGTTTGGCTTCTTAATTTCAGTACTCAATAGATCTCTCTGAATTTGTATTTTGGAATGTCAGAGGTTTAAATAATTCCAATGAATGACCTCGTCTTCTTCCAGCTGCATTAGTTTTCTATAAGAAACTCATTTTTATCCCAGAAGAAGAAAAATTAAAAAGAAAGTGAGTTGTGTCTGCCTTTCATACATTATTTAACTCCACTCTAAAGGAAGGGGTCTAGCAGTGTGCGTTTGTAAGGATGTTCTATTTACCGTAAGTACATTCTCACTTGGTCTAATCCAGTTCGACATACTACCATGGGTTTCATTTGCAGTCCTCACAGTATGAATACTGATGTCTTTCTGAAGATATTTGCATGTAAATAAGAAGCAGATCAACACATCCACCCCATACAGGGCTCTCTTCTCTCATCCTCCCACTAACAGCATTCAGTAGCTGTATTCTGAATATCTATTTTCAGAACTTTTAAAGTGCCCTTCATCAGAGTATCTTGGCGCCAGATACAGGGCCCGATTCCTTTAATTCTGAATAGCGTCAGGTATAATTGTACAAATAGGTCCCTGCCCCAAGGAACCAACACTGCAACCTAAGGGCAGGTCTACACCGCGGCGGGATTTCAGGGGCAGTTGAAGGAAGATATGCAAAGTAGTTCAAATACCTTGCACATATCCCTTCGACTGCCTACCGTGGCACCTACTTACTACAGTGTCTTCAGTGTGCTGAGTTGAAGGGAAATGCCCTCCCTTTCACTCAGGGCTACTCCAATTGTGAGAGTGGTCTACAGCGATCGACTTCCTGACCAGCTGAGCAGATCTTCACAGACCCGATCAGTCAGCTGGAAAGATTTGCCACCATCAGTGAAGATTAGCCCTAAGGCTTTGTCTACTCTAGCACTTTTGTCAGCAAAACTTTTCTCAGTCAAGGATGTGAAAAAAAAGCCCTTGACCGACAGAAGTTTCACAGACAAAAGCGCCAGTGTGGAGAGTGCTATGTTGGTGGGAGACACTCTCCTGCTGACATAACTCCTGCCACGCGTTGGAAGTGTTCTAATTATGCTGATGGGAGGCTTCAGTCGACCTAAACAAACCATGTCCACACTGGGCTTTTATTAAGTCGACTTAATAACACCTGGTTTTAGGTCAACTTAAGCCTTAAATCGACTCCTTAAGTTGACTTAAAGCCAGTGTGGACGCGGATTAGCGCCTAAATCGACCGTATTAAGTTGACTTAAAGCATTAAATTGACTTAATAGGGTTGACAAGGGGCTATGTCCACACTAGAAAAGTTAAGTTGACTTTGTTAAGTTGACTTAAAGTCAACGTTATACTTTTCTAGTGTAGACATAGCCTCAGAGTGCTTGTGCAGCCACGTCAGGCTGACAGGAGAGAGCTCTCCCGCCGGCATAGTTAAACCACCTAAATGAGCAGCAGCGGCTACGTCAGCAGGAAAGGGTTTTCTGCTGACACTGTGCTGTCCACAGAAGCCCGTATGCCAGAAAAACGTATGTTGCTTAGGGGTGTTTGATTTTCACACCCCTATGACAGAAGTCTTGCCAGCATAAGTGCTCTTGTAGATGAGGCCTAAGTCAGGATGCAACAACTGGGGTCAGCAAACAAATACATAGGAGAGAGCAGGACTGGGAGAATGAGGGCAAGGGTGACATTATTCCACGGCTAGTGTGCACAGCGTGATTAAGATTGAATTGAAGGGTTTTTTTCAGTTAAGAAGTTCATTTTAAGCCTTAACCATTTAAGATAAAAGCAGTGACGTGTCCACCACATTTACTGATTGCATTATCTTTAATTAACCGGAAAGATCTAGGGCTAGATTCACTGAACTTGAGACAGGGTAAATTATACCCCCCTGGTTCATTGTGTTGGAAGGGGATTCATCCTATGGGCTGTGTCTACACTCAGGATTTCTTCAGATGCTCCCCCTGTTCTCCACCAGTGCTAGTGACAGTGATAGACCTAATGTAGACACAGGGTAAGTAAGTTAACTGCAGTGTCCCTCAACCTGTTCAGAGCACCCATACAACAGCACTGCCTATACCTGAGAGCAACACCTACCACTGGCACCAATGGAGCTGCATGGATGAGGGAATTCTGTAATGGTATTGACATGAGGGGCTTTCCTGCACAGGCCATTTAGTATCTGTTGTGTTACGAATCAGGTCATTCCCTGGTCCTACCTCTTTTCTACTCAGTGCCTCCTTTTTTTGGGGTCTGTGCTGGCCTTCAAGCTTCCCAGCAAAGGGGCAGTTGTGGCTGTTTTAAACTGCTGCCGCTTCACCCCTGGCCCCCAGCTGACTTTCCCCTGCAAGGAGCTTTCAGCTAAGTTAGACACCGGGCTGACTTGAGTCCCCAGTCTCCTGCACGGAGCTGTATATTTTGTTATTTGTATTCCCATCCTTTCTCTGTTACATTAGCCACACAACTGCTGAAGTTCAACAAAGCTATTTAAAAGCTGCCATCAGTATAACAACAAAACACATTCAACTTCTAAGAGCAGGGAAAACGCTGTGATTAAATTGGCTTGGAAGCAGTAGGCCCTGGCCCAGTCACCCTAAAATTTGACCTGCCTACAATTCCAGTCTGCCACTTCCTAAGTCATTCTGCTGATAGAGCTCAACTCTAGCTTAAACCTGCTGTTCAAAGGCCCCTGGCCATCTGCACAGACTGATACATCACCAACATGATCTATGGCTCTTCTACTCCACACTCAGCCCTGGACTGCTCCCCCTCCTTTTGCTAATACTCTTCTCTGCTGACCCATGGCACCCTCCTGCAGTTCCTCTGCTATGCCTCAATCCTTTCTTGCAGTGTGCAGCACACAGAGTTATTGCCTTGTGGTCCCACTTAACTCCTCTGTAAATATATCTCAATCTTACCTTTCACCACCAGAATGCTGAGATGTCACACTGTTCTGCCAGCACACCTGAATTCTTACCTACCTCACCCCTGGCCATTTCAGTCCTGCTGACTTGCACATTCATAATGTGCCTTGATTCGGATTGCAGCATTGTATCTACCAGTGCTGGAATAGCCATATGGCTCCCATGACAGACCTCTTAGATGCATGTTTCACACAGTGCTTTAGTCCAATAAGGAGAGGGTTAAATGACTGGCCACGTTCATGTGAGTGGCTATGTTCCTATTGGTGATGGGGAGTTAGAGCCAGGCAAAAGTAACACAGTGCAGCTATTGCAAACTGTTCAAGTCCACAGTTACGTGCACAAGTAATTTAGTCTGAGTCGGGCATAAGCAGCACGTAAAGGTGCAGGAGGCTGTAGATGTTGGTAACAGAGACTGCTCTTTATTCTCTGCTTTTTATTAGTCCTCAGTACGTCTCTGCCCTGTCCTGCAGCCCTAGCTCTTCCAGCTGGCCCTTGCTCTTCCACTCATGCAGCTCTGCCAAAGCACCTGATTCCTCATTTGGCTTAATATTCCTGTCTTTGCACCTTACAGCTAGAGCAAAGTATCTCAGTCCTTGTCTGCAACACCCCTTCTTAGTCCAGGCCTGCCTTCCCATACCAATCTACCAATGCACTTCAATCCTTTCCAGCAGTCAGACTCTTTGCCGATTTCCAGTCTTGATCCCCTACTCTTCTGCCAGTATACCTTAAGCCTGACCTGCTCAATTGCTTCTATTCTAACCCTAGAATAGTCCCACAGTTCTGTCCCTACAATTCAGTGTTGGTCTGAAAAACCTCTGGTCTTCCACTCCTGGGCCTCTACACGGTCGCTCTGCCAAGCCACCTCACTGATCTCCTTCTCCAACCTCTGCTATCGCAAACTTGAGATTCACACCCAGCTTTTCCAGCCCTCCTCACTTCTAGCACACAGCCCCTCCTGCTATTCCTGCCCTACAGCCCCTTCTCAGAATACCTCTGGGTTCCTTTCTGCAGTGGGAGGGGTTATTTGGGATGATTTTTGTGATTTCAAAGTTCGGATGCCAGTGAGTAAAGTAAAGTAGGAGAGAAGGATTGCATTCAACTATATGTTTCTTTTTGCTTTGTAAAATGTTTTGGTGATATGTGTTTGTGGGAATATATCTATATATGTTTATGTGAGGGTTCTGTATGTTTATGGTTAAGAATAAATATTTGAAAACTATGTTGTAAATCCATGGCCTCTGCAGGACTTTCCGTCTGTCACTGCTCTGCATGCTGTGGTGCGTTGCAACTTTGCAGCAGCAAGACCCTCTTGGTCCAAAAAACCAGACTCCTACTGCTAAAGGAAGAGTCTCCGGTACAGTGTCTAGGTGTGTATGTTTATGTAAGCTTGTATATGTGCTTGTTTGCATATTTTTATTTGTGTTCATGCTGTGGTGTTTGTGTTTCTTTGATACACGTGCTTGTTGTATATATGTTTTTATTTGTATATTTGGGTCAATGCTTGTACAGCTTTGTGTGTATTCTGCATTTGTGTGTATATATGCTATGAGAAGCAGTGAATACAGTACATAGGACAGAAGACCATGTCACAGGCAGCTTGTTTCTCCATTACTTCATGGCTGGTGTAGTGATGTACCCCAGAATAAGTGCATAGAGGGTGTGAAATTAAATACTGCCATTAAGTTTGACAGCTCCTTTGCATTGATGTAACTCAAGTTGCAGAGCCATGGAGAATCAGGGCCTAGGAAGCCAGGGGTCAAGTCTCAGGCCCAGCAATGTTATTCGATTGCAACTACCTTACTTATTAGTCCCATCTTGCCTGCCCGCTCCAATCTACCAATGCACTTCAGTCCTCGACCTTGGTGTGTCTCAGTTTCCTGTTTGTGCCAAACAGGCCAGATAATGTTCACCCATGTCTGTGAAGCCCTCTGCCAGTAGTATAGGTGAAGAGAGGCACGTTTTATTGTGACAGGTTTCAGAGGGGTAGCCATGTTAGTCTAGTAGAGACTAACAAAACATTGGGGAAGGATGAGCTTTGGTGGGCTGGAAGGAATCCACTTCATCAGATCGGTATTATTGTGTATCTCTGCGGGTGTGCGTCCAATGTGCACGTTGATGCAGATGCGTGTCTTCAGTTGAGTGTGTGTGTTGGTTGCGTTGGCACACTGGTTTCTATAGTGTTGTGTGTGTGCTTGCGACGGTGTGTGTTGTCACTTGGTGCCGCAGACCCAGAAACAGAGGAAAACATATTGCTGCCCCTTTAAATCTCAAAGGGCGGATCCAGCTTCGCAGGATGACATCAGTGGGTTTGGCCCCGAGACTCAATGGGAACTCAATGCAATGAGCGAGCGAGGCACTCACTCAGTACAGAGAGCGAAGGGGCAGGCGGGAGGGAGGCAGGCAGAGCAGAGACAGGGAGGGTGAGCAGGGCTTGGAGCTGAGTACAGCCGCGAACATCCTGTCCCAATCCTCCTTCATCCTTCCTATCCCAGCTACCTTCTCCCCTGACAGCCACCGGAGCAGCAGCCGGACACAGTCCCCTTCCAGACAGGGTAAATATTGCAAGCATCTGACCCTATCTTGGGGTGCAAATCCGGGGGGAAAGGCAGTCCCTCTGGCTCTTTGTTTTGGCTGAGAGGAGGAGGAGGCGGCTGGGGGAGGGGAGGGAGACAGGGCTGGGGGAATGTGACACAGGCAAATAAGACAAACTGGAAGAATCGGAGAACAAAAGCTTTTTTTGCGGAGACAAAGCGAGGGGGTGCCCCAACAGAGCCCCCTGCTCCCCACTTTTTCAAGGATATTTTAAGGGCTCTTATCTTCCTTTTTGAGAGCGGTGAAGGTTTTTTTGCTCTCTGCATGTTGCAGTGGCTCAAATTTTATTATATTTTGTTGTGTTTTTTATAGGGGGGGTTAGATCTTAATGTTACCAGACTATTATCTGTGGGGAAGGGAGGCAACGAAACCTGCTCCTTTCTTTGCTTAATAACATCTCTCCATAATTTTAAAGCATTTGCAGTGAGTAACTGATACCCCTTCTTGCCTTTGTAAGTATTATTTATTTTGTGGGTGGTCATGATCCATAGTGGCAGCCCTTGCATTATATATTTATAAAGTGTTATGTCTGACAAACAGGGTGTGTGTTTGAGCTTTGGGGGGGGGGGGGGGAAGGAATCAGCTGGGAAAATCAGTTTTTCCTTTTGTGCACTGAAAAGATTGGTGCGGGAGGGAGGAGAGAGGAACTGTTTATCCAGAATTATTTCACCTTCCAGAACTAGGAATGGGTAGAAAATACAAGTTTTGTGCCATTTTTAATTGGCTGGTGCATTATTTTAGAGGAAAAAATTCCAATGTTAGATTCTGACTTAATTTAGTATTGTGCTTGTGGATGACCAAGGGGTGACAAAGAATTTTTCTACCTTATGTATTTCTTTCTCTCTTTTTATTATTATTGTTAATAATGTTATTTCAATGCCAGTATTTGTTGTTTTTTCTTCTATCTCCCCCTTTCCTCTTTTTTTAGGCCACAGGGACCTGTATTTATATTTGACATTTTGCATGCAAAAAAAAATGTTATTTCCCCATATTTAAATTCTGTATTCTCTCTCCTTATCCCCTCCCTTTAAGGAAAAGCTATGTAAAGCCTCTATGATCTAGGCAGCCCCTCCTCCCACATCCCCCAATCCCCATTCACTTTCCCCTGAATGCCAGATTGAGCCTGACAGTCTCCATTATGTAGCTGCTCAGCTCTCACTGTGTGTTTAATATTCTCTGGGCCCTGCTATCCCTGACCGGGTTCTGATCTAGCTATTCAGGTGGGGCAGGGGATAGTCTCCATTTGTATTGATTTGTTTTGTCATTGGTTTGTGTGCTTTGTGGTAGAATCTGTGCTGACCTGCAAGGGTGCAGGGGGGTCCCCACAGCTTCTGAGTGTGCATCATGTGTTTACATAATGTCCTGTGTGCATGCATGTGTATTTATATAATATAAAATAGGATTGGAGCATATCTGTGTGTACACAATGCTGGTAGGAATATAGTATTTCTAGAGTTGTGTAGTGTACTGTAGGTGTTGGTGTGCCATGTGGATATTAATATATTCTGCACGTTCACTCATGTAGAGCGCATACTTGCTTTAAGGTTTCGTGGGGAGGGCTTGTCAATCCCATTATGAAGCACCAAAGTGTTGTCCTGTGTCCCCTGGGAATACTACTTTGATTGGGGAATGCAGGCAGGGCGTCAGGCAGGTAGGCTAAAGTATCTTTTTTATGTCAGATCTGGAGGCCAGACCATGAGAAAAGTGGAAACTGTAAGATGTGTGAGGGTGAGCTGGTAAAATCTTCTAGCCCCTGGAGCAGTTCCAGGGGCTGTGTGCGCACTCTGGCCAATTGCACAAGTTCATTCTGCTACCGTCTGTGCATCCATCTGCAGCATACCCTCTGCAAGGTTTTGGTGCTCATGCTGCAATTGGGAAGGTGGCATGCTTACAGGTGCAAATATCCATCATTCTTTGCTCTTTCCCTATGCCCTCTTGAGTCCCCATGAGTGCCCCCACTCTCCCTTCTTGGAGTCCCCTTTAGAGACAGTTGACCCTGTCCCTTAGTCAGCAAGGAGGTTGTTGCAAAGTTGTGTGGGAAGCCCTTAAAATTTGCCCCATCTGTCCCCAGAGGTGAGGGACTAGACCAGGACACAGGCATTAAGCAGGAGGCTCAATCAACTGGAGCCTGGTCTCCAGGACAGCAATGCGGAGTACTAACCACTTAGATGTGGGGCCCTGCCTCTGCGCTGTGCTGGGACCATAACCTGAGGAAAGCACTAAGGTTCAGAGTGTCACGGTATCATTAATGTAGCCCGTGCCAAGGCTGCCAGCCTTTGATTCTATGCCACAGCAGAAGGGCGAGGGAGTCAGGTGTATGTCCATGTGGTTGTAGTCTCAGAATAGCAGGCAGTGGAGAGCGTTGAGGCGGGGGGCTGTGCACTGGCACACCTGCCTCCAGTTCTGTTTACAGCGCTGTGCCCAGTCCTCATTCTACAGAAGTTTTAAATAGTCACAGGGCTTTGTAGTCGCTAAGCGTACAGAAGCCAAAGCCTGTAGGTAAAAATCAGGCCTGGAGACTGTGTGTTTATGTGTGGTTTCTAGGGATTGCAGCTGGATTCCTGATGGCCCCTGAATACCATGGAGTGATTATTTTCTTGTGTCTCTCTCCAGCTGATCTATTCCTTTTTCTGTAATCCCATCTGCCGGGGTGGGAGAAACCATTTCGGTGTGGGGCTTACAATGTGCTGGGGTCCTTTTTTTCACTCTGATAATATTTGTCTCCCCCAGAAGAGACAGTCCACTCTTGAAGATGCTTCCCATGCATTGTGCCCTGGCAAGCGGAAGTCCCTCTTATTTTGTTCTGAGCGTACCTGATTAATTCCCTGCCTTTCCCACTTGCCTATCCCCAATACACCCAGATTCTGCCTTCTGTGCACTAGTAATATGGCATTACATAAATGAACTGTACAGCAGAATCCTCTAAAAGGAGCCACATTATCTCCTCCCCTGCTTTAGACAGAGCCCCTTTACTTGAACAGGGGAAAGTGTAAGGTGTGACCAGAACTCCATTTGACAAAGGCCTGCAGAAGGAGATGGGTCCTGCAGGCCCCCTAAAGGTGGTAAGGCTCAGACTGGGTCTCTGGTGGGAATGAGTGCTATGGTTATGTGCCTATCCCCTGCCCCCAGAACTAAGTATAAGGAAAGTGACTATGCCAGTGGTTTTCAAACTTGGGATCAGGACCAAGTACTGGGTCACGGCACCCCCTGCTGCTGCCGCCGAAAGACTGGAATGCATTGCTGAAAGATGGAATTGTTGGGTCGTGGGCATAAATGATTTTTTTTCAACTGGGTCCTGAGAAAAAAGGTTTGAAAACCACTGGACTAGGCGGAATCAGGTGTGCCATGTGGGGCCCTTCTGTGCCTTTATATCGGTAGCAGGTAAGAGCTGCATGTTCCTAGACCATGTGAAGGTGGGGGGGGGGAGCAGTAAAGGACACCCACCTTTGTGAATTGTAATGCAGACAGAGGCCCCCCACAAGGGCAATGGAGGCTGCAGTCTGTGCCACATAGGAAAGTAACACAGAGATGGATTTAATTTAGTTTATTTGAATGGAGCGTTTCCTTCCTTTCTCCTTCCCCAGCCCCCTGTGCGGTGTGGAAATGGAACAGCCTGTTATTAACAGTGGTTCGGTCTCTCGGAGCCGTTGGTTCCAAAGTACGCCTGCCGCAGGGCTGCTGGTCTCTTGCTCAGCTTGGGCTCCTCGCCATGGGACTCATGCCTGTCCAGCCTGGGCTCTGGTGCTGAAGACCAGAACTCTTCCAGGTTCAAGTTATTTTAGGCTGCTATCTGTGAGGCTGGTCCCGGTGCTAATGCGGCTCCTCTGGGGCATCTCTCCTCAACATTAAACCTTCTGGCGTTTCTCCCCCCCTTGCACATCTCCGAGGACGTGATGGTGGAGTCGGGATTAACTCTAGGGCTGCCACATGGCTGTGCAGATTGCTGCAGTGATTGGGTTCAGGTCTTGTCCCTGCAGCACTCCGAGCTCCACCAGCCTGGGGCAGCTAAGGGACTGGGGCAGGAAATGGATCCCAGTTTTCCTGTGTGGCCATTCAGGAGACTAAACCCTGGGACACCTGGCCTCTGCAGAACTTGCTGCCTGGGGGAAAGGGACTGGCCAATAAACTCCACATCCCGAGTGCAGTCACGTGTGAGGTACTGATTAAGTTCCTGTTTCTGTTCTGACTCTGCGTTTCCTTTGCTTCCTCCCTCAGTGTGCCGGGACCATGGAGCTCCGCGTGGGCAACAAGTACCGGCTGGGCCGAAAGATTGGCAGTGGTTCCTTTGGCGACATTTACCTGGGTGAGTCTCTCTCGGTTGGCCGTTCTAGCTCCCGGGATGTATTTTTCTAAACCCGGTGATACTTCTTGTCTGGTAATGGGCTGAAGCTGTCTTGTGAGGAGAAGGTTCCTTAGGGCGATCCTCGAGGATTATGCTGCTAACGTATCTGCTTCTTTGGCCATCACTGCTGCTGGCGGTCTCCAGAAGTGAGGATGCTGAGGTATGCCAAGAGCCAGCTCAGGCCAGGCAGTGGTGAATGGAACTGGGTCTCTGGCTACACTGGTTACGAAATAGAGCCTATAGCATGTATTTGGCAGATTCCCACCCCATTTCTCTTTGTGTGTGTGTGTTAACCTGAGGGGGATCGCGGGTGGTGGAAGCCATGGTTTGGTAAGGGGAGTCTGTTACAGCAGGACAGAGAGGCCGACCTGATTAAAATTCCTTTAGTGGAGGTTTGGTGGTTCCTTATTTAGTAGGAAGATGCTTATAACCCAGCTCATCAGCTGCAGGATCTGAGCTCAGAGCTGTTCAGGGCGGTGAGGAAAAGTGCCAAGTGGTGGTACGCTTCCTGCTGCTCAGTCGCTCAGGGAAGAAGTGGTGTGGGAGTGGAGGAGAGGAGAAGAGGCCACTTCCAAGCTGATGTCTTGTCCATCCCTCTCAGAAACTTGCATGCTGCCTTCTAGTCCACTTCCATTATTAGTGACCCAAATAATGGGGCTTTGCATGCCAGTCTAGTCCACAGCCTTCTGGTTATTTGGGTGGGGGGGGGGCTCTGCTTGAGTTCTGGCCCTAATTTGCCCTTTGCTCTGTTCCCTCCCTCCCCCATTACTTTTAGTTACAAACCCTCAAGAGACCACTCTGAAAATTTCCCTCCTTCTATGTTTCCCACCTTCAGATATTTGTAGAAGATTATCATACCTCCCTCGATTGTCATGTTGCCAGGTGATACATATTTGGCTCTTTCCAGCTTTCCTGCTAAATGAATCCACTCAGCCACTCGTCAATATTGTTGCTTTTTGTGAATTCCCTCCGTTTTGTTGGCCTGTTTTAGATGCCCAGTGCAGCATTCTAGATGTGGTCTAGCAAAGGGCCACCCTTGTGAGTGATCAGCCTCCACATAAAAAGCTGCCTTGGATCTCCTTGGCTTCCCCGCACCACCAACATCATATCACATTGCAAACTCCTCTTTAACTTGCCCTCAGCTATCGCTACATGATCTCTCTCAGTTTTACCGTTTCTCGGTTCCTCCCCCTGATTATTGCTTTCGATTTCTTTTTCCAAGACGAATCTCACTTTATTTTCTGTCCAGGTTTCTTGTCACTAAATCCCTTTCTATTATTGCTTTGTCCTCATGAGTGTTTGCAACTCCTCTCTGTTTAACGTCCTGTGAAAGACACTAATGGGTACATAGTGCCTTTGCTCGGGTCTCTAATAAACATGATAGGTGAAGGTAGAGTCGGGGCTCCCTACTATATCCCACTGGACACTGCCTCCACCTCAATATATGGTTGTATATAATTTGTTCATGGTCCTCTAGTTAGCTGCCAACTCAGTTGATGATGTTTGTAACAAAGTGAAGTAGGGAACAAGAGGGAATAATACCTTAGTGCTGGTGTAGCATCATTTGACTTCAGGCATGTTACACAATCTGAACCTCCCTTATGAGGTAGGTAAGTACTTCCTGCCATAGATCTGGAGCATGTTGTATGTGTGGGAGAAGAATGGAGATACAGAGAGATAATAGATCTGATCCTTCATTCCCTTCAAGCTTGGGTAGTCACCTGCACCTATGCAACGTGAATGTAAAACATTCTGTAATTGTTGCACATCCACTTTGCAGGTGGAAGTGACTTGCATAAGAATGGCTATGCTGGGTCAGACCCCACTGGCCCATCTAGCTCTGTATCCTGTCTTCCAACAGTGGCTGGTGGCAGGTGCTGCAGAGGAATTGAGCAGAACAGGGCAACTGAATGATCCATTCCCTATCGTCCACTCCAGTTTCTGGCAGTCAGAGGCACAGGAAAACCAGAGCGTGTTGTTGCTTCCACAGCCACCTTGACTGATGGCCGTTGATGGACCTATCCTCTGGGAACTCGTTTAATTCTTTTATGAACCCAATTATAGCTTTGGTCTTTACTATGTCCCCTGGCAGCAAGTTCCACAGGTTGACTATGCGTTATGTGAAGAAGTACTTCCGGTTTTTGTTTTTAAATCTGTTGCCCATTCATTTCATTGGGTGGCCCATTAGTTCTTGTGTTATGTAAAGGGCTAAATAACATTTTTGTCATTGATTTTTTCCAAACCATTCATAATTCTATAGACCTCTATCATATCCTCCCTTAGTCGTCTCTTTTCCAGGCTGAACAGTCTGTCTCTCTAATCTCTCCGCATATGGAAGCTGTTCCACACCCTTTCTGTACCTTTTCCATTTCCGCTATCTTTTTTTGTGATGGTGTGAGAGATTTGCATGGAGTATTCAACTTGTAGGTGTACCATGGATTGCTCTCATGGCATTATGATACTTTGTCTTATTAGCTACCCCTTCCCTAATGGTTCCTAATATTCTGTTAGCTTTTCTGACTGTGGCGACACACTCAGCAGACGTGGATAGTTCGCTCAGTCAGGTTACTTTAACATGATGAAGCCCTGTTAGCTGGATGTGTTGGAGCCTAGGTGGCCCCTCCAGTTGGGGTCAGGCATGCTGCAGAGTGGTGTGAGTGGAGAAAGCTTATGGTCCTGGTTCCTGGCTTCTATCTCTTCCTGGTGAATGAATCTCTGTTCATGGATTTATCAGTCCTGCACTAGATTTGCCTAATATTTCTCTCCCATGGTCTGCGGAGATACAGATGGGGTGAAGGGAAAGAAATGAACTGTGTCTCGGTGTGAGATGTAGAGTGTGGGTTTGTACAACTAAACTTCTGTCCTCTCCTCTGTTGCCTAACTAGGTCTGTGGCAGCGTGGTTTCCTGTAAACTGCAGCAAATACACTTCATGGACCACTTTTTTGGGGGGAGGACGAAGGAAATAATAATTTTTTCTCTCTTGCACATGCACATACATAGTCTTAACTGAGGGGTATCAAAGGGTGATGCTTCCTCCCCTATTCTTTGGGAAATCTGCAGTGAGAGTAGAAAACATTAGAGAACATGGAGAACAGCACTGGGTTGGCTGGAGATGAACTAGGTGATCCAGTTGGCCTTTACTATTTTCCGTGGTTCTGTAATTCACTGGCTGTGGAAACGTTTGCGAAGAACATCCAGTTTGCTTTAAAATGGGCTTGTGAGGAAGTGGCTTTGATTGGACAAGTCAGAAGTGAGTTGCATTATCAGAGCTGAGTTGGGGTGCTGAGCCAAGGCCTGGAATGCAGAAGCTCTTGCAAATCAGCAGTGAGATGCGTTGGAAAAGCTGATTGTGGTGGTGAAAGGGCTGGATTGCTTTGGAGAGGAACCATAGAAAGAAGTATATGAGCTGAGGATTGTCTGTCTGGCAGGCAAAGCAAGCTGGGATAGTGGTGGTGTGTGCTTGAACAGTTCCTGGTTGCAAGCCTCTCCCTCACATAGAGGGGAGTGAGTTCCTTTTGTTTCCTGGGCTGTTAACTCTCTCTCGCCCATATGACTTCTCCCATCTGTTCAGCGGCCATCCTTTCTTCCCTTGCTAAGCTAGCAAGAAAGAAGGTGGTGGAGGAGGGAGGATGTGGGGAGAGGAAAGAACATGACTAATAAACACCATACTCACTGTGCATTGTGTGTTACGTCTGCTACTTCTCTAAAAGGACCCCTTGTGGAGAATGTCTCCTTGGTCGGCAGGTGATGTCTGTCTGCCCCTGTCCCCAAGACCCATTTGAAAAGCTCAAGACAAATGGATTCTGGATTCAGACAGCCTACGCAACTCAGCAAGACAGGGGGTGGATATTACTGAGGATTGTGATAATTCCTCAATCTTTCAGCTGGCTGAAGCTAGAAGTCCACATTGCAGTTGTGTCTGAAACAGTCTTCTCAGATTACGAGATCTAGGAGCAACCTAGAAAATCATAGGTGTCGGCAACTACTGTGAGTTAGTAAAAGAGGGAGCATGGTTAATGCATGAAGCAAAGGGTCAGGAACTAATAAGCTCTTCTCCTGGGGTCTGTCACTGACTCCCCGTCTAGCCTTGGGCAAGTCATGCAGCCTCAGTGCCTATGAAAGGATCCATACCTACTGCAGTGAGTGTAGCTGGTGCCTGCAGAGCTCTATGAAGATGTACAGAGCTCTGAGTGAAAAGTATTTAATCAGTCATCCCGATCAGTAAAGGGTCGTTCCCTGGTGCATGTTTTCTAATGTCTTGTCTTGTCTAGCTCTAAAATGCCCCAAGCAATGAGGCTGCTTCTACTTTCCATGGGAGACTGACATTTCTGTGCGATCTTTGGAAAATACTTGGCCCAAAGGCCAGGTCTGGTCCTACTTAGATATTTGCCAATCTGGAATATCTAGGTTTTGCAGCAGCTCAGCTGTCGTGATCTTTTTTTAACCTTGGGTTCTGTATCCTTGCAAACCTGTGAGAATCTTCCACGTGTGAACAGAGTTGTGAAATGGTGCATTGTCATCTTTCTAAATCTTCAGACAGCCTGAAACAATGACTTGGAGATGTGAATTCCTTATCGGCCTCATTTGACTTGGAACTCAAAAGCCTCATGATGTCACTTCTAAATGTCGGGATTAACTTTCATGGCTCATCAGATTATTGGGTGGAGTTTGGAGGGAACTGGGAATTGCTGCTGGGAATGAAATGGAGAAGAATGGACTGGCAAAGACAGACAGAAACAGAGAAAGGAGGAAAGGGAAGGAAGAGAGAGAGAACTTGGAAATAGTCATGAGTGTTTGTCTTTCCTTTGGGGTAATATTGAATCTGACAATATGTGACTGAATAAACAGTAATTAACTAAAAGCTTAAGCCTGGTCTACACCAGGAAATTAGGTTGGCATAATTATGTTGCTCAGGGGTGTGAAAAAGCCACACCTCAAGCGATGCAGTTACACCAACCTCACTCCTGGTGTGGACAGCGCTAGGTTAATGAGAGACTTCTCCAGTGGACCTAACTACTGTGTCTGGAGGAGGTGCAGTGCGTCCATGGAGGGGACATGCCCTCCTATCAGTGCAGTGCTGCAGGGGGGCCGCTGCACTCCTTTAGGTGAAAGTAAGGCCTTGGTGACTATGCAAGAGCAAGGCTGTAACCTTGCTCTTTGGGCAAACTCCCCCCTGATATTAATAGGGGGAGGGAAGGGATTATACAGTCCTAAATTTACACCCGTTCCACAGACCATAATTTAAACATGAAAGTTGTCTGTGTCCAGAAACGAGCCCTGGCCAAAGGAATGCCAAGAAAGCTTCCTTCTCCCGTGACAAAATATTGAGTAAAAACATTTATTCATCTTGTTGATCCTGTTCCTACTCCCTCAGAGTCTTAAATAATTCCTCTCTACCCTTGGTATTTGCAGGCTGTTATGTCCCATTCTCCCTCTCCACCCTGTTTGTCACTTAGAAATAAGAGGTGTCTATTTAGCTCTTTATAACCATTCTTCATAAATCAACCCCTCCATGTCCCTAATAGCCTTTTGTCTTTTTTTCACAAAGTCCTACTAACTTGTCTGTCTCGGGCCTGATGCTTCAGTATCTCAGTGACACCTTTTTGCTGCTAGAGTCCTTCAAACTGATCAGTGTTCAAGAACTTCCAGCACTGCCCTATGGGGATTGGACTCTGGAGGCATCTACTTTATCTTGCGGATTTTGCAGGGGAGAGGAAATCAAGTGATGCTATTTTCTCTTGATCATTTTCCCTTTCTTGGTCCCAGTTCTGGATGAGGGGTGGTGGGTGGATGGATGGATAGAAGGTGTTCTGTATTTTTAAACCTGGATTGGAAGGCAAAATTTAATTTTCCCTACCAAGACAAGCTTTAAGGCCAGTGCGCTGTTTGTTTTTATTTTTTCTTTTCTTTCCTGTGGCTCACCTCAATCCACTGATGACTGCTAGGTAGATGAATAAATTCCCCCTGCCATCCCTTTCCTCCACACTCCATCTTCTGGTTAGTATGCATGTTCTGGGATGGTGTCCAGGGAGACCGTTTTGACTGCCTGTCACCTGTCCAGTTAGGACCTGTGTGATCCTTAATAGACCTGATTCCACTGTGGGGATGGTTTGGGAGGAGAGAAAGGTCTGTGGTGTCATTCTCTTGGCCTAGGCACAGATCTTTCTGTTCTTGCCATTTTAGGATGGTGGGAATCAGATGGGGAACCCCCCCCACCCGTTAATATTTGGAAGGGATAGTATATTCCTCCTTCTCTCCACTTCAGTCCTGCTCCCACAGCCAACAAAAATCCAGCTCAGCTGATGGTTCTGTGTTCTCTGGGACAAGATTCCTGTGTCCTGTGACAGCTAACTTCAGTTTTAATATGTTGGGTTTTGTAATTAATTACTGTACATCAGAAATACCCTCAGTAAAGGAGTCCCTGTGTGGTTTATTTTGCTATTGCCTTTGGTTTTATTTCTTCACACTTAAAGTCTTTGGGCGTATCTGAAATTGGATCAGTCATTACACTAGAGAGTGAGTGTGTGTGTGTGTGTGTGTGTGTGTGTGTGGGTGTGGGGATTGGAGGTGTGCAATGTGTGCACTAGTTGGATGTTTGTTACCTATTTTGCTGTTGATTCTTTTAACCATGTTGACCTACACATTGTCACTGTAAGGTTTCAGACTTTGCACTTCTCAGAACTATTGTTTCAGGCTGCCTGCAGAATCTGCCTTAGTTTCTGTTTATTTTGCCACCTCCAGATTTTCTTTGCTAACCTAAGAGCTAGAAGCAGCACATGTGATTTTTTTAAATGAAAGCTTAAACTGTGGAGCACAATTCTATGTCAAAGTAGATTCCATGGTAAATTCTGCAGTTGTGGTGTCCTGGGGTTTGCATGAACTTTGACATGGGTATCTCACTTCATTCAAAGCACATGTCATCTTCATGTTGCCCCCTGCCCTCTTTTTTTTTTTTTTTTTTTTTTTTCTATTCAGGTGCCAATATTGCCACTGGGGAAGAGGTTGCCATCAAATTGGAATGTGTCAAAACCAAGCACCCACAGCTTCACATCGAGAGCAAGTTCTACAAGATGATGCAGGGAGGAGGTGAGCTCAGGAAGGGAGACCAGTGAGGTTGCGAGACCAAGCGAGAGTAGAAGTAGACATTGTTCCAGGGCATCTTGGGAAGCAGGGAGAGAAATTGCTGCTGGGTTACCTCGGTGTTGGAAATTTCCTTCCACGGTATCCCCTGTAGAGGGGGTAGGGAGTTGCTATGGAGGTCTCTTGTCTACCTCTGACTCATGGTTTTGGTCTCTTTTGCTGCAGTGGGGATCCCCTCTATTAAATGGTGTGGGGCTGAGGGTGACTATAATGTGATGGTGATGGAGCTCCTGGGACCCAGCCTGGAGGATCTCTTCAATTTCTGCTCCCGCAAGTTCAGTCTCAAGACAGTTCTCCTCCTGGCAGACCAGATGGTAAGTTTCTTCTCAAGGTGTCAGCACCTCAGTGCCGTCCTACACCTTACTTTTTGCTTTTCCCACCCCTTCCACTCAGTAACAGTTCTGAGCTGCTGTATTCCAGGCTATTTAGCTGAGGGAAGATGGAAAGGGCGCTCAAGTGGTTTCCAAGGTATTTTGCTCTAGAAGGGGCTGGAGAGCCAGGACACCCACTCACAGATGTTGCCAGACTGGATCAAACCCAAAGTCCATCTAGCCGAGTAACCTGGCTATGATGGTAGTTGGCACCAGAAGTCGCAGAGGGAGGAAGACCCTCAAATGTAGATGTGGGATAATCTACATCCTCCCCATCCCATCCCAGTTAGGTCTTGATTGGCTGAAGCCCTAAAGCTTTAATATCCCTTCCATGCTCTCTTCCCTTCCCTCCCTGAAGTGTTAACGGTGACTTACACTCTGAGGTGGATGGGGGAACATTGATCGGAATGGATGTGTTCCCTGTTCATCTGCATCTCCATTCCCATGAGTTGAGGAGTAGAATCCTTTCCTGAGCTGGGACTGTGGCCTCACCATCCAAGCCCACTCCCATGACTGATGGGCAGATGACCTGGCAAGCGTGCCCTCTTTTAAGGATGGGAGTTGTAACTCCATATAGTCGTAATAAGCTCCCTTCCCACTTCTTCTGCTCTATCTGTCCCCTTCCCCCTGGACTGTCAATCACACCCTCCAGATCAGCCGTATAGAGTACATTCATTCCAAGAATTTCATCCACCGGGATGTGAAGCCAGACAACTTTCTCATGGGGCTTGGCAAGAAGGGCAACCTGGTGTACATCATCGACTTTGGCCTGGCCAAGAAGTACCGAGACGCCCGCACCCACCAGCACATCCCCTATCGGGAAAACAAGAACCTGACCGGCACAGCCCGCTATGCCTCCATCAACACCCACCTGGGAATTGGTGAGCCTGCTGTCACGTGTGCGTGTCTGGGGGGACTCTGCATGTCTCCATGTGAACCCCTGCAAGCTGTGCTCCCATATGCTGGAGATTGCACTACAGTGGGAGGGGTTGCAACTGCTATAGTGACGGTTGCATAGTGGTTTCCTTCCTAATCCTTAGATTTCAGTTTATCCTAACACTTGAAGCAGCAATGTCCAATGACTAGAGCACTATGCTGGGAGTCGAGACGTGGCATCTGTTCCCAGCTGTGCCACTGGCCTACTGGGTAATAACCTTGAGCAAGTCACATCCCCTCTCTGTGCCTCAGTTTCCCCTCCCACTTTTAGTTTACCTTTTCTATTTGTAAGTTCTTGGAGGCAGGAACTGACTCTGTGTCTGTGCAGGTCCTAGCATACAGGGCCTGATCTCCTTTGGGGCTACTAGACAGTACTTTAACAAACAATACTACCATTAATAGTAATTCTGAAATGCACACTTTCAGATGAAAAATCCCATAATGCAGACACATGGAGGCAGTGTTAGGGCTGCGTGTGCAGTGTAAACCTTGCATGTCTTGACCACCTGTGACATTTTGTGCATTTTCTCCCCCTGGGGAAGTGAAGCGAGCTGCCACATGACAGGCAAGTCATGGGGCATGGAGATAAAAATTGAAACCTCTGCAGAGCCAAAGTAGAGGTGCAAGGGTAGAGAAAGGAGATTCCATGAAGCAGGGCTGGAACCTAGCTACTGATAAGCCGGTGTGAACCATTGCACAGCCCCAGGAAGAAGGGCTGTGCAATCTTGTCCCCAAGGGAAAGGATTGACCTGAGGGACTGAAAGCAGTCTTTTTGTATTTATAAAGGCTAATTAATAAATTAGACCCCCGGAAGGGGAGTCTAAGGGTGTAATGCATGCAGGGCCATGCTGTGCCACAAGGAAGAGGGCTCCAGGGATGTCATCCTGCCAAAGGATTATTTATGTTGTAGTAGCCCAAATCCTACATCGGAATCAGCCCGTTTGTTGTGCTGGTGATGTGGAGGAGTCCTTAATACTCTGCCTATTCCCCTAGGCCTCTGCCTTGATCTCACTGGTGGGGAAACAAAGAAGTCTGCTAATCTTCCAGCCTCTTATGGAGTCTCTCACCAATGCATAATGCTCCTTCCTTCTCTGTGCTAATAACTTTGTCAATTAGTAACTGTGTGAAATTAACGTGATTCTCTGACAGTTTCACAGCTGCCCACAGATTTCTGAATGCCCACAATAAAAATGATCAGACTTTTGTTAACTTTGCAGCTTTCCTGCTGCTTGGCAAAGCTGTGAGCAACAGATGCATTGATGCGATATTTCTGCAGGCTGAGGAAGGCAGCTCCATATACTGTAGGCTACAATTGATTCATGTTTGGAAGGTTTTCTCCAGATTCACATGGGCTTAGAACATAAAAAACAAATAAACAAAACCATTAAATCCTGCAGAAACTGGTGGCTTAGGCACCCCCAGTTACGTGGAAAGCTTTCCACTCTCCACTGGCACTGATGACTTTCTCAGAGCTGTAAAGTCTGGACCTAATCTACAGGGAAAAAAGCAGATTTTGATCGCCCTCATCTTTAGCTGCAGCCTATGGAAGCACTGTATCAAAACAGGTAGCATTGCATAGCTGGAGGTGGGAGGGTCTTTCCTGGCCTCTGCTGTGCATTAAAAATTCAGGCAGCTTTGTAGAACCAGCCCATATTTTGGCAAACCCCTACTTGTGCATTTCAGTGTGATCCTTACTCAGGGTTCCCATAACCAGAATAAATGCTACTCTCAGATTACTTTATGCATGCTTCACCTACTAGATCTGTCAGGGACTGGGTTTTTGGACTGCTCAGTCAGAACTGAGTGATGGACTAATATGTCTTTTGCTTGTTTAATTATCCACCATGGTCTTAAATCTTTAGCCTTTGATTCTGGAGTGTAGCTTGCTTGTCGCAATGAATGTTTAGCCATTATTTGCTCTTCAAAGGGTAGGCTGCATATGCTATAAATCCGTAACTCTCACGGAGCACTTTGCACAAAATTTTGAGGATAGAAACATAAAGGCTTGCAACGACTCTCAGAAATTTTATGGCCATTGAACAAATAGAGTCAGAGAGAGGTAAAGTGCCTGGCCCAAGGCTGTTGGGGAATTGGAGTCAGAACTCTTCACTTCCTGGCTCCCATTGCTGTGCACAGGCCATGAGACCTCTTCCCTGGACAAGTGACACCCGCGTTTTGTGAGTTAACAGTATTGCCATGGGAACTTCCATTCTGAATTTTAACTCTGTTACTAAATACTCAGTCTGAATATTACATTCATATAGTTGAGCAGTAAGAGGAGGAATCCTTGAGTGGAATAGCAATCAAATAAGAGCCTTTATTTGACTGTGCAAGCTTAGGACTGTACATTCCAGTGTCTGAAGGGAAGTGCATGTTTTTCTTCTCAGAGACTGGGGGAAAAGTGGGTGGTTTTTCACGGTTACCGGAGGAGTCATTTGACTCTGTGGCCCTTGGTTCATACATTCCAATCAATTTTCACATGCTCTGGGGGTGAGAATCCCTTGTGCCTGTCAGAACATGTACCATCTGAAATAGACATCCCCGGGGTGCCCAGGAGGCAGACGTAGAAGGGGCCTAGCATATTCTGTTTGAACAGTGTGTGTGGGAACCATGAGGGTAATAACTATTCTCCCTCCCCCAACCCCAATGCCTTTTATAAATGACATCAGAATGGGCTCTGATTTTTTGCTGGTCCTGCCCCCAGCATTATTTTCATTTTCCTGCACTATTAAAGACACTAGCCATTCTGGGCTGGGCAACTTCAGAGTTTATTAAATCTGATATGAATATGTAATCAGAAGAACATTATTTGGCAAGGAATGAATGAGGGTCGGGGAGATTCTGGGACAATCTTTGGGAAGAGAGCCATTTGCAAACACACAGAAATAGAATGGCTTTTGGAAGGGTCAGGTGGGCAGTGGTTGCTGGGAATCAGGGAGAGTTCTTGGCTACAGGGAAGCAGGTTGGCTCATGAATCCTAGCAGGTGCAGATCCTAAATAGCTCCCTCTGCTCAAGCATCTTCTAGTCCCTGAGCTACTTGCCTTTGACTGGGCATGATGTCAGAGGAAGCAAGGAGAGACTAGGAGCCTATGTCTGTGAGGGGAGGGAATTGGCATGGAAGCAGAACAGTAATCTTAGATACCTTGCAATGAAATATCCTTTTATTTCCTGTAAGGATTGGCCTTGGGGGCTTTCCGGAGCTGTGGTGAAAAGGTTATTTTGTAGTGAGGAGGAGGATCAGTAGGTTGGGGGGGGGGGTGTGGATGAGGAGCTAAAGATGAGTAAGACACAAAGAGAGGAAGTGTGGTGCAACAGGACTGGAAACCAGGAACTCCTGAGTTACAATCCCTGCTCTGATACTGGTTCACTTTGGGACCATGAATAAGTTCTTCTCTTCCTCTGTTTCCTGTCTGTAAAATGGCGATGCGATTTCCCTACCACTCATGGATGTTATGTGGATAAAGTGACTATTGTAAACACTAAAAGGGAAGCATGCTAAGAAATGTTGTTCCTGAGTGTGTATCCTCAGTCCCTTTATTGTGAAGATGGAAATTGCTGAGGGTGAAGCTGTCTTATCCGGTCAGGTTGATGTATTATTGAGTGTATTGATGTATTGTTCAATCTTATTTTACTTGTTCTTTTAATATTAGTTCCAGGCAGAAACTGTTAAAATTGAACCTACTTGTTGGTTTTGGGTGATGTAATTATCCCACAACCAAGAATTTTATAAACCCATGAAGTTCACAGCTTAAAAGACATCCAAACATGTTAAGTTACTGAAATTCAGCCAGGACACCCAAACAACCTTAGCACAAAGAAAAAAAATCCTTAATTTGGGAACTTCTCAAACTTTGAGTGCTTGGCTTTGCAACTTTCACATTTATTTTACTGTGGCTTTAAGTGACGCCATCGAGCTGAGCGTGGGCCTCAGTTCATAGAATTTCTGTGCAATGCTGTAACTTTTGATCAGATGCAGCGTTGAAGTCCAGGATTTCAGAGAATGTTCTAAGCATCGGTGGACAGAGCCTTCTTGCTTTTGGTGAGAAAGAAAAATTAGAAAAACTGAAAGAGAGAAATGAAGGACACATGGAGCCCCTGACATGCATTTAGCAGAGCTGGCACTTCTGTAAATTATCTATAGCTCAGACAGGTTGATGGCAGTCATTAACACTTTCCGATGTGCTTCCAACCCTCCACAGTCTCATACAGTTTAAAATGGAGACATCCTGAGTTACTTAATAGTAATGGGGAGAGGGCTAAATGAGGGTTCATAGACCCCCTGGCATGGGGGCAGAAAACGGGGTCCACAAAGCCCTAGGATAAGAGGAAGGGTGGGGGATTACAGGCAGTCCCCAAAGAGGAGGATGGGGAGGGTGTTAAGAAGCCCCAAATGAGTGCAATGAGTTTGGCCTATACGAGCAGCGAGGTGTGTGCCGTTACACACGTGCATACATGCATAATCCTGCCCTGAAGAAATACCATGATGGGAGAAGTGGATAGAATATGAAAGAGTCTGATTTGTCTTTAAAACTCAGTTTAATTTGGATTCATAAACACTAAACCCACCTTAACCATAACAGCGGGTTGCCTGTGTACCCTTATTTCAGTACCTGGTGTGTCTGCATTATAATTCAGCTTCTAATTATATGATCACATATTAGTTTTCCCTGAAGCTCCCTCTCTCCCTGCATCTCATTCAGTGCCCAGGGTAGACCTGCTCTGGGGAGGAATCAGGGTCAGAGTGAAGGACGCTTGGTCTGTAGTTGTTACAGAAGTCAGAAGGCGTGAGGCAAGCTACACAAGGGATTTTAGGAAGGAAAGAGGTTGAAATCATGAGTTAAGTAACGAATGCTATTCTGGGAAAGTTAGCTCTTTCGCACAGTTTCTATGAGATATGGGGCAGGTCATTGTTAAATCAGATTTTTAGCAAATGGCCACAAATTGTATGTTGCTTACTTTGAGTGCCCAGCTTCAGATATTTGAGGCCTGACTTCACTTGCAGCTGAGTGCCAGATCAATGGGAACTGTGTTTAGAACATCTGAAGTGCACTGAAAATGTTTTGGCCTAAATCTTTTTCTGCTTCAATTCCTCATTAAAATATAAATAGCATCGAATTGGTTTATTTAGTAATAAAAGAATACCATATAGTTTCATGGGATGTTTTGAGGATAAATATGTTACTGTCCGAGAAACACTTACTATGGAGAGAACACCATGTCTATAAGAAAACTAAGAACTTTGTATTCAGTGCGATGTTTGAAGGATATGTGCTCAGTAATTTCTGGGCCACATTTTAAATATGAAAGATAAAAAAATATTGAATAACTACCCATTCACTGAATGGGGCCGGGACCCTGTGCACTAGGTAAAATGTTTTCATGTAATTATGGACTGTCTCATAATGTGTACTCAGAGGGCCAAATTAAAGTTGTACCTTGACTTTGAAGCCTTAATATTCTTCTAGTTTAGATCTTTTAATGTGATTGTTTTTTTTTATTTTTAAACAAACTGAAAAATCAAGAATTCCGTCATATGGATCCATATTGACCCCCAGCTTGGCTCATCAGCAGGATTTAGAGCTGCAGGACAGACCTCTGCCACTTGAACTCTCAGAGTAAATGGTAGCAGTTGTAGGATCTTATCCTCTGTGTGTACACCCACTCATGTGAGATTAGAGACGCTGGTAGTGAGTTTCACAGCTACTTCCTGGTAGCAGACAACTCTGAGGAGTCTGAGGATTACAAGTTTCAATTCCAGATTCTGTTGCGGGGTGTGCTATTGTGGTTACAGACCGTTCAGTTCCTGGCATGACTCTTTCCCATGATCCTCTCCACCCACCCCTCCATTCCTCATCTCTCCATGTTCTAATAGTCCTGCTTCAGTGTTGTCTTCCTCACTGCTCCCCCTGCTGGCCGCCAGGCATTGAGCGCCTAGGAGAGACGGTCTCCCCACTTCCAGTTCCTGTGCCTGATGCTGCAGTGGTCCCTAGCTGCCGAGGGGGGCAATTGAAGGGCAAGTCCTGCTCGGCCACTTGGTTGTGAATTAGAAGCTAAAGAGCGGTGGTCTTTTGTTTTTCCCCTTGCTTGCTCCTGACCCCATGAGGCCGGTAAAGCCATTCCGGTCACGTCTCACTCTCTGCCCATGTGTGATTCTCTCCTCCTCCAGAACAAAGTCGCCGTGATGACCTGGAGAGCTTGGGCTACGTGCTCATGTACTTCAACCTGGGCTCACTGCCCTGGCAAGGCCTCAAGGCTGCCACCAAGCGCCAAAAGTATGAGCGTATCAGTGAGAAGAAGATGTCGACACCCATTGAGGTGCTCTGCAAAGGGTACCCTTGTAAGTGCTGCGTGCTCTTGATGGGGACCTTCATGATACACATGCCGTCTCCTGCCACAGCCCCACAGAATCTGGGGGCAGGCATGGTGTGGGCACTGGGCTGGAGGAAGGAACCAGGCGGCACATTGCTGATGTCAGTGATTAGAAAGGACGAGAGAACCTTTGGCACTGCAGTCCTGGTGCAGGAATGGAAGCCATTGGCCATCCCTGTTTCTACGTGGGCTTGGCTTTGAGGCAGAACAGTTTAGAGGTAGGCTGCAATGAGAAGAGGGTTCAGGGCTTGTGCTGCTGATGACTGGTAGGGTCACTCCTCCCCCCTCAAGACAAGCCTGCCACAACCCCCACCCCAGCCACAAGGCAAATCACAGTTGCCCCCTTCAACAGCGCCTTATAGTATTAAGTGAGATAACGTTACCCCTCTGCATTCTTGTGTGCCTTAAACCCTGTCTCACAAAGGCACAGTTGGCTTACATGTTGGGGGGGCGACCGCTGCTGTATTTTCTACAGTTTTGTTCTGTTATTGCTTAAACTGGAAATGGGAACACGGCAGCATCTTTAATGTTTCAAGTGTCTCTGTTCAGCTAGAGATCACAGTTTTTTGTGGTGGTGATAAATGCGCAATCCACGTAAAAAGATGCTGGCAGTTAAATTATTTTTCCAGCAACTGGCAAAGCCGTTTAAAACAAAAAACAAAAACTGGCCAGGTGGGTCAGAGACTAGCCGGGTGGAGTGTGGGGGGAGAATGATTCTGGACTCCAGCCCATGCTGCTCTGGACTGCAGTGGCCACTTTCTCTCCTTGTAGCCCCTGCTTCTCAAATCTCATTTTGGCTTGTTAATATGTTCTCCCTTCCCCCTCTATCCCCAGCCACAATACAACTGGCACACTGTCTCTGGCTTGAAAAGCAGCCGAAGTGGTGAGGCGAGGAAGGATTTCCCCCATATGAATTGGGTGGATGTCCACCATGCCTGAAGCAGGGCATTCCTTAGCAGAACAGGCGCATATTATGTGGTTCTGCAACAATGCCCCTTTGATCTATGGGTGGAGGGGAGAAAGGGGGCTAATCCTGTGGCTGAACCTGAGTTGATGCAGGGAGAGGGGAATGGGGTTGCCTCCTTGGGGTGGAGTAGTGTTTAACACTCTGCCTCTTTCCAGCTGAGTTCTCTACATACCTCAATTTCTGCCGCTCGCTGCGGTTTGATGACAAACCCGACTACTCTTACCTGCGGCAGCTCTTCCGTAATCTCTTCCACCGCCAGGGCTTCTCCTATGACTATGTCTTCGACTGGAATATGCTCAAATTTGTGAGTGGTGCAGGCTTTTGTGAGGCTCATGGTGTTCCTGGGAGAGGGCAGGCAGGCTGGGTTGTGACCATGCACGCTGAGGGCACACCGGGTGCTCATCTCTGCTGAGCAGCAAGTGGGACAGATGTGCAGGATGGGTAGCAGGGAGGGGCGCTGAGCGGCATTAATTTGGAATTGCTGTTGTTGTCCCATTGGGCATCGTGTGTGACTCTCCTTTTGTGTATTCTCCAGGGCAGGGCTGTGGTTCAGTCAATGTTTGGCAAGTTCCTAGTAGTACCTTTATAGCTGCTACTTCAATCTAAACC
The DNA here is from genome assembly GCA_007922175.1 of Pelusios castaneus. Lineage (NCBI taxonomy): Eukaryota > Metazoa > Chordata > Testudines > Pelomedusidae > Pelusios > Pelusios castaneus. The sequence goes on from ML685814.1 coordinate 13,609,961, forward strand.
ATACCATGCAGTTTTCCCTCTCTCGCTTCCCTGAGGGGGGATATTGAAGCCTCCTCATGGGTTGGAAATTTCTAGAGCCCTGGATCCCCTTTGTTTCTTTGCCTAGTCCTGGGCAAAGCCTGCTGGACATGGCTCATGCTGGCTGCTGCCCTTTGCTAACTGAAGGCTGAGCATATTGCGGGGGGGCAATATCTGTATTTCAGGGAGCAGCCCGAAATCCCGAGGACATGGATAGGGAGCGGCGAGAGCATGAGCGAGAAGAAAGGATGGGGCAACTCCGGGGTTCTGCTACACGGGCGCTGCCCCCCGGCCCTCCAGCTGGAGCCACAGCTAACCGCCTTCGCAACGTCGCCGAGCCCATGGCCTCCACGCCCACCTCCCGAATCCAACAGTCTGGTGAGTGGGGATGCCTGCGAGCCCAGGGTATGTAGGAGTGACTGGAAGCTGAAGCCGCTGAACACATTTCTCTCCTTTTTCTGTTTCTTTCCCTTGGCCAGGAAACACATCCCCCAGGGCAATCTCACGAGTGGACAGGGAGCGGAAAGTCAGCATGAGGTTACACAGGGGAGCACCTGCCAATGTCTCTTCCTCTGACCTCACAGGACGGCAAGAGGTGTCACGGATTTCAGCATCACAAGTGAGTCTTTGCTTGGGGTGTGTGGCCTCAGCCTGCCCACGCCGTGCTCCAGAGCACCTGCTCTGTTGGTGACACCAGCGAGGTGAGGCCACAGACCCTGCTGGCTCAAGAGTTGAGTTGGATTTCAGCCAGCTCCAGTAAGGAGTTGTCTTACATCTCAGGGCCCTTCTTGTGGTAGTAAGGCCCCTGCTCAGCCCACTTCTTTCCAGTGCCTAGTACTTGATGAAATCTTCCTAGTCCAACTCTCAGGGTTCCCTTGGAGCAAGTGTCCCCCTGGCAATAATGGTTTGGGGAGGAGGGGGAAATGGGGGAAACTAAGACGCATTGAGTTGGAAGAATGTATAGAGCACTTTGGTTTCTCTCCTGGTTTTGCCGCCTCTGCCCACTCACATACTCATTCTTCCTCACCAGACGAGCGTGCCATTTGATCACCTTGGGAAGTGAGGAGAGGATGCCCCCAGACCAGTGTTTGCTTAGGTGAGTGCTCTCCCTTGAGTCCCTTCAGGTAGGCTCTAGTGCTTGCTGTCCACCTGAAGCCTGGGTGCTGCTGTGATGGGTCAGCGCACTTCCCTTTCCTTTCTCATCCTGGGAAGATGTCCTTTTGGTTGTGGGACGCTTCAACTTCATTGGCAAAGCCTGGGGATGCAGAGGGGCACTGTAGTGCTGAGAAACACACCCACATGATGGTGGTGCTGGGGTTTGGAAGTTCATTCGGTTACTCCTGAGGAGTAGGAACACTGTAGAAGCCATTTCCCCGTTCCCAAGGGGGCAGTATGTCCAGAAAGCCATTTTGTTGCTTTCCAGTTCATGCTCTCCTGGTCCATCTTTCAAGGCTGTGTGATGGTGCTAAGGAAGCCAACTTGGGTTTTGGGTTTGAGTAGGGATTTGAGGTTAGGGTGGAGCATATTCACCAGATGCAGCAAACTCTTTTTGTGTATATTTTACACCAGTGCATGTATTCTTCAAGGGGTAATAGTTGCAAACAGGGTAGTCTTAGGGCTGCTTTGTGCGGTGGGGAGAGGGCACAAGAAACCAGTGACTGGGGATACCAAGCTCCCATTGTCATAGGAGATGGCCAGCGGAGCCCTCCTTTCTCTAACACTCTCTTCCCCTCTTTTTCTTTTAGTGTCTTCACTGTATTTTTCTTTTAAAAAACAAACAAAAACCCAAAAACAACAGCAACAACAAAAAAATTTTTTTAAAAACGGATTTTGTTTTTTATTTTTGTTTTTTGCCCACACCGAAGAGATGTGCTGGCATGTAACGTTTCTGAACTCGCTGCCTGTATTCTCCAAGACGCCGACGACACGGGAGCCCTGCAGAAATGCCTCTGCTGCCTTTGTGCAGCTTCTCCCTCCAAGCTCCACCCCATCCCACCATCTTCCCAGCTGGCTGCAGCCCCCCCTCCCCAACTCTGCTCTTTTTTTTTCTTCTTTGTTTATTTTTAAAACAACTTCCTGCCTCTTTCATTTTGGTTGATTTTAAGATAAGTGGTTTCTCATATAATTTTTAAATTTACTTCTTTTTTTCTTCTTCTTTTGAGGGAGGGGTTGCACTTGTTTTGCAGGAATCTTCTGAACAGTTAGAAAAATCTCCGATTCCAGCCATGGCTGATGGTAGAAACTGGGTTTACAAGCATAAAAGAAATGGATTGCAAGCCGTGAGGGAAGTCGTGGAAGAGGCCTGCCACATATTCAGGCATCCTCTTCCCCCGATGGCATCTCTGCATCATGTGGAGAGTAAGCAGAAGCACCAGGCATGTATAAATAAGACCCATAGTCCTGGCATGCCAAGGACTTCTTTCCAGAGGGGGTGAGTGGGTTGAGTGGAGGAGACGAAAGTGAAGCTGAAGGACAGGAAAATTGTAACCTGCTTCCCATACCAGAGGTGGGATCCTTTTTGTCAGGCTGCACGCGATGTTAGGTCGTTTTTCGTTTTAATTACACTTGTTTTAATTACTGAGGGGAGAGCATGGGTTCTGAGGAGAAGAGGGGTGTGCAGAAACTTGGGAGATGGTTTTCCTTTTCCCATTTGCCCCAAATAAAAGATCTGACATCCCAGTGTATGCACTGCCCCTGACAGCCTTGTCTTTCCCCCCAACCCCCCCCCCCCCTTAGTTGTTTTAAATGTCTTTTAGGAATACTCAAGACACGGTGTGGTTCTTGGGTTTTAAAATGTAATGATCACTGCTGCGATGTGGCCACTAGCTGGCCCACTAACACTGTAGTGTGGAGCCGTTGAGGGTTGGGGCAGGGAGGGGGGTGTCGTTTTTTGATTTTACTCCTTTCTATTTAACACTGTTTTTTTTCCCTAATTTATTTACCCCTCTTTCTCTCTCTTTTTTTAATTAAAGAGCAAAACTTTTTATTACTTTGTAATTTAAAAAAACTGAAAAAAAAAAACAACCTGAAGAACTTTGGGGGTGGGGGGGATTTTGTACTTTTTTCCTGTGTAAATATTGGACTTTTTTGAGCTTTATCGTGGTTGTTAATTTGAAGTAATAAAGTAGAAAATGATAAAGTGATGCAAGTATCCGTCCTTTCTTCTCTCTTCCCCACCCATTCTAGTGGTGTGATACACAGGCAGGAAGTGTCATCTTGCTGTTGGCTGTGTTCCCAAGTTCCAGGAACAAGTTTGATTAGAATTACTGGAAAAAAAGTACATGGCCAGAGCAGCTAAAAATAAAAAAAATAAAAATAAAGCTGATTTGGTCTTTGGCGTGATGGTGCAGCCAGTGCTGTGGCCTTGATGTGCAGAAAGCTATGTGAAATATGATTCAAGGGTCTTTTAATGCCTGGACTGGAGGTGCGTGCGTGCGTGCGTGCGCGCGCGCGTGCATGCATGTTAGACTCAAGCAAAAGAGTGTTGGTGAGGATTCCGCCTCATGAATTTGTGTACACTGTTTTCTCCTACTAAATGTCTTTGTCTTTGTCAAGCCTTTGATCTATCAAAATTAAATCTTTCAGTTGATAATTTCAGTTTCTTCCTCCAGCATGAAAAACGTCCTGAATATAAATTTACCAGGGAAGGGAAAAGTCCATGATGTACTTTCATGCAACTGAGATCACATTTGGGCATATTGTAAATGGGACTCATTCTCATTTGAAGTTGCTTCTTCCATGTCTGCATCTGGCCCCTTCAGTATTCTCTTGCTGCCTGGTAGTCAATTAATATTGAAATATTTTATTTCTAGGTCTTGACCCCCACAGTTCCTGCCAGTCCTATAACTTTTTAAATTCAATTTAAAAAACATCCTGGAATAAGTGATGACTATCTAGAGCATTAGACTTTGTTCCCAAAAGTCAGGAGACCATCAAAAGTGTTGTTTTAGATTTGTTTGGGGTTTTTTGTTTTTGTTTTAAACCTCTGTAGTGGCACCTCTGTGCTTTCCAAGGGAACAGAGAGAAACTTGACTCCTTTCTTCTAGCTTCTGTTTCCTGTGGAGGCTCTGAGAGAACCTGGTACGTGTCTTCTCGTTGTGTGATACTTGCCTAATTCAGTGAAATCCCTTAATCTCTGTCTGAAAAGCAGCATGTTGAAGTATGGTGGTGGTACATCTTGTCTGACAGGGTTGGAGGGCAGTGGCACATAGTTCCCGTTCTGGGGCCCTTCCAATTTTCAGATAATTATTTAGATAAGTTCACCTGTGCCTTGCAAATGATAAGTCTAAAAGAGAAGCACCAGTAGCAGTGATGGGAGAAAGCACTGTTGCTGCATCTCAATCCTGACCTGGAGCATCCCCTGCTAATCTAGTCCTGGGGTGCAGCAACGTTTTTCCACGCGGATAGATCAAAATCTGTTTATAATATATCACTTGGGCTTGGGGGGAGAATACTCTTTTTCTACTAGTCTTTTACTTTGTCTTTCGTATTTACCTACTTCCATCTACTCATGGGAGGAATTAATCTTGAAGAAAATGGAAATGTCTTGCTCAGAAATTGCAGTTCTAAATGTAACTGAAGTTTAGTGAAATTCCAAAGGGGTAGCCGTGTTAGTCTATTGTAGAAAGACAACAGAGTCCTGTGGCACTTTTAAAGACTAACAGATTTATTTATCGCATGAGCTTTCGTGGGAGAAAATCCCACTTCGTCAGACGCTTTGAAGATGGGAAAGTTACAGAATGGGAGGAAATTAAATGCAGGGGAGTTTAGTGGTGTAATAAATGCTGTAAAGTTTACAGATGAGCTCGATTAAAGTCATCTAGCTGTCCGGCTTATTCACCCACTGGACAAAAAAGCTGAGAGAGGCCTGTGACAGTAGGAGGCTGAGGGCCAGCTGCCAGAGGCCTGCTGCAGCACTGAATTGCACACCAATTTGCAATTTAAAATAAAAAATAAACACACAGTATTTGCTTATGGATCTATCATCCTTGTCAGATGAATAGGTTAGAAATGGGCTTGTTTGCTCACCAGCAATAAAGCACAGCTAATCAGCTTTGTCTTTTGACCTGAGGTTTGGTGGAGGGGAACAGCTGGGCTGGGTTTGACTCTCTGACTCCCTCTGTTAATAGTGGCATTTGAGGAAAGTGCTAGAAGTGAAATGTGAAGAAAAAATGCATTTTCTCTTACTGATTCTGTAAAGATGTAGAATTAAAACAAACTCAGTTTTTTTTTCCCCCCTCCACAGTTGGCTTGTGGAATCCTTGTCTCCCTCTCTTTGCTGGAAGAACCTTGGTAAGATCTTTGGAGGACAAGAATAGTGTTTTGGCCCAAGGCTGCTCCCTGGGATGGTGCTGTCACTCATTATCCTAGCTCAGGGCAGAGTGGATTGGTGAGTCTTCCATTGTAGCGCAAGAGAGCTGTGACTCAGGTTGTAGCTTCATCATAATCGAGATTCTCCAACAATGTCCCCAAAGTCTTCCGGCAAACAGGAAGGGAAGACCTATATTTCTAACTAAAAATTCACATGGGTGCAGGGAAATTGGGGTGGGCAGGATGAGTGGTGTTGCATAATACATAATTTAAAAAAAAAAAAAAAAAAAAAAGGAATGAAGGTTTGCGGGAGAAGGCTAAGATGGAGAGATAGGCAGACGTCTCCCATTTGTGTAGTATTTATTAGGAACATAGGAAACACTTCATGAGACCAAACCAATGATATTTCTTGTCCACTGGTCTGCCTCTGATGCTGGCTATGCAGACTGCTTCAGGGGAAAACTACTTCCAGTCTGAACACACCTAAATGTACTGGATGATGGTGCTGAAGTGGAGGAGGTGAGTTTCTTCCTAACGTCAGCTGCTCATTAGTGTATGGGATGAAATAGCCTTAATAATGGATTAATGCCCTTTGTAATTGTTATCCTGTCTTGTCATTGGTGATGCTATTCTTAGTCAATGAAACAACTGATCCTTGTTAGAATCTGACCAAGCTGTTTGCTTCAGTAATTTCATGCAGTGGTGAATTCCACATGTACTTCATGAAATATAGAAACCAGAAGGGTTTCTAATTAGGAGATACAAAACAAGCTATTAGAAATTCAGGTTCTGTTTAGCCTGAAAGATTAAAGTGACAGAAATAGTGAAACAATGATATCACAAGAGTTAAAACAGCAAGAAGAGAGGTAGGGAATTTTAGTCACATTGTTTGAAATTCTTGGTGTTTGTGTAATAACATATATCTGAATTAATTCCATATTTATCTGTACTGTGGTGGCTCAGAGGGCTGGACTAGAGCAGGGCCCCATTGCTATAGGCATTGTGTAAACATAGCAAATGAATAGGCCCCTGCTAGAAAGAGCTCAGTCTAAAAGACGACATCTAAGGGATGAGGCAAATAAGCCGGACGAGAAACAGATGAAGGCGGATGGGGACAGTAGTAATATATTCTCCTTCGAGTAGTGTCCCTGTGGATGCTCCACTCTGGGCTTTGACGCGTCCTCGCGTTACAGATCGGAGAACTTTAAAGCAGTGCTCTCTAGGACCATGCACGTGAGGCGGCAGTCTCGCACCGGCTGTTTGGTGCCTTTCCAGCATGCGCGGCTAACCCTCCTCAGTTCCTTCTAACAGTCCACGGTTACAGACGGAGCCTTCCATATCTCTTTCAGTGCTCGTCACTCTCTCACTTATCTTAGTTACTTTTCTTTACTTCCTTTCTTTCTTTTTTCCTTACTCCCTTTGAGTTATTAGTCTAAAATAACAATAACAAAAATCTCTTTCCGTTACCCGTCGCCTCAGGGCAATGCCATCTCCAGGAGTCAAGAGATGTATCTCTTGTAGAGATGCGATGCCCGCCTCAGAGGGGCACGACGTCTGTATAAAGTGTCTCAGTGAAGGACACGTATCACAGAAGTGTCCTCACTGTAAAGGTCTTAGCACTTGAGCAAGACGCGATCGACACCTGCATCTTAAACTAATACTTATAGAAAAATCTCTCCATCCAGCCTCTGGCCCCGGACATCAGCCAAGAACCAAACCAAAATCTCAAAAGAGGCATCTAACTCCACCTTTAGAGACCGGGAAGACGACAAAAACCTATTCTTCTTCTCCCAGAAGCGTTAAGACCCTCAGGTACGTCTGCCTGAAAACCGAACAAGCGGCCTCTCTCGGCACCGCAGCGGCATGGACAAAAGACCGACTCACCCAGGTCTCCGTCCGATAAACAAGCCACCATGGCACCGTTGACCGCGCCGGCACTGACGGACCCTAATACAACGGTGCCGACACGACAACAGATTGTGGACATGGCACCACAGGGCACTGAAACCACGGCACCGAATCCACCATTGGCCACGGCACCGACACTGACTCAGGCAGAGACGTGTACAGCGGAGTCAGACTCTACAACCGCACCGGCTCATCAGACAGGGCCGAGGAAGCATCTCGGCACTGACGAGATACAGCAGCCACAATCTCCATCTTTTTCTCCCAGGGACGCCTCAGAATTCTCATCAGAGTTGATATCTCCACAAGACTCACCCTCCCCAGTTCCGATTTCTAGTGATGACGACGATGATGAATACGAGGGAGTTAACGTGGCTCTTTTCTCACCCCAGTCAATCTCCCCGAGAAAGAAGAGAGAGAGATCACGCTTCTATCATGATATAATGAAATATCCATGGTACAACTGACACTGGTATGGACTATTCTCTCTTCCCCCCTCCCCCCCACCAACACCATTGGCGTGGAGGGATCAGCACCCACTGTCTTCCAGATCACACAAAAGACCACATGCAACTAGATCTATTTCCTCACACTCTGGAACACGTACCAGCCATAGTGACCATGAGGATAAAGCAGAAGGTGAGAGAGAAATCCCTGGCTCACTTTTTCCTCCCTGTAACTCATCCTCATCCCCAGATGAGAACATTTTACCATCTCTGCCCACCACCGCGGATGATTTTAAGCAATTTCAAGAATTGGTTAAGAGGGTTGCAGACTTCCTGGAGATTCCACTACAACAGGGGCTGGCAACCTTTGCCAACCCCTGTGCCAGCCCCTCCTCCTCGACCCTCAGCTGGTGCCGACAGCCCATTCATGAAAAGAAGCCACCTGGAGGGGCTCCTCTCAGCAGCGTGCCTGGGGACCCCTATCCCCAGTTACCTGGAGTCACTCCTTTTGGCGGCGGCACACCACAGAGAGGAGCTGCTCTGGGTGGCTTCTTTACATGGTATCCTGGGCATGGACATGGCAGGGACCTTCGCACTGCAGCCACCCCTGAAAGAAGCCACTTGGAGTGTCTTTTGGTGGCAGGAGTGGCAATTTCTGTGGCGCCACAGAGGATGCCGAGTGCCGCTCCAAATGGGCTTGTGTCCCACTGTTGGCACGCATGCCAGGGGTTGCCTACCCCTGCACTACAAGAAATGGCAGTCACAACACAAGTTATTACGTATCTTACAAAGCTCCTCTTCATCCAAGATAGCGCTCCGAATGAATGAGGCTCTAATCGAGCCTGCCGACATCATCTGGCAAACTCCCGCCACAATTCAGCCGACATGCAGGAGAGCGGACAAAAAAATCCTACATCCCCGCCAAAGATTCTGAACATCTCTTCTCTCATCCTCCTCCGAACTTAGTAGTAGTGGAGGATGCGAATCATAGGTCGAAACAACTGTACAATAGGTCAACCCCACACGATAAAGAGGACAAGAAAATGGACCTGCTGGGTGAAAAGTATACACATCCTCCACACTACAACTTTGTGTCGCAAACTATTCAGCCCTCCTGGCAAATTACGACCATGACAATTATTTGAAATTTGCAGATTTTATTGAGGATATACCTGAACACAAGAAACCACAGTTCTTAGCATTAATTTGCGAGGGTCAGTAAATCTCCAGGCGGCGTTAGATGTTGCTGACTCCGGAGCTTGGACAATAGCAACTGGAGTAGTAATGAGACGTTCTTCGTGGCTGCACTCTGCGGATTTGCCCAAACTGCTTCAATCTGCTATCAAAGACCTGTCATTCAATTAAAAAGAAATTATTCTCTGAGAAAACGGACGAATTAATGCATACCTCCAAAGATTCCAGAGCAACACTACGCTCCTTTGGCATTTATACACCAGCCAATAGGCATCGCTCATTCAGATACCAACCATACAACTCAAGGTATCACTTCCAACAGCCATACTGACATACGTCCAGACAACAGGACCAGATTAGGGGCAGGCAACGATCGCAACATCACAGGCAGCCAATCAACAACGTCACAGCAACCAAAGTCACAATTTCGAGGCTTTGGTCAAGGTCCACAATTCCTTCCAGACAGTTCGGAGAGCCACACGACCCACACTTACCAACCCAGACTTCTCCCGTTCTATACCCAATGGGAAGAAATTATGTCAGACAAGTGGGTTCTAGAGATTATCAGAACTGACTATACCATCCTGTTCCATTCAACCCCCACCTCTCATTCCCCTTCCCCATCTCTCTCTTCAGGGACACCAAATCACGAATGGCTCCTACGACAAGAGGTGCAACACTTACTAAGATTAGGAGCCACAGAAAAAGTTCCAGAAAGATTCAGGGGAAAGGGGGTTTATTCACCGTATTTTCTAACAAAAAGAAGTCAGGAGGATAGAGGCCAATCCTGGATCTAAGGAAATTAAACAAGTTTATAAGAACACAACGATTCAAGATGGTAACACTCTCGCCAATTATCCCAGCTCTGGAAGAAAATGATTGGTACGTGGCCCTCGACCTATAGGATGCATATTTTCACACATCCAGCCAGCCCATAGAAGATTCCTCCATTTCACAGTGGGCTTGGAACACTATCAATACACAGTGCTCCCATTTGGGCTGTCTACAGTCCCAACGGTATTTTCAAAGGTGCTAGCTGTGGTCACGGCATGCTTAAGGAAATTTAAATATTAGTTTTTCCATATCTGGACAATTGCCTCATAAAAACCAAAAGCCAATTACAAGCAGAAAAGCACATGAGAAAAACGGAAACACTATTCCACGCTTGGGATTGATCATAAACGTAGACAAATCCACACTTATTCCTACCCAAATCATAGAATTCATTTGAGCACAACTGGATTCTCGAAATGCAAGAGCATACCTTCCCCAAACCAGATTCGAAACAATTACCCATATAGAGCAAACAATACGATTGTCTCCCACGACCACCGCCCTCATGTGCACACAACTTTTTAGGCCAAATGGCCTCAATGAACTTTGTGGTGAGACATGCAAGGCTCCACATGTGAACACGACAGCTCTGGCTTGCAAGGGTATACAAACCCAACAAACATCCAATTCACAAACTCTTAACGATGCCAAAAAGTGTAAAAGAATCATTAACATGGTGGACAAAACCTATCAATTTACTATCGGGAATCCCATTCACCCTGGAAAACCCTACAGTCATAATGACAACAGATGCATCTCACTGGATGGGGAGCACACATTCACAATTATACTGTGCAGAGTCATTGGTCCAGACACGAAACAACTCTGCATATAAACATGCTAGAATTGCACACAGTTCACAATGCCTGCTACTGCTTCTGCAACCTTATCTCACCAGACAACTGCGAATCATGACGGACAACACAGCCTGTATATTCTATATAAATCGCCAAGGTGGGGCCAGATCACAGTCCCTCTGTACCGAAGCCATGAAATTATGGCAATGGTGCATAGGCTGCTGAGATCACGATATCATGGCTTATCTCCCAGGCAAACAAAATGGACTAGCAGATTGCCTAAGCAGATCCGTTATATGGGATCACAAATGGGAATTGCAACCCAAGATTCTAACTTTTATTTTTCGAACATGGGGCCGCCTGAAAATAGATTTATTCGCGACCCCCACAAACAGCAAATGCCCAACATCCTGCTCAAGAGCAGGACTAGGAACAGGATCTCAAGGAGACGCCTTCACACAATCCTGGAGCCAACATCTCCTCTATGCATACCCACTAATACCACTGATCTTCAGAACATTAACACAAATCCTCCAAGACTCAGCGAAGGTAATCATGATAGCACCGTTATGACCCCGACAACCATGGTTCACCTGAATATCACAGATGTCTATCGGACAATCGATTACCCTCCCATTATGGCACAATCTCCTATCCCAGAGTCAGGGCCAAATGATGCACCCAAACCTGCGACCTCTATGCCTGAAGGCCTGGCTCCTACATGGTTCCATCAACAAGAACTAGAGTGCTTGGATCCAGTGAAGCATATCCTGTTCAATAGCAGAAAACCATCTACAAGACAAATGTATTTACAGCAATGGAACAGACTCTCTATCTGGTGTGAGTCAAGAAATCTCTCACCAACAAAAGCACCCATTCCATGAATACTGGACTATCTCTTACACCTGAAAATAGCTAAAATATCAATTAGTTCTTTACGTGTGCACCTTGCTTCCATTGCAGTGTTCTATGACGGCCTTGAGAATTCCTCGGTCTTTTCTCATCCAAGAGTAAACTGATTTCTACACGGGATTCAAAACCTCTGCCCGGAGGTTAAACCACCCATCCCAGCCTGGGACCTTACCTTAGTCTTGAAAACATTAACTGAACCGGTGGACTCTCGTTCTTTGACTTACCTGTCTATGAAGGTAGCTTTCCTGATCGCGATTACATCAGCCAGCCGAGTTACTGAAATTGGAGCCTTGATGGCACACCCACCATTCACGATTTTCCACAAAGATAGTCATCTTAATCCCACATCCTAAATTCATTCCCAAAATATCTGACTTTTCATGTCAACCAACCTATAAATTTATCTGTGTTCTAGCTGAAGTCACACAACAATCCATAGCATGCTGTCTTCCATAAACTGGACGTCCATCGGGTGTTAGCATTTTACCTAGAGAGAACAAAACAGTTTAGGAAAACACACAGATTAAGGGGAAAACAATATCAAAGACTGTCTAAACTAATATCAGGTTGCATATAGGAGAGCTATAAACTATCACATATTACCCCTCCAGAACCCATTAGATCACATTCCACTAGGGTGATGGCAATCATGACAGCATTCTTACACAATGTACTGATCCATGACGTGCAGAGTAGAGACATGGTCTTCATACCATACATTCATAAAACATTACACAATTGACCAGATAAAGAGATCAGATGCGGCAGTGGGTCACTCTATACTCTCCACTATTACACACAATAACTCAGCAGTCCCCCTGTACAATTAGAACACTGCTCTAAAGTCGCCCAGAGTGGAGCACCCCCAGGGACACTACTCAAAGGAGAAAGGAAGGTTACACATCTTTGGTGCAGTAACTGGAGTTCTACGAGATGTGTCCCTGTAGGTGCCCCAGTACCCGCCCTCCTTTCCTCATACCTGAAGTGGCTATAGCTACACTAGAAAAGTTACCGTATTTTTCGCCATATAAGACGCACCGGCATATAAGACGCACCCAATTTTTAAGGAGGAAAATCTAGAAAAAAAATCTTTTTTTCCTCTCGACGTAAATTGCGGTAGCTCCCGAAAAGTATTGAAGAGAAAGGAAGGAAAGGAAGAAAGAAGAGAAAGGAAGGCAGGGAAGAGGAAGACAAAGAAGAGAAAAAGAAAAAAAGGAAAGGAAGAAAGAAGAGAAAGGAAGGCAGGGAAGAGGAAGACAAAGAAGAGGGGAAAAAAAGGAAAGGAAGGAAGAGGAAGAGAAAGAAGAGAAAGGAAGCAGCCCCGGGGGTCTGGAGGGGGCGGTGGGGGCTGCCGGCCTGCGCGGGGGTCCCTCCTCGTCCCCACCCCCACCCCTCTAAGCCGGCCCGTCTCCTCGTCCCCACCCCCACCCCACAACCCGGCCCGTCTCCTCGTCCCCCCCACCCCACAACCCGGCCCGTCTCCTTGTCCCCACCCCCAACCCTCTAACCCGGCCCGTCTCCTTGTCCCCCTACCCCTCTCCAGGCCTCCCTCCAGCCCCCTTACCTGGCCGGAGGCTGGGAACCACAGGGACGGCCGGCAGAGCTGCTTGCCGGCCAGTCCGCTCCCGCCCTGAGCACGCTGTAACTGCGCATGCTCAGGGCGGGAGATTTAAATCTCCCCAGCCCGGCCCAGCCTGCACAGCTGGGAGGGAGCAGCGGCGGGGAAAAAAAGGTGCCGGAACGCCGTTCCGGTGCGTTCCGGCAGAAAAAAAGCACTGCCTACAGCACGGCCCCCGTCTCCACTGTCATAGGGGGAGCAGCAGGATCCGCCTCTCACACACTCCGTGTGAGATCAGTCTGGAAGAACAGTGAGTAGATGGACATTCGCCGTATAAGACGCACCCACTTTTCCACCCCCGTTTTGGTGAAGAAAAAGTGCGTCTTATATGGCGAAAAATACGGTAAGTTGACTATTAGGTTGACTTAAAGTCGACCTTAAGTTGACTTAAAGTTGACAACTTTTCTAGTGTACCCATAGCTCCTTGTCAACTGTACTAAGTCGACTTAATAAGGTTGACTTAGGCGCTAATCCCCCTCTACACTGGTTTTAAATCAACTTAAGGAGTTGAGTTAAGGCTTGAGTCGACCCAAAAGCAGGTGTCATTAAGTTGACTTAAGAAAATGCTGAAGTTGACTTAATAAATATTAACCTAGTGTGGATGTGACTTTGTTTAGAGTGACTTAAGCTGCCTTCCATTCACCTAATGTGCCTGTGGAGATGCACCCAGGGTGCTGCAGCCTCCCAGGCCAAGTGCTACTGCCACTGGCAGCTTGTGAATTATGCAGGAGAACAGCCTCTGTCAGATGTGTTGCGATGGAAAAAAGGTTGACACCCACTGCCTTAGAGGGGTAACAGACCTAATATGTCTGGACTGTCCAGGAATGAACTGGAGGAAAATCCCAGACTGGGAGGATGTTGAAACACTCTGTTTTGTTGAACTAGACAAACACAGCTACCCATCTGGAACTAGCCACGAACAAGGAGTCTGGTGGCACTTTTAAAGACTAACAAATTTATTCATCCCAGGAGCTGGGATTTTCTCCCACAGAAGCTCATGCATTAAATAAATCTGTTAGTCTTCAAACGTGCCCCCAGCCTCCTTGTTTGTTTTTTTTTAAGGAGTCCTGGGACGAGCACGTGCGGCGCCGGCCCTAGCACCCAGTGTTTTGCTGAGAAGCTCAGAACCCCGGGAGCAGGGCCGTGGCTAAAAGGGGAGGCTGAGGGCGAAAGCCCCATGCGGTTTGGGCTGGGGGTGAGGAGCCCAGGCGGGAGTCACAGCAGCAAAGCAGCGGTGGCAGGCTGCAGCCAGGTTGCAGGGTAAGGGTGTCTCACGGTCCCGGGTCCGGCTTGCACCCTGGGACCAATAAACCGGATTCCCTGCTGAGCGCTGTGCGTGTGAACACACCCCCTGCCCGCCTCTGAGTCTCCGAGGGCACGCGCCAAGGGAGGGCGCGTGCCCCGCTTAGAAGAGGCCTCGGCCGGGCCCCCACAACCTCGCGCAGCGGCCGCGGTCAGCCGGCAGGCCGAGGGGGAGGGACGGCGATTAAAGGGGGCGCTGCCCCTTTAAGAACGCGCTGGTTAGGTCACCCTCTCCTCCCTTCCCGGGCTGGGCGTGGCCTTGCGCGCTCAACAGCGCCTGCGCAGTGTTGCCTCCTGCCCGAGACCCGGCGGCTCACCACCGTTCTCGGGCCGAGGTGCGGACGCGGGCAGCCAGGGACCGCCGGGGTGGGCGTGGCCTCGGCATGGGCGCGTGAGGGCCCCAGCGCTCCCCTCCTTGAGCGAGCGGAGCTCGCGCGGCGGCCCCGGGGAACAAGCGGCTCCGGCCCCGCCGCACGGTGAGACGGGGCGGGACGCGTCGCCGGCGGGCACGGTGCAGTGCGGCTGGCCGGCCCGCCAGGGCGCTGGGCGGTGCAGGCTGGCGCGACCTGACACGGGATAGTGCGGTGCTGAGCGGCACGGGGCGGGCTGGCACCACACGGTGTTGGATGGCAAGATGCTGGGTGACCACAGGGTGTGGTGCGGGGTGGCAGGGTCACAGTACCGCACGGGTTGGTGTGGTGCGGGATGGCACGATGTGGTGCTGGGTGACACAGTGGTGTGGTGCCAGATTGGCCCTGAGGGTTGTGACTGGCTCATGGGGGGACATAGCGTGGTGCTGGCTGGCAATGAATTACCTGGCATGGCATAGGTCATGAGAAGGAGAGTGGTCCCCTGTATTATTATTGCTGTTTGTGTGGTGGTATGTTTGTACCAGAAGTCATAGATCTTGTAGGCATGTGTTTAGAGCAATAAGGGGGCTAAGTGTGTTTAATATAAGGCATGTGTATGTGCCACATGCATGTACCTAACTTGTATGATGTATACTGTTAGATATGCGTGGCATGGGGTGTGATATACAATGTGATTAAATGCTATAGGATGTATTGTATGTGTAATAGCTGTTCTATAGCATGCAAGGAAAGAAACAGTAGTATGGACATACGCTCGTTAGGGCTTGTCTACACTTGCAGTTATGCCAGCAAAACTTTGTCTTTCTGGCACGTGACAAAAACACACCTTGAGTGATAAATGTTTTGCCGGCATAAGCACGAGTGTGAACAAGCCCTGATACTGCCTGTATAACTTAACCAATCTTAGTGGAGCACTAAAGTGCTCTTAGGACTTTAGGTGCTGTGTAAGATGAAATTCAGTGCTGACCTGTGCAAAGTGATGCACTCTGGATGACTGGATTTGTGGATGCGGGAAGAGCTGTTGACGTTGTATACCTTGACTTTAGCAAGGCTTTTGATACGGTTTCCCACAGCATTCTCATCGACAAGTTAAGGAAGTATGAGTGGACCGTAAGGTGGATAGAAAACTGGCTAATCAACGGGCTCAGCGGGTAATCAATGGCGCAATGTCTAGTTGGCAACCAGTAACGAGTGGAGTGCCCCAGGGGTCGGTCCTGGGGCCGGTTCTGTTCAATATCTTCATTAATGATCTGGATGATAGGAAGCACGCAATCTATCCCAAGTTTGCGGATGACACCAAGCTGGGGGGAATGGTAAACATGCTGGAGGGCAGGGACAGGATTCAGGGAGACTTAGACAAATTGGAACACTGGGCCAAAAGAAACCTCATGAGGTTCAACAAGGACAAGTGCAAAGTCCTGTACTTAGGACGGAAAAATCCCGTGCACTGCTACAGGCTGGGGACCGATCAGCTAAGTAGCAGCGCTGTAGAAAAGGACCTGGGGGTTATGGTGGACGGGAAGATGAATATGAGTCAACAATGTGCTCTTGTTGCCAAAAAGGCCAATGGCATATTAGGCTGCATCAGTAGGAGTATTGCCAGCAGATCGAGGGATGTGATTATTCCCCTCTATTCGACACTGGAGAGGCCGCATCTGGAATGCTGTGTCCAGTTTTGGGCTCCCCACTACAGAAAGGATGTGGACAAATTAGAAAGAGTCCAGCGGAGGGCAACAAAAATGATTAGGGGGCTGGGGCACATGACTTGCGAGGAGAGACTGAAGGAACTAGGCTTATTTAGTCTACAGAAGAGAAGATTCAGGGGAGATTTGATAGCAACCTTCAACTACTTGAAGGGATGCTCCAAAGAGGAGAGAGCTAGGCTGTTCTCGATGGTAACAGAGGACAGAACAAGGAGCAATGGTTTCAAATTACAGCTGGGGAGATTGAGGTTGGGTATTAAGAAAAGCTTTCTCACTAGGAGGGTAGTGAAGCATTGGAATGGGTTGCCTAGGGAGGTGGTGGAATCTCCATCTTTGGAGATATTTAAGGTCCTGTTAGACAAAACCCTGGCTGGAATGATTTAGTGGGAGTGGTCCTGCTTTTAGCAAGGGGTTGGACTAGATGACCTGAAGAGGTCCCTCCCAGCCCTATGATTCCTTCTAAAGAGAAAAAATATGCCATACTGGGTTCTGATTACTATAACTCAGGAAAAGAAGCTGAGCCATTGTGGACAGCTCCATAAAAGCCTTTAGTCCACATGCAGCAAAACAGGTATGCTAAGGAGGGGAGCTGGAATAACTAAAGAAAATATTGAAAATATGGTGCTGTATAAATCCATATACATGATCATATGGAATACTAACAAAAGGACATAACAGAAAAATAGAGAAGACTCAGAGGAGCAATGAAAATGTATATGGAGCTGGCTGGAAAAACCAAAGCATTTTATGGAGACAATTCAGTTTCATTAAGTTTTACATTCAACTACTCCACAGCCAGCTGCCTATCAGTCAGGGGAGCCTGGGCTTTTAGGGTCTGTGGCATCAGTGCTGCCAACCCAGCAGACTGCTACAGGAGCAGGACTTCTTTCCCTTTTTCAGAGAACTTTGAAATTTTTTGTGTTGGTTCCTAATCAGAATCAAACCAAATTTGAAGATATAAGTCCTCTGTGAAATGGAATTACTTTTTTCCACCCAATTCAACTCTGTTGGCTTATTAAAGCTCTTTATAAGCTATGATTGTCTTAAACCAATGGCCTTTTGGGTTCTTTGATGGCAGGCCTTTTTCTTTTTTCATTTTGTGTACCCTCACTTAATTGGTTTATATTTGCGGTGGTGGATGTGGAGATGGCTCCCTTTCTTTACCTGCCTGTTCTTCCTAGTAAAGAAGTTTTTTTTTTTTTGTTTTTTTGTTTTTTTTTTCCCTGTTCCCAGCAGTTCAAAGGAAGTCACAAACCTCCTGCCAGCAACAGAAATAGCTGGTAGGAGAAATGAATTTTATTTTCAGTTTGTAATGACTTTGTTAGTTCTGTTTATATAGCCTGTTGTAAAACTAGGCCAATATCAAGAGGAGTTGATGTAGCTTCTGGAAGACCCTCCATGAACCCCTGGAGATATGCATACCCCTGGATGAGATCCACTGGTTGAAACAAACAAGACTGGTGGGAGTGATTATTCCCATTTTACAGATGGTGGAGCTAAGGTACAATGGCAATGTCTGCACTTACTAAAGTTAGTTTGAATTAGTTAATTTGAATTAACTAATTCGAACTAATTTTAGTTAGTTTGAATTAACTTAATTCGAACCAGTATGGCCCCAGTAGAATGCTAGTTCGAACTAAGCAAGTGCCACGCATGGCACTTGCTTAGTTCGAATTAGTCAATTGCATTAAGGTCAATGTGCCGGTTAGTTCGAACTAATATGGCCACATTGGGTTAATTTGAACTAATTAGTTCGAATTAACCGTTAGTTCAAAAAGTATAATTAAATTTATTAGTTCGAATTAAGGAAGCCCTGAGCTTTCGCTAGTCCTAGCCACCCTCTCCCTATGCACATTTCGAAGTGGGAGAGAGCAAAGTACACTCCAAAGCTTTTAATGCATGGTATTAAGGTCCGGACAGAGAGACAGTGCACCGCAGGCTAGCCTGAGGTAGATTTATACCCTAGCTTACTGCGCTCTAATTCTTACGTCTTCTCTATACAGAAGCCCTAAGTGACTTTCCCTGGATCACACAGGAAGTCTGTTTCAGAGCAGAAAATTAAACTGTCTGAAATCGGTGCATTATATTGAAATCAGGCAGGACAGATGTTCTCATATGTCTCAATCATGCATGAGTCTTGGATGTCTTTCAAATCATTGAGACTAAACTGAGCACCAGAGAATGGGCTGCAAGGAACAATTATGGGGAGTGGGGGGGGATTTGACTTACCAACAGTAGGCCTTTTCCCACCTGCCTGTGATTTTTAAGGGTTCTGTTTCATTTAAAGTTAAGACATTTAAAAAATATGAATGCTTCTTTTCCACTCCTGCCACCATTTACCTCCTTTCTGACTGTTCTGTGAATGTTCGATAGCACTGAGGAAACGGAGGCTCTGAAGCACTTCATATGTCTCCTGCCTGACACTTCAGGTTGGTCTGTGCAAGTCTGGATTACAGTTACCCAGTCAGGTGATGCTACTTAGTGGCTATGCTGTAGAAGCTTCCTTCTGCATTTGACCACCTCTGACTACTCTTGTAATGAGGTTTCTGTGTCTAACTGTACACAGAGGTTTAGAAACTACAGTCTTTTTGCAGCTTAGAGTGACTGATGTCAGCCTCTTGAAGGCCTGGGGAAACTAGGGAGCAGCGTTCTGTTATCTTGCCCACTCATCCATTTTACCTTTTCTGTTGACCTTACGTGCTGCATCTCATTCCTCTTTCTTCTCCCGTGACCCCTGGGTCTCTCTTCCGCTGTACTGGAAAAACAGTTTCCTGCCAAAGCACTTGGGACTTGTTTAAAGTCATCTGAAACTGTTCATAGGCATAAAACAGTTTAAACAGAATATTTAGCTACAAGAGCCACAGAGCAGGGCAGCAGTTGCACCTGAAAACACCGCTGAGTAAAGCTTTTCCAGTGATAGGCTAAAAATTGGGATGGAGAGATTGAGACATGTATCTGGGTACTGCGTATTCCACTCCCTGAAGGTCATTGCAGGGAGAGCATAGTTGGCTTAAGCAGAGATGGGGGGACTTCTGAACAGCAAACCAAACACCACCGGTATTGGTTGAAATGAGGGTCAAGGAGAAGAACTTGTCTACATCTAGGTTTCCCACTATTTAAAACAACTGGGTGTTGATTGGGTATTTTGTTTGTTTGTATAGTGCAAGTGAAGAGGCTGAGTAGGCAACAGAGCAACCTGTATCCAGGGACGATGCATTGTGCAGGCAAGTCCCTGAGAACCTCGCTGCAGCTGGGCATGACAATGCCTTTATGAACCCTGAGGGGGATAATTTACAGGAAACTTGAATGGGGAAATAACTACGAACATGTTCTGCCTGCAGCACTGAATGTTCTTTAAACCACACCATGGCTGGGGGTGGCTTTTTCTACCCCCCTCCTACCCTCATATTAAAGGCTGTTACTGAGCTGTGGAAACAGGAGTGCCATATGTAAGACACAAGAGGTAATTGTCTCACTCTACTCAGCACAGATGAGGCTCAGCTGGAGTACCCTGTCCAGTTCCAGGCATCACACTCTGAGAAGGATGTGGGCAAACTGAAGAGAATCCAGAGGAGAGCAACAAAAATGATCAGAGGTTTAGAAAACCTGACCTGTGAGGAAAGGTTAAAAACTGGGCATGGTTGGTCTTGAAAAGGGGAATGGGCCAGGGCCAGACAACAGTCCTCAAATATGTTAAGGGCTGTTGTAAAGAGGACTGGGATCAATTGTTTTTCATATCCACAGAATGTATTAGTAGAAGCAAATGGCTTCAGCCATCAGGGTGGATAAAAATCTTTTTTAAAAAAAAAATTAAAATCATTTTTTGATAGTGCTGTTTAAATTACATTTTTTTTTTCTGTTTTAGAAGTAGACTTCTTCAAAATGAGGAGGGAATGAGATCTATGAGTTCTAAAAGTTTAAAGGACATCCTAAGTAACTTAGGAGACTATCATTTTCAAGAGAAATAGGCCAGTAGGAACTTAAGCGGCAGTCACTTTTACTTAAGCATATATGAAAATTTTCCCATGATGACCTGAAATCAATTTAATTCAGTGACTACAGTTAATCCTTCCGTGCCTTTCATAAATCGTTTATTTGTAAATGTGGAATATGTTTTGATAGGAGAAATTTGTGTATCCAAAGCACTTAAGGTTGTTTAGTTTAATAAAAATAAATTTGAGATGTTGTTAGTTTGTTTAATTAAATTCCATTTACTGTCCTAATGCAGCTTGACACTGGTCATGAACAAAATTTAATTTTCTAGTAAATAAGCAATATATGATTTGCCATTTTCTAATGTACTAATATGTATAATAATAAGAATCTGAAAATATTAAGCTATATAAGTGCTTAAATAAATGTATATAGTTAACTGTTCTAGGCAG
Organism: Pelusios castaneus; assembly: GCA_007922175.1. NCBI lineage: Eukaryota > Metazoa > Chordata > Testudines > Pelomedusidae > Pelusios > Pelusios castaneus. The sequence continues at coordinate 13,630,756 of ML685814.1, forward strand.
CAAAAAGATGTCCTAAATCTAGCTCAAAGGTTTTATTTAGCAAGTAAATCAACATATTTTAATGGTTATATTAACCATTGAAAATGCACCTTTCTTAGAAAATAACTGCAGTACAAATGGAAAAGTTGATTAAAAATCGATTTTAAATTGAGGCTAGACACTTTGTGATTTAAAGCACAGCGATTTAAATCAATCCATCCTGGCAGCAAGGGAGAATTAGGTTAAATATTAGTGAAAAACTTTCCAACTGTAAGGATAATTACATACTGAAATAGATTACCGAAGGAGGTTGTGGGATCTCAGCCATTGGAGGCTTTTAAGAACAAGTTAGGCAGACACCTGTCAGGGGTGCTCTAGGTTTATTTGTTTTTGCTTCAACATTTGTGGACAAGGAGGCGGAACATGTAGTAGATTCCTTCTTGGTGTTGCTTTCAGCAGTAGCTTTCTATGTTCAACCAGTAGGAATTGTTGCATAATAGAGGGTGGCCAAGAGCGGGGAGTGATGTGTCATTGTCTCACCTTCCTGCTTCTGAGCTAAAGATACTCCCCTCCTCTTGGAGATGTTGTTCTGAGAGCATCTCCACCTGGATTTGGTGGCAAAGGGCAGTCTCCCTAGTCTAAGAAAGAAGGGATCATTTCAATGTATTGTCTAGAGCTGCAGTATAGGTTTGAGGAGGAAATGAGGCTGATTATCATCCTAAGGCTACTGCCCTCCTTCTCCATTCATGGGGTTTTAAAAACATCAAATTAGAACTATTGGAAACTGCTGAGTTAATTGCTCGAGTCTACAGTAGCCGTTGTGTGTTTATCCTCATAACAGGTACAGCACAGGCAGAAGACTGTACGTTGCGCCCACATTGCCTCTATCCAGTGTATCTCAAATGGCCTGGGATGAATCATCTCATATGACAGATGAGGCTGGTGTTTCTGACTCCATGGCTCATCCAGTCCTTGTCCCTGTATGTCTTTGTCAACAAGGGGATCAATTAATGCTAATTGTGATAGTTGCTTAAGCTGTTGTGACCACCTGCCCTGCTAGAGACTTAGCAGAGCCTCCCAGCTAGTTTCACTCAGACCATCAAATTGGAGTAACTTGATATTGGAGTTTGAGGTTGAGATTTTCAAATATAGATGCCTGAAGTTAGTCACTTAATTCCTGTTTAGGTGCATACGTCACAGGGATTTTATTAGGTACCTGTGTTTGAAAATGTTGGACTTACTTTTGTTTTGTTTTAAAATGTCTGCTTCTCTTCTGCCAGCATATAGTTTCTATGGCTAGAAGGTGCATTATTATTGCTAAAGTCTGGTGGTAGAATTGCTTTGGAAAATATCACTGTATCTGTTGGGCCTCTCAATTTGAAAACCAATATCTTTGACTTTTTCTACAGATCTGCAACCTCTCAGGTCTGTTTTACTGTGGCTGGCAGGAAAGATTAAACTGATTCTAGGCACTCGGGAATGCAAGTACCCTGGGAGGGATGGGTTGAATCTAGGACTTTTGTTGAATGCTTGTATGTGGTTGGCCCACTGGTGCTGTCTTTCTCTGTTACCCTTGTTGAGATATAACAATAGCTTCTCCCTTCAAGAGTTGTTTTCTGGACATCTAAACTTAAGTCTTTGTTTCAATGATGACATCCTAAAGTGATGGGCCACTGGCTGACCTTTCAAGTCGCTGAAGTGGGACACTGACACATCTAAGCTTATAGCATCTGTAAGGGGAAAGAACTCCCCGTCCATGACCCCAGGAAGTCCTGATTCTGTTCTAAGAAATATGCATCTATTATAACAGTGTGATCTTTTTTTCATTGTTTTTGATCAAGTGAGGGAGAAGCGGAGGAGAGTGAACAGGCTCAAAGAAATTGGTGGGGCCCAGTGTTCCTGGGAATTACCACGGATATGTACTATGTGCCTTACTCTAAAACCCTCAAGAACAACTACTTCAAATGCTGTATTAAAAGCAAGAATAATATGATTTTATGATCAGTAGTACAATATGTAGCTATGTGAGCTAAGAGAAGGATAGCTGAATTTATTTATAGGCCTGTTGATAGTATAGTCCGATTGATCGGGAAGTTGATCGAGTAATTCCAGCCCCTACCTGGAGTAGCGCTGAATCAACAAGAGGCCATTTCCCCTTGACTCAGTGCACTGAAGACACTGTGGTAAGTAGGCGTTAGGCAGTCGAAGGTTGATATGCAAATTATTTAAAATAATTTGTGTATCTCCCTTCAACTGCTGCCGAAATCTCCCCGCAGTGTAGACCAGCCCTTTATTTAAGGGAATCTCATGCTGCAGAAGTCAGAAGAGGGTGCTCCTTCACCGGGTCTCCAATGTACATCACAACAAGTTGAGTAGGTACATAATGAGTCGCCTGGCTTATTCTAAGGCATGGAAGCTGCTTGATAAAACGACGCTTGGATCTGATATAGCAGATCCTGTGTGGCAATTAGAGTAAATGCCTGCTGTAGTAAGAAAGGTGTGCAATTCTATGGGTGGCTGCCACTAGTTGCAGGCCACTGAACAGTTTCACTTTTGCACACTTGCCTGTTTAAGTGCTATTGATCAATTTTATTCAACTCTCTCTGTCCTTTCATTTTGCTTCCGCAGAAATGAACAGGGAGCAACGTGGAAAGGGAATCTGGGTTACGTTCTTGTCACATCTGTTTCTGAGAATATGGAAAATTGAACAGAAACCTCTTGACATTTTGTAAATGCTCATTTCAAACACTACCCTCTTGAATTCAGTCTTCTCACCTGCTATCATGGAACCACTACTTTTGTCTCCCTGTCAGGACAGGACTGGAGTGTATATGTCAATTGGGGCTGGGAAAGGGACACACCTCACCCCACAAATGTGTTTTATCCCATTTTCAAAGAGGGATTTGAAGGCTGGGGATATTCCCCCACCCCCCATTTCCTGTCTCCTTCCAAAAAAGGGACTGGTTGTGGGATTCTGACCTATTATAATGTGGGTCAGTCCACCAAAAAAAGGCAGGGAGAGAGACAACAGAAATTAATAGAGCAGAAAAAGCTCTGTGGCAGGATGAAAGCACAGCTTTGGGTAGAAGAGATTTATTGTTGATCCTGAGTTTGAGGTGGGGGTAGTGGGAGCTCTTTTTCAGGGTGAGGTGGTGTATTTGATTAGCAAGGAGTGGGGGAGATTATTAGTAAAAAAGGTGATTTTGTTGTGAAAAGATGAGCAAAGGGGTGCAACTTTGATGTGTGAGGTGGAAGGAGGTAGGATTTGCTTGTTCTGAGTTTGATTCATTGAAATTAGGAAAGAAATCATGTCATGCTGTGGAAGATTAAATTGTTTGCATACAATATACTCTGCTTATGTGCTTAGCCCTTGAATGAACATTTAAAGGAATATGCTATTACCTGAAGTCAGGCATTTAGAGGACTGAACTGATGTATGTTCTCTCTGCTAAGGTTAATGTTTTGCTCATTCATCTCACCCTTATAGGATTTTTTTTCATGTTCCATGCATGGTGTTAATGTTCGAGTAACGTTTTCTGCCTTTTGTTTTACTGCATGTACTTACAGCTGTTGGGAAAGGAAATGATAAATGGACAAAATCTCATGAGTATTCAGAATGATCAGACCTCCAGAGAAATAACATTTTAAAAAGTCACATTTGGACATCTATTTGTTCTCCAATTTAGTTGATATGCAGCCTAGTGGCCTGTGATAGGAACCACAGAATTCTTACATGTTTATGCAAGCTATGTAATTAAGTGCATATGCATGAGTGGCATTCAGTGTGTGTGACCATAAGGACACGTGTGAATTCCAAAAGCACATGAAATTGGTGATATATGACTCCTTTATTGGGCAGAGATTAGGGTGGCTTTATTTCTTGTGAGTGGCAAATCCATGAGTGAGTTATACAGGTCATCCCAACCAAACTTCTGTACTATGCATCATTTAGTCTGTATATGCCACATATTAACTGAAACTACTTCAGAAATGTTTTGGAGAGTTTTAAATATTATCAAGACTGTCTTCTATCTCTCTCCTTGTAAAGCTAGGTGCCTTTGTTGCGAGTCCAATTGTAGAGGACTCAGAGGAAGAAAAATTAGAACTAGTAATATAGTTTATAAATCTTGACTTCTTTGATTGCTGCTACCTAATTGACTGACTCTGGGCTTGCCCACATGGCAAGTTACTATGCTGCAGGCTGGGGGGATGGTATAATCAAAGTGCCCACAATGGCATGTAGCCACTCTGTGACTATTAGCAACAAATTGCTCCAAGGGCTGGTGATGGGACATTAGATGGGGAGGGCTCTGAGTTACTACAGAGAATTGTTTCCCAGGTGTCTGGCTAGTGAGCTGTGCCCACATGCTCAGGGTCTAACTAATCGCCATATTTGAGGTTGGAAAAGAATTTTCCCCTGGACCAGATTGGCAGAGAGGCTTTTCACCTTCTTCTACAGCATTGGGCTCAGGTCACTTGCAGGTGGGGGGAGCCGGCCGCAGCTGGGACCCCAGGCTGCTGCAGCCGGTGCCCCAGCCGAGGATCCGAGGCTGCTGCCGGTGAGGGCTGGCCCTGGCCGCATGGGGCAGGCCAGCCCAGAGGCGGGTCCCAGCCACCTGCCCCACCCCTGGACCTGCCTGCTCTGCCCCAGGGGCGAGGCGGGGTAGCCCAGCAGCTGGGCTTAGGGCTCCTGGCCCGCCCCGCTGCCTTCGGCTCCTTGCCACAGGCAGCAGGGAGCAGGGAAGAGTGTGGCTGTGGGGGGACCTGCGGTGCAGGCTCCGCACTGCCCCGCTGGGAGCAGGACAATGCGGGGCCTGCATAACCGCGGGGCCTGGGGCGATTGCCCTGTTCGACCCCCCCCCCCAGGGATGGCCCTGGGGTGAGGCTCTGTGGCCTCTAATGTGGAAGAGGTCAGGCTAGATGATCATGATGGTCCAATCTGATTTTAAAGTCAGTGAAGGTGTGAATCTACAGTGCACCAGTGTGCCTTGCAATAAACATCCCAGATGGATGTTGCTACAGCACAATGAAAGTCCCAGATGTTACTGCGTGGCAAGCAGCTATATTATGGATTCCCACCATGGCCAGCAATTCAGTAGCTTGCCATGTAGACAAGCCCCCCTCTATGAAATGTACGCATACCTAGTCTATACTAAAACTTCCTCTTGTTGGTTTGTCCTCCTTCCTTCCGGTCTGGTCACTTGTGTAACCCCTGATTGTAAGCTATTTGGGCCAAAGATTGCCATTTACTATGTATTTGTACTGGACCTTGCAGATTCAGGCTCTAATACCACTTGGCCAGTCTAGATTAAAATTAAAACTGTTAGGTAATGTACCGGGTTTTTTTTTTTTAGACAAATAAAGAATCTTTTTAAAGTCCAACTTCTAAATTCTAAGGCCCTTCCAGAGGTAAAAGTGGATGTGTGTGACCCATTGACAGGATCAATAAAAATCAATTTTTTAAAATTTAAATTGCATTTTTGCATTTTGTTTTAAAAAAAATAAACCTAGCTAAAGTGAAAACCGAATTGAATGTAATACATTAATACCTGTATTTAATCTTAGTATAATCTCTTAACACATTTTAAATTTTTAAAAAATGCTGAACTCATGAGCTTTTATAAGAAATGGAGTTAAAGGCTGTTCCTGTATAAATAAAGAATTGGGGAGGACAAGCGTCTAACTTTTGAGGTCAAGCTTTATAAAGTTAGCACAGTAGGTCATGTGCTATGTTAAGGGCTTGTTTGTTTAATAAGAGTAAATTTTGTATTCTGTTGTGTGTTTTTAATTAAATTCTAGCTACTATCCCAATGCAGTTTGACACAAATAATGAGGGAAAAGTGATCTAGTAAATAAGCAATATATCATTCACCATTTTCTAACATACTTTTAAAATGTATGGTTAATAACAATCTGAAAATGTTAAGCTATATAATTGCTTAAATGTGTATTGTTATAGTGCACCCTCTTAAGTATCAAAAAAGTATACCAGGTCTAGTGTAAAAGCCCTATTTACTTGTAAATCAACATGTTTTAATGGTTTTATCAACCAGTGAGAATGCGCCTTTTAGATAATAACTGAAGTACAAATGGAAAAGTTGATTAAAATTGATGATTTAAATAGAAGCTTTCCACTGGATGATTTTTGAATCAGTGATTTAAATTGCCCTGAGGTTAATCAATCCACCCTGCCCATTTGGAAGCTGTAAAGCTTCCTTTTCCAGATGTACAAAGCTCTCAGATTTAGGCTAATTGCAAGAATTCAGACCTTAGACTCTTTGCTGGTGGTGGACTGAGTAGGGAGAAATTCCAGTAGCAGGTGTGGGAAGGAAACATTTTTTTTGTGGCAGGTTAACTAAAACGAAAATTAAACATGATGGTGGATTGAAACTGCTTAAAAATTGGGAATGTTGGAGTGCTGCGGATGGACGTAGATGGATCAGTGCCAGAGCAGAGGACAAGTAAGAAAAGTGCATGAGAAGTTCTGTTCAGCACATGGCTATCACTCTGCGTGCGTGCGTGCGTGCGCACACGTGTTTACAAACACACACGCCCAAATAAATAATATAGGCAAGACTGAACTGTGGAATTTGACCCACAAGGAATGCCACATGACGTTTCCAGGATAACAGTATTGATGGGGTGAAGAGTATCTCCTTAGATCAAGTTTCACTTCCTGGAAGGAGGCTTAGTTGATACAACCCCTTCTTTGGCTAGCTTTGCATATCACTCCTTGCTCCCTCAGCAAATGCTTTAACCTCAGCTGAGATGATCTATTTTAAAAACACAGATTGCATTGTAGATGGCTGTGATGGGGCAGCCCCGCCCCGCACTGCAGGAACCCAGCCGACCCTGTGGGTGGATAAGGCCCCGCCCCTTAAGCCCTGCTGGGCATGCTCAGCCTGCAGTTTCCCTATAAAAGGGAGCAGCTCAGTTCAGTCTGGGCTGACCAGCAAGGAGGAAGGACCTCTGCCAGCAGCTCCTGACTTGGAGGATCTCCCACTGCAAGTAGCAGGAGAGGGAACCCTCAAAAGGGGCCAACTGGAGCCGACGTCCTGGGTCAGCCACCAGGAGCCTGATCCGCAGGCACCTGCTTCAGCCCACGGATCCCAGGATCCCACGGAGCAGCAGCCAACAGTGACCGCGGGAGTCGAGGAGCCCAGAGATGAGCCTAGGCCGAGGGACAACGACTGACCTGGGTAGGAAGTAGCCCAGGGGCCCGCGTTGTGGAGTCGGAGGGGTCGGCAGCGGGGCGGCGTGTTGCGGTCCGGATCCCTGCCGGCCTGGCGCTGGACCCCCGGCGCCGATAGGGCCCTGGGCTGGGACTCGGTAGAGTGGGAGGGCCCGAGTCCCCCTACCCCGGGTGACCCGTCCCGAAGGCCCCCGCCCCTATAACTACCCTACAAAGAGGGCCAGATACTGCCTCTGTGGCCGGTAGGCCAGACTGCCCTGCGAAGAAGGCGAGATACCGACTCTGTGGCCGCTAGGCTGGACTGCCCTGCAAAGAAGGCGAGATATTGACTCTGTGGCCGCTAGGCCAGACGGCCTGGAGCCCAGGAGGGGGCACATTTGGCCGATAAGGTTGCGGACACACCCTCTTGATTTGCACCGCCCCCAGACTTTCCCCACTTGGGGAGCACCGTGGAGGGCGTGGCCCGCGACATTTGGTGGAGAGTGCGGGCAACGGTCGGGCCCTGAGGGAGGGTCCCAAGACAGGGGAATTGATAGTACAAGAACCCCTTTCTTGTTGCTCATTATGAAAAAAAAAGGAAGAAAATGGAGATGGAGTGGCTTCTTAAGTGGCTCGTAGAAAGTCAGCAACAGCAAGCGGCGCAACTGCAACAACAGCAGTCCCAAGTGCTTCAGCAGTTAGCATCACAACAGCAGGCTCAAGCAGCTCAACAGCTAGAACAGCAGCAGCAGCTGATGAGGTAGCTGGCCACTCAGTACGAGGCCCATCAGGAGAAGCTGGCTCAGCAAATGGCGGCATTGTTGAGACCCGCGACAAATCCTGGCCCTATCCCCGGCGGAGTAGAGGTAACAGGTAACCTTGGGAGTTTACCCCTTCGGCTAACTAAAATGGGGCCAGGGGATGACCCAGAAGCCTACCTGGTTACATTTGAATGAGTCGCCACCGCGGCATGGTGGCCCCTTGAACACTGGACGACACTCCTTGCCCCCTACTTGACTGGCCCGGCTCAAAAGGCATATCGTAATCTAGACCCTCAGGCGGCTTTGGATTATGCCCAAGTTAAGGATGCTATCCTGGATCAAACAGGCGTGAGCCCCGAGACCTTCTGTCAGTGGCTCTGACATGCACACTATCCCCAGGGGGCCCGGCCGAGGGCAGTAGCCCAGCAGATCCGGGATGACTGTGAGAGATGGTTGGAACCTGGAAAGCATACCAGCGCCCAGGTTGCGGAATGTATTGCGCTGGAGCAGTTTGTGCAGGTCCTGCCCACTGGAGGAAGAGAATGGGTCCAAAGACACCGCTCCCGAACCTTGGGAGAGGCAGTCTCCTTGATGGAGGATTATTTGGCCGCCGAGAGGCCAGCCCAACACCCTCAGAATTGAAGGAGCCCACAACCCAGTGGCAGCCCGGAGAAGGGGAGAAGCTATAAAGCCAATACCAGGAAACCTTCACTTCCCATGCAGCGCTTTGTCCACGACGGTGATCGGGACCAGGGGTGATCTGCCCGACAAGCGGAACCTGCAGCGAAAGGAAGTCCCCCCCACTGACCCACCCCGACTGCAAGGGGGGTCTCGAGCCAGCAGGGGCCGAGATCGATGCTGGGAGTGTGGACAGGAGGGTCACTTCCGCCAGGGCTGTCCGTACATGGACTGTAATTATGGACAGGTATGTGTAGTCGGAACAAGGGCTCGAAATCGGACCCCCACAAAAACGAGTTGTCCCGGCCCGAGTGGAACAGATCCTTACTTGCGCTCTTGTAGACACGGGCTGCAGTCAAATGCTAATCTGGGAGGGATTAATCCCAGACCTTCGCCCTGGGGGGCCATCGGTACATCTCCAGTGTATTCATGGAGACATCCGACCATATCCCACAGTGCGGGTGCATCTTACAATTGGGCAGCGGACAGAGGTCATCAGCGTAGGGGTGATTCCGAACTTGGCATATCCCGTAGTGTTGGGCCAGGATTGGCCAGAACTAAAGGACATATTACATCAATGTGATTTGCCCCCACCGACGAAATCCCCCTCTAAATTGATGAAGATGGAGCTACGCGGACACCCCTCTGGGTCAGACTCCGGGACAGAGGCTACAGCCAACCCCTCTCCAGGTGCGGGCCCCTCACCCCACTTAGACGATCCGGGGGAGGATGCCCAGAAGGAGTTGGAAAAGGACGGAGAGTTCGTTCAAGAACAACGGGAGGACCCGAGTTTGAGTAGGGCCTGGGAGCAGGCGACCACCCTTCCCTTAGCAGCAGACCAGAGTGGTGCCAACCCACAAGGACCACAATTTGAGATACGAGCGGACCGGTTGTATCGAATAACACAGGATCCATAGACTGGCGAGAGTATTTGCCAGTTATTAGTACCCCGGCGTCTGCGACGAGACCTATTACATCTAGCGCATGAAGTGCCATGAACTGGGCACCTGGGACGCGAGAAAACGTTCCAACGGGTGGCGCGACGCTTTTACTGGCCAGGCATTCACCAGGAAGTAAGGAACTATTGTGCCTCCTGCCCTGAGTGTCAACGGTCAGGCCCAGCCGGAGTGCCTCGGGCCCCCCTTGTGCCCCTTCCGGTGGTAGGTACGCCCTTCGAGCGCATTGGCATGGACCTGGTAGGGCCCTTAGAACGTAGCCAAACAGGAAATCGCTTTATTTTGGTCGTTGTTGATTATGCCACTTGATACCCGGAGGCTGTCCCCTTAAGGACCGCCACGGCCGCCAATATTGCAACCGAGTTGAAGAAGATGTTTGCAAGGGTCAGGATACCTAAGGAGATCTTGAGTGATCAGGGCACTAATGTTTCATCTAAATTAATAGGAGAGCTATGCCGCCTTATGAACATAAGAAGCATAAGAACCTCAGTATACCACCCCAGACTGATGGACTGGTCGAGAGGAATGGCACTTTGAAGTCCATGCTTTGCAAATTTGTAGAGGAGGACCTCGACACTGGGTTACCATGCTGCCTGCTCTTCTGTTTGCCATCCGGGAGGTCCCGCAGGCCTCAACAGGGTTCTCACTTTTCGAGCTCCTCTATGGGTGACAACCCCGAGGAATCCTTGATCTGTTACGAGAAGAGTGGGAAGCGCAGGAAACGAGGGTCCAAGGTACCATACACTATATACTAAACCTCCGGCAGCGCCTCCAGACCCTGGGTGCATTCGCCCAGGAGAACTTAAAACAAGCCCAGGAGCTGCAGGAGCGGCATTACAACCGAGGAGCCAAGACCCGTGTCTTCGAACCTGGTGATCGGGTCTTGCTGTTATTGCCTACCACTGAATCAAAACTGTTGGCTAAGTGGCAAGGCCCTTTTGAAGTGTCCCGGCGAGTTGGGCCAGTAGACTATGAGATTGTTACCCGAGCGCCGCAAGGACAAACGTATATACCACGTGAATTTGTTAAAAGCATGGAAAGAACGGGAAGCCATGTGGATTGCCCCACCAACCCTGGAACCCAAGTTGGGTCCCCTGGCGGGGGGAGCCCCAGGACCCGGGGCCAGCAGTGATTGGACACGATCTCAACCCGGGGCAGCAAAAACAGGTACAAGACCTCTTGCAGGGATTCTGGGATGTCCTATCAGCACATCCCGGACGGACCAATCTAGTGTGTCACCACATCGCGACCCCCCCAGGACAAAAGGTAAGGAGTGACTTACGGCCCCTACCCTATAAAATGTGGGCGGAGGTGAAGAGGGAGCTTGCAACTATGCTTGAGATGGGAGTAGTTGAAGAGTCCAAAAGTGAACGGCGGAGCCCCAGAGTCCTGTTACCAAAGCCTGATGGAACCGTACGGTTTTGTATAGACTTTAGGAAGGTGAATGCGATCTCCCGGTTTGATGCCTATCCAATGCCCCGCATAGATGAGCTGCTGGAACGGTTGGGAGGGGCTAAATACTTATCAACATTAGATTTAACGAAGGGCTACTGGCAGATGCCACTGACGCCTAATTCACGGGCAAAAACTGCTTTCCCCACCCCATTCGGACTCTTCCAGTTTGTCACCATGCCTTTTGGGCTACATGGAGCTGCAGCCACCTTTCAGCGGCTAATGAACAAAGTGTTGCAACCACACGAACAATATGCCGCCGCTTATATCGACGACATAGAGGTCTACAGTAATAACTGGGAAGACCACCTCTGCCACCTCGCCCAAGTATTCGAGGCCCTCCGGGATGCCAAGCTTACCGTCAGTCCCTCCAAGTGCCACCTAGGACAGAGGGATGTAACCTGTCTCGGATACGTGGTGGGAGGGGGTACCCTGAGACCGCTGATGGATAAAGTCCAGGCATTAGCAGAGACTACAGCCCCGAGAACTAAAAGGCAGGTACACCAGTTCCTGGGTCTGGCTGGCTACTACTGCCGGTTTGTGCCGGACTTTGCAATGATTGCAGCCCCTCTTTCAGGTTTAACTAAGAACTCGGAGCCCAAACAGGTGCGTTGGACAACCCGGTGTGAGGAAGCATTTCAGACTTTGAAGGAACAGCTAATGCGACAACCGGTGCTAACTCATCCTGACTTTAACAAGGACTTTGTGTTGCAAACAGATACTTCACGAGTGGGGCTTGGCGCCGTGTTATCTCAGGAGGTGGATGGAGAGGAACACCCTAGACTATATTTAAGTCGGAAGTTATTTCCCAGGGAGACGGGTTAGTCTACCATTAAAAAAGAGGCCTTGGCAGCGAAGTGGGCCATAGATGCCTTGCGCTACTACCTTCTAGGGTCCAGTTTTACATTGGTCATGGATTACGCACCATTGAGATGGCTGCACGCTATGAAGGATATGAACCCACGGATCATGCGATGGTATCTGGCCCTCCAGCCATACAACTTTAAAGTGGCCCACTAACCAGGTAAAAAGCATGCGAATGCGGATTTCTTCTCCAGGTTGGGAGAGGAGCAAGAAGACCGGCCCCCAAACCCTGTCATAAGAGGAGGGGTGTGTGACGGGGCAGCCCCGCCCCGCACTGCAGGAACCCAGCAGACCCTGTGGGTGGATAAGGCCCTGCCCCTTAAGCCCTGCTGGGCATGCTCAGCCTGCAGTTTCCCTATAAAAGGGAGCAGCTCAGTTCAGTCTGGGCTGACCAGCAAGGAGGAAGGACCTCTGCCAGCAGCTCCTGACTTGGAGGATCTCCCACTGCAAGCAGCAGGAGAGGGAACCCTCAAAAGGAGCCAACTGGAGCCAACATCCTGGGTCAGCCACCAGGAGCCTGATCCGCAGGCACCTGCTTCAGCCCACGGATCCCAGGATCCCACGGAGCAGCAGCCAACAGTGACCGCAGAAGTCGAGGAGCCCAGAGACAAGCCTAGGCCGAGGGACAACGACTGACCCGGGTAGGAAGTAGCCCAGGGGCCCGGGTTGTGGAGTCGGGTGGTCGGCAGTGGGGAGGCGTGTTACGGTCCGGATCCCCGCCGGCCTGGCACTGGACCCCCGGCACCGATAGGGCCCTGGGCTGGGTCTCAGGAGAGTGGGAGGGCCCGAGTCCCCCTACCCCGGGTGACCCGTCCCGAAGGCCGCCGCCCCTATAACTACCCTACAAAGAGGGCCAGATACTGCCTCTGTGGCCGCTAGGCCGGACTGCCCTGCAAAGAGGGCGAGATACCGACTCTGTGGCCGCTAGGCCAGACGGCCTGGAGCCCAGGAGGGGGCACATTTGGCCGATAAGGTTGTGGACACACCCTCTTGGTTTGCACCCCTCCCCCAGACTTTCCCCACTTGGGGGGCACCGTGGAGGGCGTGGCCCGCGACAATGGCAAAAAACCACATATGATTCTCTGTTCCCTTTCCTAATTACTTCAGGGGCAAAGTTAGCTCTCCACGGCGATCAGAATATATCTAGTCTTGTTATAAACTGGGTCTGGTTCAGAACAGGTCAGTTGGGGCATAAATATTTACAAGGACAGAATTAAGTTTTGTAGGACCTTGAACCTAGTGGATGCCTAGTTGGGGGAGGAGGGGTCTGAGCTTCAGGTGACTTCTAGGGAGTAAAGAATTCAGCTTGGACTCCCCTTTCCTGTTGTACTATTTTTGTTAGGCTGCTGCACCAGAAGTGTGCTTTATGTAGTAAATGCAGAGTGCGCATGTGCACATGCGTGCACCTGTATATCCCTTTTAGTTAACGGTTTTGAAATCTAGATTTATTTTTGGTGAAAGATGCTGGTTTGATGGTGTTGGAGGGTGATGGCCCCTGTGTTCCCAGGAGTGGTACAGGACTAACAGTACCAAAGTTCCCATTATATTATACATTGTTCCCATACAGTGGGCGTTAGCCCTGACACAAAAAGATAAACTGAACTGAGGCTATGTCTTCCGTGCAAATATAACAACCTAAAAATACACTTTATTATTTATGCTGCAAAAAGGCTCTTGATGTAACATCCTAGTGGAGACAGGGACAGGTAGTTTTAACTCAATGTAGCCAGTCGAGGTCAACCCTTGAGCAGGTGTGTGAGGAAAGTTTTCAAAAACTGGGCATATTTAGTCTTGAGAAGAGAAGATTGGGGGGGGGGGGCCGCCTGATAAGTCTTCAAATATGTTAAGGACTGTTATAAAGAAGATTGAGATCAGTTGTTCTCCATGTCTCTGAATCGGGTTAGCCTGCAGCAAAGATGATTTAGGTTACATGGTAGGAGAAAAACTTTCCAACTATAAGGGCAGGTAAACTCTGGAACCGTCTTCCAAGGGAGGTTGTGGAATCCCCATCATTAGAGGTTTTTAAGAACAGGTTGAATAAATACCCAGCCCTCTGTATAGGGGGCTGGACCAGATGATCTCTCAAAGTCCTTTCTATCTCTGTATTCCTGTAATTCTGTTTCCCCACACAGACACACAGCTGTGATTTACCTTGATTAGATGCATACATGTAAAAACTGCACTGCATTGTTTCCTGTAGGATTTTCTAATGAGAGATTGCTGCAATCCCACTTTTTTCCTGTAGCGAAGGCACTCCCAAAGCAACTTCTTGCAGATGTTGAATAATCACTTTCAGCCACTGTTACTTTGGTTTCTAGCTAAACCAGTGCCTGAGAAGTGAAATGATTCCTCTCCCGTTTAAAGAATAGATTAGTGGGCACAGGGCAATCGTGTCCAAGAGAGAACATCATATTCCTTTCCCCCTCTTTCGTGCTGCTTTTGAAATGCTAAGGATACCTCTATGTGGCAGTGGGAGTCTCAATGCAATTGACTGAATGTTCCTGTATGAGTGTTATATGAATTATAGATCAGTTCCACATCAGCCAGGTACAGTCCTGCACTGATGCAAATATGTGGATCCACATCCGATCTGCATCAGCAAGAAATGGTCTGTGGATTTCTGCATCACATCCGTGGATGTGGATGTAATGCAGATATCCACAGATCTGCAGGACTTAATTCATCTGTAGAGCTCTGCGTGGATACAAATATGTGGATCTGCAACCAATCTGCATCTGCAAGAAATGGTCTGCAGATATATGCATTGCATCTGTGGATGCAGATATCTGCCAATATAATGTAGATATCTGCAGATTTGCAGGGCTTTACAGACAGGGGGGTATGTATCTGTGGACCCACAACCTCATTACAACTATCCAGGTGAATTCCTATTAAAGAAATGGGATTTTCTGTTCACCAAGCCATGTACATATTTTTCCTATATGTTCTTCATGCATTGTATCTTTTTTTTTTTTTTAAAGTGAATTGAAGATGAAGAAGGTTTCAAGGTGAGAATTAAAGAGGGGAAGTGCCTCAGAGGAAGGAAATGGGAAAGAATTCCAGATAGGTGGAGCAGAATATGAGAGAGTTCTGCCCCTTTTACCTCACCCCAGAGTGAGGGAGAGCTACAACAAGACAGACACAAAAGAAGGCAAGATTGGAGGAGAAGACGGAGCAGGCTCAGAGGGTAGTTCTAAAGTTAAGATTACCCCCTCACATACATATATTACAACAATTAAGTCTTGATCACCTACTATTTCTCAAATATACCACATGATTTTTGCTACAACTAGGGAGACACATCAGAGTGAACAACAACAGAATCCTGTGGCGTAATGCTTCTTTCATTTTTTTCTATTCATGCTAATGACATTTTGTAATGATTCTGTCTGCTTTTACTGAGTAAGACAGGGTAACTTCTCTTCCCTAACATATGTATTCTGTTAATTTTGCAGGATCCAAATACTAGGTGTTCTGCTTAACCAACCTCACAGTCTTAGGTTGGTGCATTTCAGTAGAGAGAAAGTTAAATGTGAAGCTAACTTAACTGCAAATTTTATTTTAGTGACCTATGTATCCTATCAAGATTTCACTATCTCTTGATCTGTTAGTTTTGTCTAAAATTAATTACCCCCCCACCCTCAAAAACAAACAAACAAAAAACCCAAAACAAACAAACAAAAAACCCCCCACGAAAACCCAGCCATAAAACTTACTGTGCACTTTTCATACAAATGACTTTCCTGGACTCTATACGTAGATTAGAATACAGTACTCCAAAATGTTACATGTGTTTAAGGCTGTGGAAAAAGTGATTACAGAATACAATTTGAAAACCAGAGGGGTAATTGTGTTAGTCTGGTTCAGCAAAACAAACAAGAAGTCGTGTGGCACTTTTTTAAAGACTAACAAATTTATTTATTGTGTTAAGCTTGTGATGAATAAGTTTGTTAGTCTTTAAAAGTGCCACAGGGCTAGGATTACCAGATACCAAAGCATGGAAAGGAGGACAGGGAAGTTCGAAAAGGAGTACATGGAGAAAATGTAGTATTAATATCTGCCTGGCCCCGCGGCCCCTTCCACGCTCCTCTGCCCGCCCCCGCGGCCCCTTCCTGCCTTCTCCGCCACCCCCCATCGCCCCCGGGGCCCCTTCCCAGCCCCCCTTACCTGGCTGGAGGTCTGGAGCTGCAGTGGTGGCCGGCAGAGCCGCTCCTGGGCCAGGCCCCTTCCGCCCTGAGCACGCTTTGTTTGAGCATCCTCAGAGCAGGAGGTTTGAAACTCCCCAGCCTGGCCGCAGCAGGACAGGGTGGAACAAGCGTTCTGCCCAAGTCTGCTGCTTTGCTGGGCCTCTGGGCGGAACACAGCGGAAGGCAGCGTTCCGCCCCGATTTTGGCTGTGATCCGCGGATTAGCCGACCCCAGCTTTTCAAGCATATTTTGGATTCTAAAATTCTTGGTTTATATGCGAGCATATACGGTAGCGTCATATAAAAAACTTAAATTTTAATCATAAGTTAAAAGCCGGGCAAAATCACGTATTTTTAAAATGCCTTGCAGATGGAGGGTGTGAATGTAAAAAGGAGGACATGTCCTTTTGCCGGACGTCTGGTAACCCTACACAGGACTCCTTGTTTGTTTAGTTGAAAACTAGTAGCAAATCATATAAGTAAAGATTGTGCTTAATGTATAGTCACAAGGGGGCAGTATTAAGATTGCACATCCAACCTAAACTTGAGCATTTTCCTGACTTTTGAGTACTTAACTAAATCACCTTTTATATTCTGTTAAAATAAAATACTCAGAAAAAAACAGCCTAAGTGGTTCTTTGATAAAGAAAGAGACAAAAAACACAAAGGAGAAGCTTTGCTTTCCAGGCCTTTGAACCTCTGCTCTCCAGCAAAAAAATTGTAAAATATATGTTTCCGATCATGGAATGTAGAGAATTTGGTTAGAGAACAATGGAAGCCATGGCTCCATTTCTGCACACCTCACCAAGTCCAGAACAGCAAGCCCGTCCGCTGTGAATTTCAGGAGCTCTGTCATTTGGAAGGGTGCTAATAGCATCTTACTCACCTGCAGAGCTCCTGAAGTGCATTAAAGCAAGGATCTCTACTTTGCAGTTTATTAAGTCCACAGATCCTCTCTCAACACTGGGATGGTTTACTAGGTCTGCCAAGATGGCAGCAGCTCTTATTGTGGCCCTAGTTCACTTGGCCATGGTCCTTTTACGCTAGGTAAAAGTCAGAGACTCTCCATACTGTGGCTAACACAGGCTCAGTTGTGTCAGTATTAGCAATTTTGGGGTCTCTAGCATGTGTTGAGTTAAGGCTGCCAATGTGTTTTTCTAAGCAGCATTTTAATTAGACTCGATCCCTATCTAGGGCTTAAAAAAAAAAACAAAAAACCCTGTAAGCAATTACAACCCTATTTGCACTAGGATTCCCAGTGTTGTTAGTACTGGTGCAGCTGCATCAATGTTAGCTAGGATGGGAATTTTTTGTTACAGATTTCCTAGTATAAACTGTGCTGGTGTGCAGGAGCCCTCTTTCAACCCTTTCACCTCTTACAAGATCTACAGAAGTGCTTCCCTTCAGCCCCCCCTAGTCCCTACCGATTTGCAATGTCATGACTGACTGGACTTTTGACTTAGTTAACCATGGATGCATCTGCTGTGAACCCTATCTAGATAGGCACTGATGAACTTTATGGAAATATCTATTGCTTTTGCTTAGCGTGGGCTTCTCAAAGGCTTAGAATGCTGTCCAATCAAAACCGGTTTCCTAAAGAACCAGTAGTCCTCTGTGAGGACAACTTCCATCCAAGTTTCAGTATTCAAACCACAGATATTTTTTCCTGTAAGGCTGTTTGATTTTCAGAAAAAGTGAGGGGAAACAGTTCAGCTATTTTTGAGAATGAGACCATACAACACACTTTTCCTATTCTAAAAAAAAATTCGTTCCAGTTTTTAGATTAGGAAAAAGTGCATTCTCATGCTCAAAAATATAGCGAAACTGTTTTCCTTCACTTTTCTTTTTGTTTTTAAATCACCCTTTGTCAGAGACCAGGTTGAAATGTTTTGTTTGATGGGGGAAGGTTTCAGAAAAAGCACAGCAATTGGAAGGCATGGGCAGGACGGAAGAGGGGATGGGTGGAGAGGAAAACTCATAAAGGAAGGATTGGAAATAATTTTGCAGGTCCATGTACTGTATGTTTTCTTCTCAGCCATTAACTCAGCCAGCATTTGGTGCATTTCTGTAGAGAAGAATTTTAATTGTGAAGCTAACTTACCTGCGAGTTTCGGTGACCTATATTAATGGATGAATTAGTTTAAAAGGAACCTACCTATTCCACCCCCCCCTCACCCCCAGTGTACCTTTGTTTTCCTTCTCCTTGCAAAGGCTTGTCCTACAGTACAGTGTTAAGGTGATATAAAATAGCTTACATCAATCTAATTATATCAGAGTACATACTACATCCTCGCTTCCCTGGGTGTAAGTGCCCTACCACACCCATGTAATAACTCCACCGCCACAAGAGGATGGTGTCTGTGTTGTTAGGACGATGCTGTGTCCCTCTGGACACTGCGGGGTACTTACATCAACTGTTGGCTGTCATTCTTGGTAATTTCACTACTCCAAGCTAGAGCTGTGAAATTGACAAAAAAGCTGGGTGGGTGGAGGGCTCTGGCTAGAATCCAGCTGTCCCTGGGTCCCTGACCCTAGCTCCTCCAGGTGCTCCCCGTCCTCACAGGCTTTTGGCTCCCCACGCACAACAGCCGCTGGGAACATGTCTGCTCCCCTCTCCTCTGAACTCTTGGCTCCCCACTCCTTGCCAAGGCACCACCCCCACCCCTCCCCACTGTTCCTCTTATGTCTGTAGAAGCGCTCCTGGTGAGGACCCGCACTGCCAACAGAAGACGGGCAGTGTGGATGTGAACTGCCGCAGTAATTACTAAACTAGGTCGTAATTAAGTTTTGGCATAGATATGCCTGAAGAAAGAAGAAAGCGGGCAGAATTCTTTCTCTAGGGAAGATCAGGGACATTATTGGTCGCACAGGCAAGCCTTTGATTTGGAAACAGTATGGCCTTAGCAGGGTGACCTAGGAGCATGTGTATTGGGCATGTGAGAACACACCTCAAATAGTGTTGGTAATTAATGAAGGACGTTTTCCTTTGGAATTTTATGGGTCCAGTTCCCCCTTGGAATACAGTCAGACCTTGGGCTGCTAGAGGGGCTGTTTCAGATCAGACGTAAACCTAAGGCTCTGGCCATTCAGGGTATATAATGACTCAGGCACATCTCGGAGTGTTTACTGTGTAGAGGGTGTGCTAGCCACATTCCTATCTGGATAATTTAGATTCTGCCTACTTGAATTCTCTGCAGTGCTAGATGGATGCAGTGTTCATCACGTCCTGCCTGTCTGAACCATTTTGTAGAAGGAGGGTGGTGTTCGCACTGTTAAGTATCTGCAGGGTTTCACCCTGGAGGTGGCTGGGTTTCGCAGGTAGGTGAGTGATGCTTATATATCCTCACCCACCCATCTCATGGGTGCGATGAGTGCTTGACCGAGTTCTGTGTGGAAATCTTTCGAAGATCACACATGAAAAACGTGGTATAAATGGATAATGTTATTACTTCTGCATCCATTCAGTTAAGATTAATCTCTACCTTTTTGTTCCTCCCCTTTGGGTTTGACAGAGCTCAGCTTGGAGGTGGCTCTGTGGAAAACTAGGTGGAACAGCTTCCCAGTAGGCAAAATGATATTGGTGACTGGAGTCATGTCAGCACCCGAGCTGGGTTCCATGGCCACCACCCCAGTTGCAGCCCCCAACTTCTCTTGGATGCCTGATGACGGCAGCCCCACGGCTATGGAGCAGCCCATATTTCTAATGACCACCGCAGCTCAGGCCATCTCAGGTTTCTTTGTGTGGACAGCTTTGCTCATCACTGGACATCAGGTAAGAATCCCTTGGCATTTGGTCTCTGTAACTCCCCTTACCGTCCCCCCTCCAGACTGGATGAATACACAGATATGAGGGATCTCTCTGCTGGCTGTGGGAGAAGAGATGGGGATGCCCTGGCTCTGGAGTTGTGCCAGATCCCCATGTTTTGGGAGTTATTAGAATCCTTCCTGCTGTTGCCACTGACTCACCGTCTGGCTCTCTCAGCCCTCCTGCCCCACATTGAGGAGTCACTGAGAGAGCTAATCTTGCATCTTGGTGAGGGGTAGAGGTGGTGAATAATTTGTTAGCCTATAACTCAGTAAAGGGGACTGCTGCATAGGACTGCACAAAGCTGTACCATGGGAATGTCAGACAGGGATTCTTTTGCTTCATGTGGATCCAGGGATTTGCTAGAAGGGCCGTATATGAGTTGTGGAGGTGCCTACACATAGTTGCTTAATGATCTGCTCTGTTTCCTGAGTGTGCTAATAGGCAAGGAGGAAGCAAGAGGAGAAACAGAACCCCACCTCTGGGGAGGAGCAATATTTGTGTATATGGGGAAGAGGAAGAGTCTGAGCTTTTGTGCACATGGCATCATTCTGTGCTTAGGGTTGCAGTGTCAAGGTATCTAGGTAACTGCCTACACATAGTGTCTCATCTTTTCCGTTGTCTTCAGGCTTGTAATAATCAGACTTTGCTAGCAATGAGCCCCAGGGCACAGACAAGTGCGGAGAGGGAGGGCATTGTAAAAGATGGAGGATCAAGCATCTTTCCGCCTAGCTCTCATTAGCAGAGGCACAAGGGGATTGCAGCCAGGTAAGACCATTGACCCATTTGGTCTGTTATCCTGCCTTCAGCAGTAGTCAAGATCTGTTGTCATAGTTACTGAGCTAGCTGCAAATCTGTCCCTTTTCTGGCCTCTCTGAGTGCACCCCTTCAGGTCTCAGTCCTTGTGCTAAACTTCTCCTGGGGAGGAATTCTGCAACTCTCCCACTTTTAGACCAGAGGTTCCCCAACCACTATTTCCTGCCCTGGCAGGTCTGATTGAGTTTTGACACCAGCACTTCTTCATTTGGGGAGTCTGTGGCCAGTCAGCATCTTAAAAAGAAGTTACTAGTTATTTTAACAGTAGAGCAAAGAATTTAGAGACCAAGTGTTTTAACAACTAAAAGTCTGTATGCATCTCTGTCTTCCCAGCAGGCCTAACTTCTTCAGACACTTGCAACAGGATATCTCAGGCCTTGACAAATCTCCCTACACCTGGGAGCCAGCCTCAAAACTTAGGCGTCCTAGGTATGAGGCAGTGAAGTGACCCCTGCTGCCAGGAGACCCCCACCACTTCTTCCAGTGGCTGTACAGAGTGTGCAGGACCCCCTGCAGCCAAAAAGCTGCTGTGGCCACTGACTCTCTTCAGTGGCGATGCGCAAACACCCCTCTTCTCACTCCATTCCCCACCCTCGTAAACAAAAGACGCTGCTGTGCTTTCAACGGCAGGGGGTGGGGGGAAGAGACAGCAGTGCTGAAAGTGTTAGCACCGCTGGCTTTTTTCTTAGGCATCAGCAAGCATTCACCTCCCCAGCTGCCTTGGCACTACTAGGTGCCAGAGCAAAATCCTGGGCACCATAGCAACGTGGCACCCAGCATTTGTCAAGCCCTGGGGTATCAGGAATTCTAGTCTGTTTCCCCTGAGCAATTCCCCTCTCTCCTGAGAGAGTATTCCTTTTTAAACCATCCAGAATCCTGTCATTCTGCTGTGTGCAAGCCTTTTCCTGTCCTGGTTCAAACCAATTTTGTAGAAGTCAAAATCTTCGAAGGTGGTAGTCCTGGAATTGTCCCTTAACACCTCTCAAGTGTTTGCGGAGAGTTGACTTATCCTGAGCTGTTTTTTTTCCTTCCTGCTTGGGTTTCCTGACAGCCAGCCCATTACCAGACCAGCATGTGATATTCATAAGTTATTCACAAGCCACTCCAAATCCATCCCATCTGTTCTTTCAGAGGAATGTGAACACCCACCTCTCCCCAGAAATACACCTGGCCATTTGAGTAGTAGTACAAGGGGATGTGGGGCCAGGTGACAGGGTGCTCTATTCACCGCTGGAAGGCACCACCTCCTGGCAGTTCTGGGATTAGCTCAGTCAGGTGGATGCCTCTTCCAGTGGATTCCTACCATCTTTCTTCTCTGCAGCCCCTCTCTTGGTCTTAGGAACTGCAGCTGTCTTCTTCATGACTCACTCCTGTGGCCAGGTCACCATTGTGGTTTCCCCTTCCATTGGAGAGGGTTTTAAGGTTCCTGCTCTCCAGCAGTCTTAGGCAATCTTCTGCTTCACTGCCTCCTGGTGTCACTTCCTCTGGGGCTGGTTGAGGAACCAGGGCCTACCCTCAATTCTAGGTTTCATCTCAGGGACCCGGTATACAGCAGCTAAGGTCCATTCCTTGCACTTTGCTGTCTTTCTCTGAGCTGCTGCCATAGCTCCTAGCCATCCCCAATCCTCTAGATTTAACCTTCCTTTCACTCCCTCCCCTCAGGTGTAGCTTTAGGCAACATATTAGTCCTTCAAACACTCCTTCCTCCCTTCCCTCAGATGGTGACTGCAGCCTTCCCTCTACTCTCCGGTTCCATTTTCCTCTCTCTCACAGGTGAGCTTCTCTCTAATTAGCCGCCTCCAACCTAAATCCCCCTCCATGTGCAGCCTAATTAATTTATTGGTCAGTGTACACCCCATCACACGGCAGGATATATAGGTGATAAGATTTTGCCATGATTTATGAGGCTTAATTACCTCCTAGTCTTAGTTATGTCAGCTATTAATTCATTAAACGATGAGCCATTTACTGTTTTAAATCATCTAGCCTGAAGTGCCTGCCTTGATGACCTCCTGTGCCAGTGAATTCCACGAGCAGAATTCTGCTACGGAAAGGAGTAGCAGGAAATGTTTGATTTGCTTTATCTCCTTTTTTTTCTGAGGCAACACCTGGTCACCCTATCTCGGCCAGTGTTCTCTGGCTGCCAGCACAAATCCAATCCAACATTCTCTTCTCTTGTCTTCAGGTGAACTGTAACCCACAGTGGGAAATACATGCCTTGAAATGTATGAACCTGTGTTCAGTACCTGTGAATTATTAGATTCCAGAGAGGTGACTGTGAGTTGGAAAATCACAGTGTATTGCAGAGGCAAATAATCTAGGGAGGTTTGAAAAGAGATTGGTCACTGATGAATAAGAGTAAGCATAGTGGCACTAGCTTAGGTAACAATAAGTGCCATCGATCCTCCTATTTCAGGGGACACCTTAATCATCTGGTGGGAGTAGGAAAAAACCCTTCCCCCATGTTATAGCATTGCACAGCTTGGGTTTTGTGCTTTTCCCAGCAGAATCTAGTGTTGTAAGGATCAGAGGCAGAGTGCTGGATTAAATGTGCCATTGGTTTGTCCTGTTGCATTTCCTGCCTGACATCTCCTTGTGCTCCATGCAGACATTGAAAGACTCTAGTGATGTCCCTGAAATTCTGAGAGGGAAACCTAGAGTCACTTGAACTGTGACACTCAGAATCCTTGGGGATGGGTGGGTATTACTTGTGTTATTGTAGCACCTCGGAGCCCTAGTCATCAACAGACCAGGACCCTGTTGTGCCAGGTGCTGTGCAAACACAGAACAAAGAGATGGTTCGTGCCCCAAGGAGCTTACAATCTAAGTATAAGAGGAGAGACCACAGATGGATATGGAGAGGCAGAGGAGTACAAGAAACAATGAGGCAGTATTGGTCTGGGTGACAGGCTCAGCACACCAGCTGCCTACTAGTCGAATTTTTTGTAGGCGTTGCTGCAAAGGAGAGTTTTTAGGAGGGATGGGAAGATGGACAACGAGGTAGCTTTATGAATGTTCATGGGCAGCTTCTTCCAAAGCAGGAAGGTGCTTGTTTCAAAATGTAACGAGTGGGGGATGGAGGCTGGCAGCATGGGCTGACTGGACTGAGCACTGGTCTTCTGATACTGAATGAGAGATGATAGATGAGGTGGGGTTTGGTTGTAAAGAGCCTTGAAAGTGAATCTAAATAGCTTGTGTTTGGTATGGGAGAAAAGAGGGAGCCATGGAGGGTTTCAAGAGGAGGGATGACATGGTCCAGGTAACAGGTTAGGAGACTAATCTCTGCAGCAGCATTCTGAATGGGTATGAACAAGACGATTGCTTTTGTCAAGGCCAGAGAAAAGGATGTTGCAGTAACTGAGGCGTGACATGATGAGAACCTGGATGAGAGTTTTAGCCATGTGGACAGATAAGAAAGGCCATATCTTAGACGTAATGTGAAAGGAATCTGGAAGATTTAGACGTTGCCAGGGTGTGAGGACGTTGAAGGAGTCAAAGTTGATACACACCCAGGTTTTGGGCCCAAGTGGTAGGTAGGTTGTTTGTGGTGTCCACAGTCATCCAAAAAGGAGGAAGCAAGGAGGACTGGGTGTGAAGCTGGAAAGCTGTGTTGTAGCCAGCCATGCTGAGTTTGAACTGGCAATTAGACATCTATGAGGAGATGTTGGAGAGACAAGGCTGAGACTTTAGAATGGAGAGAAGGAGGTGGGTCTGGAGTAGAGGGGTAGATCCATGAGCCATCTGCATGAAGGTGGCTATGCAATTTGAGTTGGCCAGTGAGATTGCTCACAGATAGGGTGTAGAGCAGGGGTCCCAAACTCAAATCACCACGAGAGCCACATGAGGACTAGGATATTGGCCTGAGGGCTGCATCATTGAAACCTTTTCATACAACAGTTTTTAAAACCCTGAAGGGCCACCAGTTTATTTAATTAAAATTAAATTAAAAATTAATGAATCAAATTCAAAGTGATTGTAAATAAAAATAATTAATTGGGTTTAATTAATTGAATTTGAATTAATTTTTAATAGAAATTTAATTTTTAGAAAGGTCTTCAAATCTTTTTTTAATAGGTTTTTAATTAGCCTGGCTCCCGGCTGCATGCTGGGACCCGGGCAGAGCTCTCCACAGGACCTCATGGAGCCTCCTACAGCACGGAGCCCCCATGGGAGCCCTCCCCACACCCCCAGACTCCCTTCCTGCCAGCGCACCTGAGCCCTGACCTGGCCCTGGGAGCTGAGTCTGCCTGCTCCAGTCGCCTGGCCCACTGTGCTGCCCCCGCTGCTGCAGGCCAGGGTTCCACCTGGTCTGGTGAGCAGCATGGCGCGGCTCCCAGGTGGTGGTTGGCTCCTGCCTGGCAGTGGCTGCTGAGGCCCCTCAGTGGGGAGGCGGGGGGAGCAGGGGGCGTGGTGTGGCCCAGAAGCACTGCCCACGGCACTGAGCTCGACTTGGTCGGTGGTAGGATCTCAGGTGGGAGGCAGGCAGGAAGTCACAGCCTGGCTGCTGGCTCCTAGCTGGCGGGACGCAGGCCACTTGAACCCCTGAATTCCACGGCCCACATGTTTGAGACCCCTAGCATAGAGAGAGAAGAGATGGGAGCCAAAGACGAAGTCCTGCAGAATCTCTGCAGACAGCCTCAAGGGTGGATGAGGAGGCTCTCCTAAAGGAGATGCTAAAGAAGTAGGAAGAGAACCAGGAGAGGGCTGTCACAGGAGCCAAGGGATGGACACGTTTTCAAGAAGAGGAGCATGGTTGATTGTGTTGAAGGTGTCTGACTGGTCTAAGCTTGGGCTAGGAAGAGATCTGTAAAGACTCTGGCTAGATCATTTTCAGGTGAGTGCCAGGGGCGAGAGCCAGATTGGAGAGGGTCTGTTACAGAATGGGGGAAGAGAAATTTGAAGTACAACTCGACAGTAAGAAGATTGTTTTCGTTGGTTTTGGTTTAAATTAATACTACATGCAGAAGACCTTGCCTCAGGAGAACATTCTCCCTGCTGCTTCAACAGAAGCTGTGTCTGTTGACCATCAGGACAGACCATCAGGCCTTTTTCTTTACACTAGCTTTTGCCTGGAGTCCTTTAATTGTCCTGGCCATTAAGGAAGATTGGTTTGTATAGTTCAAGTTGACAGATTCAGTGTTCCCATACTGGTATTGTTTGGTAAAGGTGAACTTTGTTGTTAGAAGGTGGCGATTCTGGGGGAGAATATTCTTTTAGGGGTATGAAATTTGTTTAATTTCAAGATGGTAAATGAACACGCTGATTGATGGAGGGAGAACATGGAATTGTGACATGATAGCTTTCTCAGCCAGTTATCCTGGGTGATTATGGAAGTTGCTGTTCTTTTGGTTATTAGGCTGCACTTGTTTTATGACTTTATTGCACAGTAGCAAGTCCAGGTTCAGAGCTGTGAAATGTAGTGCTTTGGTGGATGGGCAAGAGGCTGGTGTTTTACGGCTGCACTGTCAAACAATGGAATATGACTCTTGCCAGCAGGCAGTGGGATTTGGGGATTTTCCATCTACTTGAAGGAAGTTTTTGTGGGTTCTTTCATTGAAAAAGTCATGGGAAAGTGTATAAAACTACTCAGAGGTAAAGAGGGCCGTACCAATGATGACAACCTGATGTGCTATACCAGCTGAGGAAAAAAGGAAGCTGCAGGGTTGGGAATCTTAAGTATCTGAAAGGGGATAGCAGAGTCTTGGGATGGACTATATGGGAATTAAGTATGAACAAGAGAACATAAGGCCACACTCGGAAGTAATTAGCAAAATATAATAAAAATGAATTTAATCCCATTTCACTGGAAACTGAAGGTTAGCTCCAAGCTCACTTCACACAGGCTGCTATTAGGGGTAACAATTTTTCACTTCTACCATTTTAAGACTGCATTAGATTATCTGCTCCCGTGCAGAGATCTGTGTCCCATCCTGAGTCCCCCAGGCCATTTAGGCCCACTCTTTCCTCTGATTGTGACTGATCCTGTTCTCCATCTTCTTCCATTCAGATCTACATGCATCTCCGCTGTTACAGCTGCCCCAATGAGCAGCGCTACATTGTCCGGATCCTCTTCATTGTGCCCATCTATGCCTTCGACTCCTGGCTCAGCCTCCTTTTCTTCACCAACGACCAGTACTATGTTTACTTCGGCACTGTGCGGGACTGCTACGAAGGTAAGGAGGGGCCGCACAGGAGCTGGTGGGACAGGGAGGCTTGGTGTTGCAGTCTGCAGCAGGAGAGTAGCCAGGGCCCACCCACTTGGGCATAAGGCCCACCCAGCGCAGCGCCCAGCAGTGGTGCAAACTTCGCTGGCACAGCTCCG
This sequence comes from Pelusios castaneus, assembly GCA_007922175.1. Lineage (NCBI taxonomy): Eukaryota > Metazoa > Chordata > Testudines > Pelomedusidae > Pelusios > Pelusios castaneus. Next base: position 13,657,746 of record ML685814.1, read on the forward strand.
GGCTGGCCAGCAGCTGGTGGGCATGGCTGGGAGCGAAGCAGAGACACCAGTGCTGGCACCTCTTCTCTGCTTGCAGCTGCTGGCTGGCCCCGCAGCCATGGTGGTGAAGTTCATGCTGCTGCGGTGGGCAGGCCTCACGGCACTAGTTCCCTCAGCTCCGCTTGCGAACTGGAGTGTCACATGACCAGAAGCTGCCCGTGGTTGGGGCTAGCCTGCAAATGCAGGGGGCCCGCCAGAAACCGGGGGCTGTCTGTGCCCCTGAGCTGCAGCGCAGGCACTGGTCCTGCATGTAGACCGGAGGTGTGGAGGGCATACCTCTGTAACAGGGCAGGCATTGGTACTGATACTGAGCTAGATCCATAATAGGAGGCCTGGCTTAGTGACTGGGGAGCAACGTCTTCCCCTACTGGCCAGACACGCTGTATAACTATTGGCAGTGGACAGCAACGCAATTTAGAACCGGTTTTCAAACCTTTTGAGCTGAGCCCCCCACCTTTCCCCTCCCTCCCCCAAGTTAAAATTTTTGGTTGTACTCGCCCAACCCAGACAAAAAGAGGCAAGTCAGGGAGTGGAGGTGGCACTTCTTCCCCGAGCCCTGCTGCTTCAGCTTGCCCTACCCCCCAAGAGTCTTGTGTACCCCCTGGGGGGCACACCCTACTGTTTGAAAGCCTCTGATTTAAAGCTTCTGGTGGTATGTAGCTGTGTTCAGGGCAGGGCATATAAAATCTGGCAGATATGTAGGAGGCTGGGGCAAAGGAACCCCTCGTGCTTCACCCACACATCGCCTCTACTGGTTGCTGTAGGAGTGACTGGCTATATTGGGGACTCCCCTAGCCTAGGCACAAAGCTTCTGAAGAGATTTTCACACACGGCAGACATGCATTCATTCTTTTAGAGGTAAATGAATGCTCGTTGATATTAAAGATTCCCAAGAGAAAGGTGTTAGCCCCAGGGACCTGGGCAGACTAATTATATTCTGCCCCTCCTCCCATGTCCCCTAAGGCAGCCCCCACTGCAGTTTTTGTTGGCAGTGTTATCTCTTCCCATCCTGTAAAGACTGTTGTTTTTTTTTCCCCCTCCCATTCTGTAAGTTCTCCATCTTCAAGCATCTGACGAAGTGGGATTTTCTCCCACGAAAGCTCGTATGATAAATAAATGTGTTAGTCTTTATAAGCGCCACCAGACTCCTTGTTTGTTTTACGGTTGACATAATGTCCCGGCCACACAGGAAGGTTGCTGAATTCCACTGCATTAACCCACTGTGGTTCAGTGGGGTGTGAGTGATCTGGAAAAAGCTCTGGGACCCTACAGGCGGAAAGGTGCTATGGTCAATATCAGTTATTTATTGGACTTTCACAAAGATGTGACCCACCTGCCTAGCAAAGGACAAGACACCTTGGGGCATAGGTGACAGAAACAGTCAGTCTCTGAAATAAACACTTCATCTTCTAAAACCTGCCCCCTCACTCCATTCAGAAAAGGAGCCTTCCCCACACCAAGAGCATCCTGGGAGAGGCTGTGGCACGATATCCTGTTGGAGCGACTATTGTCAGTATCCTGTGTGTAACCTGACTGAACAGTACTTTCTTTGTAGGGTTTGTTGTTAATCAGATTTGTGTTGCAGAGAGAGAGGCCCCTGGGTTTGTCAACAAGTTAATCTGCTCAAGGGACCAGTGACAATGTGCTGACTTGCAATAGCAGATGGCAAACTCCTGCACACAATCCAGAGACCATTTTTCTCTCCCTGTGTTTGTGTGTAAAGGCCTAGCAGGAGCCCTGCGGCTTTGTGAAACTCCTCTCCTAGCAACGGCTATTATCCCCTTCGCCCTGCTTAGGGAGTTTGCAAACATCCCAAGGTCTGCTAAGGGGTCAGTCCACACTCTAAAGTTCACCTGCTTAGCCATCTTCAGGGCCGGATAAACTGGCTCGGGGGCCCTGGGCTGCCCCCTACTGCGGGGCCCTCCCTCCTGGGGGCCCCCTCACCCCCACTGCAGGGCCCTCAGCCTGCCCCCCTCCCCCACTGCAGGGGCTGGGCCCGCACCCCACTATCGCTGGTGGGGGTCCTGGGGCCTGAGGGCACTCCTGCCCTGGCCCCTTTCTGGCCAGTCTGCGCAGGGTGGCAGCTGGTGCATGGTGTGGCAGGCCCCGAGGCAGCCCCCCAGGGCCACGCGCCCTGGAGAGCTGCATTCCAGGCTGGAGCACAAGTTGTGCCAGCTGGCCCTGCCCCCCAGGAGGAGCAAGCTGGCTTTGGCCCGCCCTGCCCCCGGGGGTGAATCAGCCAGCCCAGGGGCAGGGCCAGAGTGCAGAGCCCCACCCCTCTGGCTCCAGGGTCTTAAGCCCCTTTGATAATCCGGCCCTGGCCATCTTGTGCTATGTGGAGGTGTCCCCCTCCTCCTGCTCTCTGAACAGTTTCCAAACGGTTGCCAGGAAAAGCAGGAGATTGGCGCATGTACAGGAGGGATGTCTTTCTCACTATCAGTGGAAATTTTTACTGCCAGGGAATAGCTCCATTTGAAAACAATAAAAATAGCAATGAATAAAAAAAATACCCATCATGAAATCTGTGTTTTACTGAACATGGGTAGCTCTTCATGGCGTGTATCTTTGAGCATTTTTGGGTCTTACTCTTTTATCCTGATTCCACATGTATGAAACCCTGGGGCCACAGTCTGTGACACAAAACTGTGGTTTCCATTCCATGCAGCTGACAAAATGGGATTTTGCCCATGAAAGCTCATGTGTTAAATAAATTTGTTAGTTTTTAAAAGTGCCACAGGACTCCTTGTTTTTTTGAGTATGTTGGTGGGGGGCGGGGGCCGTGTTTCTGATGATGTGATGAGCACTTTTGATGATGACGCAGACAAATCTGGGCTAAGAGGGAAAGAACTACTATTCTAGCACAGCCATCTTCGATAATTAGCACTCCTTTCTTCTGGGGAACATAGAGGGTGAGTAGGGGGAAATACCCCTTTCCCTCTGATTTAATCTCCTGGGCAACAATTTTGGATGGGTAGCTGGTGTTGCAGTGACCACCTCAGAGGGGAATAGAGGGCACCACTGGAGAACAGTATAAGAAATTTAGCTTCTCCTCCCCCAGCAGCTGGGAGCTGCCTCCCTAAGCCCAAAGTTAAGGGGGTTGCAAGAAATTTGAAGATCAGGTAATGTACCACATTTTTTTAAATAAATGTTTTCCATGTTGTGAGTGTTTGTTTAATTGTTTTATTGATATCAGTGCCCCAAATCATTACAGTAATATAGTGAGTGGGCCTGTTCAGTAGTCCAGGACAAGTATGCCTTATTGTATACATAGATGCAGGAAGGAAGACCAAGGTCACTTATGCACTGTATCATGCATTTGTGCTAGAAATGCCTAAAAGCACTTGTGTTTATATGTCTAACCCTGTTGTTAGCTCTAGGGAAGAGCGGGTGTTTCCTCATGAGATGTGTGTGTCCCTTTTTGTTAGAGCATATTTGGATCAGGGTGATTCCAAGATCCCAGAGGAGGTGAAAGTTCACAAGCTGTCTCTGATCATGGATGTCTTTTTATAAGGGGAACAAGTCGTTGATGTCTGCTATCCAGCTCCTTACTGAGGCCAGATTCTTGGCCTTATGCATTTGATTTTCTTTTGTTCTTGTCTTGAAATTACCTGGATAAAGTGTCTCCCTCCCATGTTTGTTATTTCTTGAGGGCACATTGATGTTACCGTAGTACAAGTAGGATTTGGGTCCCATTGTGCTAGGTGCTGTACAAACACAATAGGACGGACCCTGCCCCAGAGAGCTCACAGTCTAATTTAAATTAGGATACAAGAGCGTATATAACAGTGAGAAAGAGGTAGGAGGACTGCAGCCAGGGGAAGGGTAATGAGGACATGTGAATGTAGGCTAGCCAAGTGCACTGCTAAATGCTTGTCTTGATTTTTTTTTTTAATTATATGTGATAAACGATGTAAGTCCCTGCCAGAGATTCTTAGGGGTGGGGCTTGGGGTGGGGAAATTGGTGGGGGCTATAGCCATCCCCAGATTTGCCTTACCTCCCCCGTAGGCACGTCAGAGCAGCCTTTGCTCTCTGGCTGCCCAGCCCTGAAAGCAGTGTGGAAAGAGCAGCAGCTGCTGGCCAGACACTCAGCTCCAGCAGCAGCAGAGAAGTAAGCCCAGGCATGGAGCAAGGGTTTCCTTAGACAAACCCTGGCCCAGGTCCCTCCCCACTGGGGTGTGCTGCCCAGGGCAGATGATGGGCCCAAGGCTCCCCATAGCAGCCTGGATTGACCCACTCCGTCCCAGGCTCCTGGGACTCTGCCTCCTGCAGTTGGTGGTCCCCAAGTGCTGAGAGGCTATGCTGGAGCCAGGATCCTCCAGGAGGCTCTTACTGCCTGTGAGCAGCCAGCTAGCACATTGCCTGGTTCTGACTTCTAGCCTGGCCCGCAGTGGGCCCTCGGAGTGGGAGATGAAGAGCAATGAGCGGGGCTACAGATAGGGGCAGGGCCTCATGGCAAGGAAGAGGCTGGCGCTGCCCCATCTGTTCACTGGGTTGTTTTCGGTTGGTGATATACTGTAGGTGTCAGCGGAGTGAGTCTTGAAGAGGGAAGAGCATTCCCCACATACGTGGTGAGCTGGAAGGAGCAAATGCTCCTCATGGGGGATGCATCCTGTGGGTAATGGAAAGCCCGTATTCGGCTACCCAGTTAGTGAAACATGTTACAGCTTTCTGCAGAGAATAATAGACAGGCCGCAGGTTCTAATCATAGCCATAAACTCAGGGGCAGAGTTTATAAGAGGCAGGGGGAGGCTATGTTTCTCCCTAATTGGCTGCTTTCTGCCTCCCCAGCCGGGGCCCACTCCTGCTTCAGTGGGGAGGCAGAGAGCAGCCATGGCTGTAGCAGGATCCGGTGCCAGCAGCAGGAGTTGGGGGTGAGCGGGGATGGGAACCGGATCTTTGGAACTTCCTTCCCCACGGCAAGCTCCAAAATCTGGCCATGCATAAACTGAAACAAAGTGTCAGTCACCAAATCACCCTGGGTCCGTTTCTTTGGGTACCCCTGTGGGGGGAAGTGCCTGTGGTCCAATCAGGTAGGAGAGACTGTTTGCTCATCAGTTGTCCTGAGCTAAGCAGGGCGGGGCCTCCTGTCTGCTTAGTTTAGGGACCAGAAAGGTCAGTGGAGGGTATGGCAGGAAGTGATGTAGGTGATTCATTAGGGATGCTCTTCCATCTGAGTGAGTGCAGGACTAATGGCCCAGAATGGTGCTGAAGAGCACTGGGACTCTGGGAATGGCACCCTACAGAGGCCTTGACCGGAGTGGGGTCACTAATGGCCCTGTGGCTCTTTTTGGAAGTAGGGACATTAGCCATGGTGTTCTGGCTGGGTAGTCATGTAACTGCTGAAGTGGGACTTGCCCTGTGAAAACACTGCAGAGCTGTCAGAGTGAAAGGTGCTGCGCAGATTGTCAATGCTGCTGCTGAGCTTTTCTCCTGCCCCCCGGCTGTTTGTCCCTGTTGAGTGCGTGTCGTGGTTTTGATCCGGTTAATCTCTTTGCAGCCTTCGTCATCTACAACTTCCTCAGCCTCTGCTACGAGTACCTTGGTGGGGAGAGCTCCATAATGTCTGAGATCAGAGGGAAGGCTATTGAGTGAGTACTCAGTCTGTGTACAGCACGCCTCTCTGCCCCATCCTTCGCGGCAGAGGCTGCTTTATCAGAAGTTTATTTTAACCCCTGCCATGTGGTACACAAAGTATATCCTGAAATTGGATGATACCGCCAAGCGCATTACACATAGGACTTGGATGGACTTAAAAGCATCCACTCAGCCTGGACAAGGCCATGCAGATCATTTCAGGTGAACTGAGCCCATGTACAGCTTTCGTGTTCACCTGGCTTCCCTGAAGTTCCTTTTCTCCCCTTCCCCGGCATGTTTCCTTTCTCTAGTGCCGTACCATGCTAGCCAACAATTGCCCTCCAAAAATTGGTTTGGGAGGACAGAGGTGGGAATGCAAGACATATCTCAGTCCTGGTCTGCGTCTCTGAAAGCAATTAAAGCTGTGACTAACTAGGCCTGGGGAAAGTAAATATCTTATATTTTCATCAAGAGACGGCTGGCAGGTGGGCAGACAAAGGTCTGTATCTCACTTCTTGCCAAATCCTCAGCTCTGCCTTCTGACTTCTTTCTTTGGCTGTTCTGCTGTGTTGTATTTTCAGGTCGAGTTGCATGTATGGGACTTGCTGCCTGTGGGGGAAGACGTATTCCATCGGATTCCTGCGGTTCTGTAAACAGGTATGGGCTGAGGAAACCTGGGCTGTGTGCAAGAGGGAAAGCAGTAGTGCCTTGCCCATGTAGCTTCTGAGGTGGGGGGGACCTCTGGACCATCCTCTTTTCAGTGGGTTTATGAGATAGAGCTGAGAAGGGCATGTAAGTTGGTGGGAGAGAATAAAGCAGTTGTATGTTATAATAGAGCTGAAGAGGTGTAAAGAGACTGAGAGGGGAAGTTTATAACAGTTTTCAAGTACCTAAAAAGGTTGTTATGAGGCGGAGGGAGAAAAATTGTTCTCCTTAGCCACTGATGATAGGACAAGAAGCAATGGGCTTACATTACGGCAAGGGAGGTGTAGGTTGCACACGCGGAAAAAAATTCCTAACTGTCAGGGTGATTAGCCACTGGAATAAGTTGCCTAGGCAGGTTGTGGAATCTCCATCACTGGAAGTCTTAAAGAGCAGGTTAGACAAACACCTGTCAGGGATGGCTTAAGAGGGTAGTTGGTCCTGCCATGAGTGCAGGGGACTGGACTCAATGACCTCTCATGGTCCCTTCCAGTTTCTATGATTTTATGTACTATGTTTCTCTGCCCACACAAAAGCTAGAAGGGCTGTTAGTAAGGGAAATAACCTGTCTTCTTCACAAGATCAACTCAAAGCCCTGGGGAACTGATGCTTGTTTTCTCTTCCCCTCCTGCCATGGGTGGGTTCCAGACTCCCTATGAGAACTTGGTGCCTTTTTGGATCTCAAAATTGTGTAAGCGTGCCTTGAGTTCCCAGCTTCGCCAGTGTGGTTAGGAGTGGGAGTATGGCGTCTGATCATCACGGTGACACAACACTTTGCAGGAGGAACTTCTCCAGCATAGTGCTCACTCTGGGGGGTGCATGCTGAAGTGGGTGTGTTCAGAAAGCGAGAGAAATATAAATGATGATCAAGCTGTCATGTGTTCAATCATGGGGCCTAGGAGGCTGCCATCACTGGCTGCCACGAGGTAGTAGTAAAGGTGGAGATTTGCTATGCTGCTGAAATTGAGGTGCAGAATTTCTCTGGAGATAAAGACTGAAACGGGCAGGTTAAATCAGAGCGTAGCTTTCGTTCTCTGACAAAGGGCTGAATTCCATTTTTAATTGTGGTCTTTGGGTCTCACCATGAGTTTAGACCCATTTGTTGCCCTTACTCCACACCCAAGCTCTATCTGATTTCAGTGAAAAGTTTGCAATAAACTCATGAGTGAAAACAGCCTGATTATCACATTCGGCGTCACTTCCTGGGAAAGGCAATGGCCTTTTAGCTTATGGTCATTTCTTCCTTCTCTATCCTTTTTTTGTTTGTCCCCCTCTGTCCTGCTGCTGTATTTCCCTTTCTTCCCTCTCTGTTTGTTTCCTTCCCTACACAACTCCTAATTCCTTCCTCACCTGGGCTTCTCTCCGACCTCATTTTCCATTCCCTCCATTAAAATTACGAGCAATGAAATAGCTAATGTTGACATTTCAAATATCAGTTAGCTTTCGAGTGAACACCCAGTGAGATGAATGGGACGTAGGGTAGTTCACCCATTGTTAGAACTGTTGCTTCGGACCATCTGCAGGCTTAGGCAGACATCACTCTGTGGGTAACGCTAGTTCATATTTAGAAGGTTTTCTTCGCAACTGTGAGGAATAGAAACTTTTTAACGAAAGCTGAAACTCTGCAAACTCTGAATATGTGGCCCAGGTTCCCCAAATCAGTCAAGTGGGCTGAGGGCTTGCCAGCTGGTCCTGGGTATTTTTCTACATCCCCTGGCTTTCCTGTATCATGGTGGCAGTTCTTCCAGATGAAGCTGCCTTTTGCAGAATGCTAGCACTGCTTTCCAGCCTGAGAGGTGCTAAATCGCTAGCACCTAGTCCAACCTCTGGGACCTCCTTGGGATTCCAGCACAGGGGAACAGGAAAACTTACAGGGCAAGTGACGGCACAGTCTCAGACTCTGTCTCCATGGTGATCAGCTGAGGGAAACCCTGTTCAAAGGAACACCTTGGCCGTTCTCAGCCTCCCGCTGAGTCTGTCTGGTAGTGCTGTTATTCTGTCAGCTCTTTTCAGCCCCATTATGTTCTCCAGTTCTGCCACTCTGCTTCCCCTCCCCTTTCTTGTACGGGGCTGTTCTTAGACAGGTGTCTGCTGTAGCCGTCTATCGGCCACATTTATCAGGATACGTCAGTGTGGCAATAACAGACTTGCAGCACAGGAGTGGCTGGCCCAGGTCAGCTGACTTAGGTTTATGGGTGCGGGGCTAAAATCCGCAATGTAAACTTGGTCTGGAGCCTGGGATCTGACATCCACCCCCCTCTTGGGGTTTCTTAGCCAGGGCTCCGACCTGATCCTTACTGTAATTTTTCGTGCTGCGGCCTTACTTCCATTGGCCCAAGTCAATTGACCTGGTCTCTGTACACAGTGCTGGATTTTCCGTTGCACTGTAGATATACGATGGGTGTGGTCTACCAGCCTGGACAGACAGTTGTCTCCACAGCAGGCCCTTGCGCAGAGGTTCTTTCCTGACTTGGGCCCAGTGACCTTTGTGATGTCTGGGTCATGCATCTTCAGTGCACTTTCCCATATGTCTTAATGCTTTCTTCTCCAGGAAATGCCATAAAAAACAACTGTTTGTGGTTTGGTTTGCAGGGAAATAGTTAAACTATCCCTTGATTGGAAGGAGAGGAAGCTCTGAGTTGTTGTTTACCAGTAAGCTTGACCTTTTCCTGTTCTCATCTTGGTGACTCACCCACTAGCTTGTGTTGGGGCTTTTATCTCCTTGAAGTCTTATGACCACTAGCAAATTGCATTTTATCAAAAGCAATCTTCTCTTTGCTTTTGCCTTCCATCTGTCCCCCTCTTCAGCTGGCCATGGGTCAGCACCTTGCAGAGCTCTTACCTGGTCTGCTTTGGGCAGATGCCAGTGAAAATGTTAGTATTTTCACACTTCCCTTGACATCTGACCTTCTGAAGTTCATCCATATCTCTCTCTCTCTCCTGGAAGTTCAGTGTTTCTTACTGATATCATTTTGAGTGATAGGGAATCCTGATGGGTGGAAGTTAACAGGCAGTGCTGAATGCTGTGACATCTCCTGGTGGAAGAGACAGAATTGCTCTCAAATTCTAGAAAGCCTTGAAGGTAATTTTCCTTTCCAAACTGACTCTATCACACATGCAAGGAAAAGCAGAACAGATCTAACTTTGCTAGGCATTTAGCCAGCATTTATTACAGTGGTATCTGAAACCACCTTGAACTGTTCTCGTTTCCTGAGAGGTCCCTTCCTAAAAAAAAAAAGTCCAGAGTTGCTTCCTCCTTTCTTCCATCTAAGGCGGCTGTCAGCTTTGTGAGCAAACAGAGGAAGGGGTGAACAATATGGACTAGAGTCCTTTCTTCCCCTCTCCACCTTTCCTGGGATGGCACTCCATGTTTTATTCATTATACAAAATCATGTGTGTACTCATCACCAGACAGGATGTTTTGTTTGTGGTTATCTCCTGGAAACAAGCATTTCATCTGATAAAATGCTTCTAAGTAGCACCTCATTGGGCTCGACCATGAAACGTTAGGTGTCAGTTAAAGACCTTCGCTTAAAATACAAGATGGGTGGTCCTTACTGCAACCCAGCTTCTGAATCAACTCTTATCAGCCTCTTGCAACCTGCAGCCCGCAGGTGGGCTCTGGCTCTTGTGTTGGTGGAGGGCAGCCAGATGTATGCCCACAGTGTGAATCTCTCTCCCCTTCTCCTCCTGGAGGGCCGCAGTTAAGGAACAGTGTGATCAGACTAATTGGTAAGACTGGGACCATAGCCTGCTGTTCAACTGCTCTGAGGTGACTGAGATGCGCCGTATTGCTCGCTTGTGGCTCGAAGACTGTGTGTGTTTGTATCTGGCCAGTACTCTCCTCTCTTCTCTTTCCCCTAGGCCACGCTGCAGTTCTGTGTGGTGAAGCCCCTTATGGCGATCAGCACAGTTATCCTCCAGGCCTTTGGCAAGTACCGGGACGGTGACTTTGAGTAAGCAAACTGTTGACCGTTATGGAATTTCTCTAGCAAGCGAGTCTCTCTCACACCTGATGTTCCATGCATTTGTGAAGGGAAGGGTCTGACTGCCCTGGGGTCCAAGTAACTGGCCAGGGTCATGATAGAGAGAGGGCAGGAGTGGAGAGAAGGGTGGGTGGGGATCTCGGAGCGTGCATGACAAGAGGAAGGGTGGCATGGAGGGGATGGGAGCTCACTGAGCAGAGCCAATAGGTTTCAGGTGACCTCAGTCTCAGGGAATGGGAGTTGAGTGGTGGGGCTGTCAGAGGGTAGAGGAATGTTGTATCCCTGTCTCGAAGAGGCACAAGATGGAGGATATTTGTCAGCTGCAGAGACTTCGTGTTTCCTCTCGTTTCAGCGTCACCAGCGGCTACCTCTACGTGACGATCATCTACAATATCTCCGTCAGCCTGGCGCTCTATGCCCTCTTCCTCTTCTACTTTGCCACACGTGAGCTGCTCAGCCCATACAGCCCTCTTCTCAAGTTCTTCATGGTTAAATCCGTCATCTTCCTGTCCTTCTGGCAAGGTGAGGCACCTCCTCTCCTTCGCCTGCAGGTTCCATTAGAGAGGCTTCTGGGAAATAAAAGCTGGTGAAGCAAGTGTTGAGTAGTCACTGAGTCTCCCTTTTGTGGTTCTTTGCTCCGTGGTTGTTTGTCCCAGAAGAAGTTCACTTCCCCCTTTGTTCCTCTTCCATTGTCTTTGACACACACCTGCCTCACATACCAGCTCCTTGTTTGCAGCTGGAGCAGCTCAGCCAATGGCAAGATCCAGCTGGCACAAGTTTATTTGCATACTGCAATTCTATTGCTTAAAGTGACACACCCAAAATGTCCTTTTTTAAAGAAAAGATTAGCAATTAAATCTTCAGCCACAAGCTCATATACCTTTTGCTAAATGGCACATCAGCGGAAATGCAAGTCATGTGGCCACAGAACCCTGATTGGATCACAGCAAGATACACACAAATAAAGAGTCGCTCTATCAGAACAAACTAGTCTGTGAAGTCCACAATATTGCTATGGCATTTGCCACCTTGCTACAGAGAAAGTAGAAAACTCAATTAATGTATGCATGTAATATTTCAGACCATGGGAAGAAATGCCTTCCTGGTCCCTGTTATCAAATTCACATCCTGAAGGATGAGGATTTTATTTTGCTAGTAATTTTATTTTAGTGAGTGTTGGTGCATTAGCATCATTCACAGAAAGGTCTGATTGAGCTTTTACCCTTTTTCGAGCTATTTGCTCAATAAGACACTGCAGCAGTGAGCCCACAATTCATTTATAAGTTGTGATTTTTTAAAAAGTTAATATTTAAGTGCTACCTGTGCTCAAACTTGTTGTTGTTTAATTTTCCAAAGTGCTGCTCTTCCCTTGTACTACAAAACAAGGTGAATTGGAGCATCTGGCTGCCTTCCTTTGTATCAGCCATTTTTAAAATGAGATTGCCTGGACATGCGCACAGATGACTGGCCATGGTTGTTCCCATTTTTCTTTTGCCTTACTTGTGCCTGAATCTCTTTCCCTACTCAGGGATGCTGCTGGCTATTCTTGAGAAGTGTGGTGCCATTCCCAAGATCCACTCGGCCAACGTGTCCGTGGGTGAAGGTACTGTGGCTGCTGGGTACCAGGACTTCATCATCTGCGTGGAGATGTTCTTTGCAGCCCTTGCCCTGCGCCATGCCTTCACCTACAAGGTCTATGTGGACAAACGTCTTGACGCGCAAGGTACGGGGGCCAGCCTCCCTGAGGGGGCATGCATATGCTTTGGTGGCAAGAACGGGCACAGTCAGTACTCCAAGCTGGTTTATGGGGTCCTAGGCTGCCAATCTGGGTATTCAGGAAAGGCTTCTTTCCTCAGTTATATTTGCATAGACACATGAGGACCCTAGAGGGCAGAACCTAGCCTGATTGTCAGTATTGCCTTTTCAGCTCGGTGCAGACTTCAGGGCTGTAAGAAGTAGGCTCTTGTTAGAGGATGGTGTCATGGCCTCTTTCTTGTGTCCCTATGAGGGAAGGCCACATGTTCCGTTTGTACAGCAGACACACGGGTGTGGGGGGAGAGGTCTGAGGCAGCTTCTCTCAGACTTAGATTGAGGGAGATGGAAGTGTGTGTTATTGGCATGAGAGAAGGGGCTGTTCATACAGAGGCGTTCTGAGAACAGAGGACCTAGAGACCCAGCTCTTGAGAAGACAAAGGGCATGAGCAGAGGGCGGTAAGAGCTGGCCTGTGAAGAGAGGAAGCCCTCGTGCCCAGCCCTGTACCAGTAAGTCATGGTGTTTTCCCTCCTTCCCTAAGTAAAGGGGCTTGGTTTCCTTCCCTTTAGAGATGGGATCTGCATTATGCCCAGATGGCATGTGACTGCTCCATCCCAGCAAGCGCAGAGGCTCTGGAAGGACAGGTCGCTCCAACAACAGGGGGCTTTGGGGTAGAAATTAGAGGGTCCTGCCCTCCCACAGAATACACCGTAGCTATAGAGACCACCTGTTAAATGGATGGTTACACTACTACCCAGCACTGTGGGGGTGTTCTGGTGGCGGGTCTGAGAATAACTTGCTTGTTCAGCTGTTATTTCCCATCTTTCTATCTCTCCTTTTTCCTTTCTCTCTTTCTCTCCCTTGCTTTGGCTACTGGTTTCTGATGCAGCCGTTCCATCGTATGGGCCATACGGTAGGTGCCATGCTCTCTGTGTGTTCTTCAATTGCTCTGAACAGGAACACTGTTCACGCTTGTTTCCCACCCCTTCCACCAATTTCCTAGCCCTTCCCTGTGAAGAACTAGCTGACAGATTCCTCCTGCCATTCCATGTGTGTAACTTGCCTTCCTTCAGGCAGATTCTTGAAAGTACCTGTGTTGTAGGTCACCTACCAGGGCAGTGACAGAACTTCATAGACATGTGTGTCTTTTGTGGGCTGGGCATGTTATCTGTAGCATTGAGACACTTAATTGTTTTAGGCTAGCTAAAACCATGGGCCGGAGAAAGAACAGCATGCACTCTGTACACAGATCTAAGGGTGGGAGGGGGCCGTGGACATCAAAGCAGTCAACCTTGTATGTGAGACACTCTGTCCCTCTTTTATTGCCAAAAATAAGCAGCAGGCCTTGGTGGTTTAGGGAGCTCACCCTCTGTGGCAGGGAGGAAATTCAGAGGCTCATGTGGAGACTGTTGCTCCTGGCAGTTCAGAAAGGGATGGGATTATTAGCATTCCAGGGTACAAGGCAGCCACCTTAGCTCTGTACCTCTCTGTCTTGCACCCTGTAATTTCCCCCCGCCCTCCCCACCCCTCAGGCCTTATAGGTTGGTGCAGTACAGCTTCCCTCACAGCTGTTGTGTGAGACACACACACATCCCTAGCCCCACGTGGAGGGCCCTTCTTTAGCGCTTGCGCCCTTCCTAACTTCCTCTATCCCTCCTTCTTGTAAATATTTCCTGCCACCTGTCACAACAGTGACCCCCCCCCTCAGTCCTGTCTGTAGCCATTGTCCTTCCTGGTGAATGCAAACCCCACACCACCCCCAGATTCCTGGAACCTTCCTCTTGCGCTCTCTCTCTTTTTTGGCCTTCTCCAATCACCATATGGCAATGCTTCTCTTTCTGTGTCCTGGATCATGCACCTTTCCCGGGGGGGTAGGATCGACAGTCATTGGCGTGCAGCCCATTCCCACTGCATGTCTCCACTCTGCTGTTTTGAAGTGGAATTGCTTGGCCAGTTGTATTCAATCCTCTTCTGAATGCTGGGGGCACATGTGGCCACATTCCCTTTGGAAGCCACTTTAAGGCAGCCTGCGCAAAAGATGTGGGGTGGCTGGGGCACGTGGGTCACCGTTTGAAAATTCTCCCCTCTGACTTAAGGCTTTGTTTTTTCCTCACTGCGCTCTCTCCCCTCTTGCCCGGCAGGTCGCTGCGCCCCCATGAAGAGCATCTCCAGCAGCCTCAAGGAGACCATGAACCCCCATGACATCGTCCAAGATGCCATCCACAACTTCTCCCCTGCTTACCAGCAGTACACCCAGCAGTCAACGCTGGAGCACGGCCCGCCCTGGCGCAATGGCAGCCACATCATCTCACGCTCCCACAGCTGCTCGGGGGCCCGTGACACTGAGAAGACCCTCCTGCTGAGCTCCGATGACGAGTTCTAAGAGAGGTCTCCTCCCCGAGGCCAATGGCTGCAGCCACCCCAGCACAGCCTGGAATCTTCCTTTATTTATTGAACCAGAAACAGAAGTCATATCGCTTCCTGAACCGTGCTCAGTGGCAGAATTGGGCACTTCCCGGTAGCTTTTGTGGGTGTGAACGTCATGATTGGGGGGGTGCTGGTTGGGACATCAGTCTCACAAAACATTTTCTAAAGCAAAGATTACCGGGACCAGTTTCCTTCCCCCCCCTCCCCCCCCAAATAACTGTTTAAAAACCACCAAACACACGTGGCAAAGGGGAAGAGAGCCCTAGGAAAGAGAGGTCCACTGTCTCTGGGTTGGTTTTTGATGTAGGAGAAAATCCAGGAAGTGAGGTCCTGTCCTCCCACACCTGTCAAGCTCTATGAAACGTGATGGGCCGGAATAAGATGTGGGCAAAAAGAAGCTTGCTTTCTAGCTGAAGACTAAATTACGTTGTGCTGTTTTCCATAGTGATGAGGACACAACCTGCCCCACCTTACCAGCTCCTTAATATTGATTTCTCTGTCCCCTTTGGGCAGCGTCCTATGGACACACCTATAGGAATTCCTGGGGACTGTCAGGCCATCAGTCCCATCTGCTTGTCTGTCTCTGTGGCCACTGTCAGAGGTTTCAGAAGGGAACTTCCCCCATCCCCCAATACACAATATTGTAATTTAGCTGTGGGGGAGGAGAAATTACCTCCTGACCCCAGCTGGTGATCAGGTGAAGTCCTACAGGAGAGTGAGATTTGAACCATTTTTTTTTCCTTTTGTGGGTGAGGGGCTATATGAACGCATGGATGGTCAGGCTTCCGCTGTCTCTCCTGCATCCTTGAAGCAGGATTCCTCCCTGGAATATCTGGCGGTCCCTACTAGTGAGTCTTAGCACCAGCCATACTCAGTAACTGAAGTTAAATATTTGTGATTAGAAGTTAATGTAATATATTCATCTGCAGAACTCTGGTCCTTCATTTCCTCCTCTTTGATTTCTGGGTAGCGGAAACATTTTCTGAACAGTCTCTCAGATCCCCCATCCCTGCCTTCCAGAGCTGGATCTTCCAGTTAAATTCCAGAACATGCACAGGTTTTCCTCACTCTTCTCCTGGTTACCCTTCTGCCAACCTTGTGATCCACTGGTTTGCTGTGCAAATTGAAGGCAACTTGATGCTAGCATGGAGTTTGCCTCCTCATCTTCCTCTGTGTTGTTCAAGGAGTTGTTTACACATTCTGGCCAGTCTGTCGTGCACCTGTGTTGTCCCATGTCCCCCCTGAGGGCAGAGCTGCCACTGCATGCTCAGTAATCCCTGTAGTAATGGATGCAGTAAAGGCGTGAGCCAAAACCTACTGGAGTTGCTCAGATTCCTTCTATTGATTTCAGCAGGCTTTGAATCTGGCCTTCACAGTGCTGCAGAGGGAGGGTCAAAAGTTTCCCCGAAGAGCCAAAACTTGCCAGGCGCACAGAAATGCATCTCATTGGACTTCCCTGCTGCTATGGTTATGTGTGCCTGCACTAAAGCTGCCCACCAAAAGGGAATCGAAACTTGGAGGTTAACGTAAAGCTGCTTCTTTCCTCCCAGCTGGGCCTCTCTTCACTCCTTCCCCATGGCTAGGACCAGTCCTACAGCTGTTGTAAATATCTCCTTGGCTAGTAGGGTTTTCAGGCACCTGCTCTGCCCGGGTGTGCCTAGCCCCTTCGCTGGAGAGGCCTGACTTTTTTTCCGCGTGGCTTCCCTTTCTCGTCTGTGCCTTAACTTTCACAAGCAAAGACCCCAGCAGCAGCAGAAGCCTCATAAATGATCTGCTCAGAGGCTGGTCTGGTTAGGGGAGAATGGATGCAGCCTGGAGGTAGCCCGTTTCCCTTGGGATGGATGCCAGTGTAGGTGTGGTTTGCGCTCCAACGTGTGCTATTGAGAATATGCTAGAGGAGCGGTCCGTGCAGCACCTTCCACTCCTTACCTCAAAGCTGCCAAAGAGCCTGGTCACAAGTGGGGGGGGGGGGGGGCTTGGAGATGGGAGCAGGAGATCTAACAGCAGGTGTGCTTCTGTGGCTACTGGGTAGGGTTCCTGCTACTGCCTTTTAGTCCCAGGCACTATATTGTGCTGCTTTGTTTTCAATCAGTCACTGCTTAACTTCAACTGAAAGAAAAACACCCACTAATTATCAGGCCTTCCATGAGCATCAGGTAAAATTACTTTTCTCTACCTGCAATCATGCTGCCAGATAGGGCTGAAGTTCATACAGGCCGTCCTTCCAATGGCCTTCACAAGCACCCCTCATCTCTCTAGTTACTTTCTAATAACTCTGGTTCGGGTGCATCCATCCCCTCCTCTGTTTCAGCAGGGGCTGACCAGTCCCTGTATTTCCAGCTGCCACATCCCCCCATTCTACCCATCCCCGTTTAATTTATTTGTGGTCAGTCTCATGCCCCTCCCTTGGATGGGAGGGAGGTGGCTGAACTTTCAAGTGGCCTGGGAATCTGCCCTTGGCTCTGAGATGGTCCAGCTTTGGGGAAGACTTTTTGTATTTGGTTTTATTTTAAAGCGGATGCTGCATATGCTATGTGTAGGATCTGGATATTTGTGAAGCTTCCTGTACTTAATGGTTTAAAGAATAACCCTTTTGGCACTCGCTGCCTTGGAAAAAACCAAGAAATCTGGTAGAACCTAGAGCCATATTGCAGCCATCTGCCATGTAGCTGTTTTTAGCACCATACGACAACCTCTCTGCTAAGCCGCCTGCTCTCCCTCAAGACGGGCGAGCGCCGGAATGTGGCAATGACTGGCCGGCTAATTTAAAAAAAAAAAATCAAATATACAATAAAACCTGGTGCTTGAGGTCTAGAGTAACTGTGTATCCAGTTAACGGTAGCCCAGGTTACCCGAGCACCCAGGGCAGTCCCCTCCAGACGGCCCTCTTCCCCCTTCCCTTTTTTACCATGTAACATACCCATGGGGTTTGTTTATTATTTTTCCATATAGAGTAGCTCTTTGTATATAAATGACTGGAAAAAAATGTATGATAAATAAGACAGAGTTACCTAGTTTTGTACCTATTGTGTATAATTGATGTGAGCTCAGCGACAAGCCGCTCTCTATTTTGGTCTTTGTGATGTTATACTACTCTGCAGAAACAAGCAAATACAATGACAAATAAAATATATAGATAATATAGATTGTACTTAAGCTGCCTCTGCCTCGTGGTGTGTAGAGTCCCCCCCCTTACATCTGTATCTTGATCTTGTAACTTCTTTTTGCCCCTGGCTGGGGCAGGAGCCACTCAATCCCAGTCTCCTTTGCAAGACCAAAGGTCTCCACTCCTGTCTGGGTCCGCCCACCTCAGGCTCCTCGTGACAGCACTCAGGGAAATGGGATGTCTGAATACAAGTGCCAAAGAGCAGCTGTGTACCTCAGCAAGCTGAATAAAGGGCTGGTTTCTGTTCCTACTCTGCTGCTGAGTGGTGTCTCCTGGGCAAATCATTGGGAGCAGGAGTGAACTCTAATTTGGGGTCATGAGATACGTGGAACCTGAGTTTTTAAGACCCCCTGAGCATGCACAAGTCCAATTTAAAACATGGGGAGAATGGGGAGTTTGCAGAAGGTCAGCCCCTCTGAGAATCATGCTGGCAGGACCTGGCACCCTGGCACCACAAAATTACTGCCCATGTGAAAATGTGGCCTTCACCTTTCTGTGCCTCCATTTCCCTGTCTGTACAATGGGCTGATAATGCTAAGTGCTTTGTGAGTATTGGTGTATGGGAAAAGAGCAATGTAAGTGCAAAGTATTCAATAGAGTAACTGCTTATTTTTAAAAAGTGCACTCTGGTTATAGATTTACTGGTGTGCGGGGGGGGGGGTTGTCCTGTGCTTCTAGCCAGTATGAAATTGGTGACAAATATGGTAATTGTGTTACTGGGGGGCCCTCTCCACTTCGTATGGACTCACCCCCCAAAAAACAAGATACTACTTATTGGAGCAGGCTCCAGCAAATAGTGTGACTATACTTTCACTTCCCTGGGTGTGGTGACAGGCAGGGGCTAAAGATTGCATTCTTCTATGCTGGTAAAGGGTAAGAATGTGAATTCTGGAATGAGTGCACTAGAGACTGACGAGGCAGTTACGGTGGGAAGCAGATGGAAAGTGGATGTAAAATGCAGAACAGGTGTGTGGATCGAACATTGCCCGGAGGCTGGGAACTTACCTGAGCACATTGCAAAGGTCTTTAGTAATCCCTCCCACCTGGGTGCTGGAGAGCAATAGTCACACGATCTTCGATGTATATTAAGAGGATCCTGGTTTTCCTATGGTGATGGCAGCTCTGTGGAATGTGGAGCGGGTGGGACCAACTACCACGCTGTCATTGACCTCTAGGTAACATTCCTGGGATTCCTGCGCACCTGCTTCGCCTGCTGTACTCTGCATTCCTGCCATGGCGCCTGCTGGCTCTTTGAGGTTTTCCCCATCAGGAAGGACCCATCCCACCCTCCTTTAGTCAATTAGTAAGACACTGTGTTCACCCATCTGCAAGGCTCCAGGGTAGACAGCCAAATGGACCTGGGATGTTTCCCATAACTCCAGGTGCACCTGCCAACAATCTCAGTAACTAGCTCTTTAAAAGCACTGGTTTTCTTCTGACCCATCTCACTGGTCCCTGAAAGCTGTCACCATCTGACTGTATTTTTGAGGAGTCACCTCTCTGCAAACACTGAGGGTCCAGCCTATTCCCAGCAGGATGCAGCCACTGGCACCCATTGACAATCTCAGCAGGAAGGCAAGGGGTTGAAAGGAGCCAGGACACCAGATTCGCTTGCCCCTAGAGGTTCCTGCTGCAAGTCTGGGCCAAAGCATGTTAGCTGAGTGGTTATCAAACTTTTTTTCTTGGGAGCCAGTTGAAAAAAAATATCATTTATGTCTGCAACCCAACGACGACAGCTTTCAGCAATGCATTCCCGTCTTTTGGCGGTAGTGGCAGGGAGCACCGTGACCCAGCACGGGGTCCCAACCCGTGGTTTGAAAACCACTGGTAGCTGGTTTGTGCTGCTGCCCCGACCTGCTGGACTTGTCCTGTGTATAAAAAGCGAAGACCAACATAAGCCCTGACCACTAGGATCAACATTTGCTAGTATCTACAACCCCAAATATCAGAAAAGGAGCCAGAGGCCCCCCAGAACCATGCAATTTCACAGAATGCAGGTTATTTTTTGTTTACCATTCATTTTCTGAGCACTTTGGTTCATGTGCTGACTCTTTTCTGCCCAACCAGGAGCGCTAGTAATTTACTTTTTTAATAAAAATGAGATTTTCTTTTCATGCAAGCATTTGACTCCAGCAAGCAATGCTATAAGAAAATCAGCCAATTGAGAGTACCACAGGACCTGGCCCTAATGATTCAGTTTGAGACAATCAGAGATTTGTTTTACAGCTTAATAAACTCACACCCTCACTGTGGAAAAAAAAAAAACCCAAAACTTGCTTTATTTGTAACATTACAAAATACAGAGGAATTGGGGAGATCACTTACTGTACGTCAGAAAATAAATACTTTTTATTGCTCTATATAAGTATAAGATAAAATGTGATTTGCATATATAAAATATAAAGTACGGCTTTGTACCAACATCCTGGCTGTGCCGAGAGGCGGAATGGCAAAGAGGACGTGAAAATAACTTACATTTGTGCAATAAATAAACCAAAAGAGGGGGAGGGGAGAGGCTAACCACAGAACCTTCTACAAAGTACTGTGGGGGGTTGGGAGGTGGCCACACCTCACTAGAGCTGACTGCTGCACTGTGGTGTATGGCAGGGCAAATGAAATGAAGGGGTTAATTATCTAAGCTAGCACATGCCTAATTGTGAATGGCCAGTTTACTGTTCTTGACCCCCCCATGCCATCTGTATTTATTTATGGAGGTTCCTGCGCCCCTGGTGTGCCCAAACCCCAAGCTGAATGATACTGCACCTTTGAGGATCTTGGGAAAAGGTGCCAGGGACTAATAGGAAGCAGGAAAATATCCTCCACTCCTTGAGCTGCCACCTGGGTTCTCCACCTTCACACTGTCCCTTAGCTAGTTGTTTGAGCCAGCTTGGTTTAGGGGAAAGGGCACCAAATTAGGACTCAGGAGACCTGGCATCTATTCCCAGCTGTGCTGGGAACCCTGGTCAAGTCACTTCACCTCTATGCCCCTACTACCCCCATACACCCTGAGTGTAAGCTTTTGGGGGCAGGAGCCATCACTCCCTCTGTACAGTGCCTAGCAAAATGGGGTGCCAGTCTCAGTGGGGACATCCAGGAGCTATTGTCATGTAAATAATTTTATCTCCACTACAGCTGTGTTTATTTCCTTCCTGCTGGTTGCTACCTTCTGAAGAGGCCCACCATGCCATGGAGGAAAGGTCACCATTGGAAGGAAAGGGTGTGAGTATGTGTGGATGCAGAGATAAAAGGGTGCTGCTCTCTTTCCCCGCCCCCCCCCCATGCCTTCCCTTCCCCCCAGTAAAATCCCACCGTTAAAGCTAGAGAAACAAACATGAGATTTCAGCAGGTTACCAGCTCCATCTGCCTTTTCAGGCTGTGCTGGGTTTTTTATGACTGGATCCAGCACAGCAAAAACCAGATTGATAGGACTTCCTTCTGCATGGCTTATCTCTGCAGCTCATTTGACAATTATGCCTGCTCCCCGTTACGCAACCAGGGACGCACCAAAACATGCTGTGGCTCCTTTGTTCTTTTCAGATCTGCTAAATGCTGTGGGCACAAAACCTGACTGAGGCATTCCCTCCTCATTACAGCATTTAAAACATAACTCTGCGGCTACTTCCATGGCCGACTGCCTCACTTGCTTTGTTCCTCCTCCTAGTGTCTCTACTTGCTCTCCCTTCCTCATTCTCTCCTTTCTTCCCATCCTTGTCTCTCTCTTAAAGACCATTTCCTTCCCATGCAGGGGAGCTTTTTTTAAAGGTCTGGCTGCTAAATTTGTATTCACCCTTGCAGCTGAGGCATCTTATTGCTGCATGGCCAACACCCTCATGTCTAGAACAGATCTGAGTTGTACGGCCAGGAGTTCAGCCAGTCCTGATGTGCTACAAGGAGTCCATCTCTCCATCACCCATGTGCTTCTCTTTTTTCCCTCCCTCACTCCATGAAACTCCAACCCTTTTCCCACAGCACTACCCTTACTCTCCTTAATTCCTGACTTCACTAGCAGAGTCTCTGCCATTTGCCCTCAATATCAGTTGTTGCAGGCCCTTGTGGGGAATGCAGGAAAGGTCCTAGGGTCTCTGTGTCAGCTTTGGGAAGTGAGGACCCCTGGAACGCAGGGATAGAGAAGGTTGCAGTTTGTCTCCCTGGAAACAACACAACAGAAAATCTGGAAAGAAAGGCCACAGTTAGCAGGAGATGGCAGCAGCATTTTGGCAATGTCTGGTTATTCTCTGGACAAGCATCCCATCCCCTGCCTTGTGCTCAACAATGCAGAACAGATCCTTGGCCTGACTCCTGGTTCTTACCCTGCTTTTCCCCCTACACCCACCACCTTTATCTCCCAGATCTTGGCACCAGACATCTGTTTCAGCTATACCCCTACCAATAACAAATGGGAGGGGGGCTCCGAGCCCCTTGTGTAAATATGGGGGCGGGGACACCAAGGGGCAAGAGAAGCTCAAGAGACTTTTTATAACTATACTAAATTGGGTGAGGGGAGGGAATATTTCAGCTGTGAGATTCTTGGCGGCTCATTTCCAGCCAGCTTGACAAGTTATTGGAGGGGAAGGGGGCACAGACAGCTTGGTTCAAGGCAGATGGGTTCAATGGGGAGAAATCGAGGGATCTTCAAGTCAATTCTGTCTCCTGCTGGGGCTGTGGGAGGAGCCAGACTGCTGCAATCCATGCTGGGTAAAGAGCTGGGCCCAGCCAGGAGGGAGAAGGCAGTTCGTGGTGAGGCGCTGGGCACTAGGAATACATGGCCTGGTTGGAGCCAGATTTGACGATGGTGATGACGCTAGCAGTGGCCACCTTGGCAGGAGAGCCATGGGCAGCGACCGTGCGGGCAAAGCCCTGCAGCGCCTCATACTTGCCCCGCAGGGCGTCCAGCTCCAGGCGCATGGCGGCATTCTCGCGGGCCAGCTTGTCCACCTCCCGCTCCAGCTCCGTCTTCTGCTTCTGCAGCTCTTCCTTCTGGCACACCCGCTTTACCCGGCAGCTGGCAGCGTAGCCACGGTTCTTCAGCGTACGCCGGCGCTGCTTCAGCCGCGCCACCTCCTCCTTGGAGAGACCCCGCAGGTGGTGATTCAGCTCCCGCACCGACAGCCCCATCAGCTCCTCGTCTGACAAGAGGGGCGTGTTCTCCCCCAGCTCGCACTTGATCTGGCCAAGAGAGGACAGCAGGTGAGCAATGAGCGTGTGGGAGGGAGGAGTGAGGAGCACAAGCAAAGGAGGGGATGGAAAACAGAAGAGAGTACAAGGAGGAAGAGAGGAATGGAGGGAAAGGGGAAAGGCAGGATGGAGGAGAAGGGAGGATGGAGGGGATGGGAGCTGTGCCTGGAGAGGCACTTGCACCTGGGTGCTGACTCCTTCTTACCTTCAGGGCCTTGCTTGATAAGCTGTCCGAAGACATTGTCTCCTGCAGTCACGCTCCCCAGACAAGGACCCTGCAAACAAGCCACAGGCTGCAGATCACTCCCATGCATCCCTATTCATTTCATGCTACAAGCTCCCTCCGTGGGGGTGGGCAGAAATGGCAGCCTGGCCCTACAAATCCCCCCAGTCCCTGTTCATTCTTTGCTCCCCAGCATCTCTGACTCCAGCCCCATAAGCCTAGAATGTAAATCACTTGGTGTCCCGTCCCTCCCAGAAGGACACATTCAGGGGTGCATCCCCTGTCCCACTAAAGAGATGGGGGTCAGTCAGGCAGTGCAGAGACACAGCACTGAGTGAGTCATTTATTTCCTTTTAAAAACAAAACATTCCAAAATTCCTGCCCCTCCCTTATTTCCCCCTCCCTGGCCAGCAGCTGCCAGAACCCAGAGATCTTTCTCTCCCCCTCCCCCCCCCCCCATACACCTCCCCGGCGCAGGTTATAGACAGGGCCCCCTCTGTCCCACGCAGTCCATCTCTGACACAAATGGGACCAGCCTTCACCAGAAACCATATAAGAGTGAGAACTTTCCTGGCAGAGAGGAAACATAGCAGGGACTCAGGGAGGCAGCTGGTGGGTGTGTCATTGAAAAGTCTGTACCTAGAAAGAAGGCCAAAGGAAAGGGAAAGTAAAAGCAACGCAGGCCGCAGAGAGCTCAGCAGGGATGCTGGGAGAAGGGCTGTTTGCCTTGCAGGGCTGTGGCAACTCTGGGTCTGTGTGACCCAGGAAACTGCACAGGGCCTCTGCTCTTCCAGGCCCCCTGTCCTGCCCTGTCGGGGTACCTGTTTGGCTCCGTGGGCCCCAGCAGAGATTAAACGCCCTCTCTGGATCTTGGGTTGGGAAGTGGAGCTTTGCTGATAGATTACAGAGCCCCACAGACAAGTGGAGGAGAGGGAAGGTGGGCTGCAGGTGACGGGCAAGAGAGAGATGCAGGTAGATCTTGTGGGGGGCAGTCAAAAGAGAGCAGTTCCATGGGGGAAGCTGTGTGTGTTGGTGGGGCATAGGCCCCCCACAAAACTGAAGAGCAAGGAGAGGATTGGGGTTCAGAGGTGACAATGGGCGTGCTGCTCTCCCCTGGGGCATCTATGGGTGCTCCCCCTCCCTCACCTCTTCTGGGGAACAGAGACATGTTCACCCAGGGCTGGAGAGGTGGGGAAAAGGGATCCCACTGAAGTCCAGGCCCAGCCCTACTGAAAGGTCAGGCACAAGGGAGCTCAAGCTGGGGACCCAAAATCAAAGGTACGGTAGTTCTGCAGCTGGAACTGTCTGAGCCTGGCCAGGAGGAGTGGGGGTAGGTGACCAGATAGCCAGTGGGGGTGAGGGGCAATAGGTGCCTACATAAGAAAAGGGCTTGAATATCAGGACTGTCCCTATAAAATCTGGACAACTGGTCACCCTAAATTGGGGAGAGCAGACGGCCGTTCAAACCCTTACCAGACTTCGCAGAAATACCCCCATCGTATGCCCTACAATCAGAGGATTTGAAAGGAGTCCCTGTCACAAGCATTGAAAGGGGCTTCTTCAACCTCCGCCTGACCCCCTCAAAGCTGTTCGGGATACAACTGTCTTAGGCTATGTCTACGCTAGCAAATTAAGTCGACTTAAACACAGCCTCGTTCACACCTGGTTTTCATTAAGTCGACTTAATAACTACCACTCTTTAGGTCGACCTAACAATTAAGTCGATTCGTTAAGTCGACCTAAAGACAGTGTGGCCGACCTCAGTCGACTTATTCTGTAAGTCAACTTACGGTGTGGGTCCTGGCGAGAAGGAGCCGCGTTCCTTTCTCACCGGGACCCTCGGCTCCTTTCTCCCTGGGACCCGCGTGGGTCTTGGCAAGAAGGAAGCCTCAGGTCCCTTCTCAGCGGGGACCCACGGCTCTCTGCCACCTCTACACTTGAAAAGTTAAGTCGACTTGTTAAGTCCACTTAACAGAGTCGATTTAACTTTTCAAGTGTAGACATAGCCTTTGTGAGCAGTCTACAGAAGGAGTCGCTCCCTTTGACTTGTTCTGCTGAGACATGCCCAGGCATGACGCTGGGCTGAGGGCTCTGGAG
This sequence comes from Pelusios castaneus, assembly GCA_007922175.1. Lineage (NCBI taxonomy): Eukaryota > Metazoa > Chordata > Testudines > Pelomedusidae > Pelusios > Pelusios castaneus. Next base: position 13,682,889 of record ML685814.1, read on the forward strand.
GTGGGGGGGCAAGGAGGGAGGGACACTGAGGCATGTCCCTTTTGCCCCTGAACGCCAGCTCCAATTGGAGCTCTGGCAGCAAGCAGGACTTTGCCCCAGGGGTCACGTAGCTGCCACGGAGGAGCTAGGAATATCTCCTAGTCAGAACAAACCATGGTCTATGGCAGGCAGGGATCTCCTCTGGGGACCAGAGTGAGTCTACCAGCCCCCAGGAGGATATAGATGCAGACAGCTCTTGCCAACACCCTCAACCAGGACTGCACGCAGAAACTCCGCCCCACCTTTCACCTGGATAAGCCGTATCTTTCTCCCTACCACCCTAACTGCTAAACAGTAGCCTTCTTGTCTTGGGGAGGCAGGGCAGTCCCTGTCTATAACGTCCTGTGGGATCATTCAGAACAGAAAGCACTAGAGAGATGGAGGCTTTTTTTTGGGTCCCCCCTACATGCTTGTGGGTCCAAAAAAGAGAGCCCTGCGCAACACAAAGGCTGCGTCTACACTAGTTAATTAAGTCGACTTAAGCATGGTTATGTCGACTTAATTTACTCTGCGTCCACACTGGCATTTCCTCAAGTCGACTTAAGCTGCTGCTTATGTAGACTTAAGGAAATTCAAAGTCGACTTTATAACACCTCCTATAAAGTCGACTTTGAAGCTTAAGTCGACTTTTTAAGTCGACTTCAGCAGTGTGGACACCCTAAGTTGACTTAGGGCACGGGTCCCTTCTCGCCAGGACCACAGGGCTCCCTTCCGTCCTGGCAAGAAGGAAGCCACACGCTCCCTCCTGGCCGGGACCCTGCAGTCCCAACCAGGAGGGAGAGCAGGAGACCCACACTCCAGCTGCTGGCTGCCCCACACTCCCTCCTAGCCGGGACTGCGCTCCAGCTCCTGGGAAGCCTGCTCCAGCTCCTGCCCACTCTTCCTCCTGGCCGGGACCACTTGGGTCCCAGGGAAGTTCTCCCCAGGACCTGAGTGGTCCCGCCTAGAAGGGTTCCCTTCTGCCCGGGACCTGAGAAGTCCCAAGCAGAAGGGAGCCGAATGGTCCGGGGCAGAAGGGAACCCCTCGCTTCCTTCTCCCCCGGACCGCTCAGGGGCTTGCTGCCCCAGGGAGAGCCAGCCCCACGCGGCGCTGGCTCTCCCTGGACCAAACTAGTCGACTTAGAGAGTCTAGTGTAGACTCTCTAAGTCGAGTTAATAAGGCCCACCTTAAGTCGACTTAGGAGTCCTGTGTGGACTCTCTAAGCCGACTTAATAAGCTCGACTTAAAGTCGACTTATTAAAGTCGACCCAAATTCCCCAGTGTAGACATAGCCAAAATGTGTATCTAACCCGATCTGCAAACGTGGTCCACGGCTACCCACAGAGTTGCAGGGCTTTACCAATACACAGTGAGCATATCTCCCAAAGCACCTGCACAATCATGCACACCAGTAAAAGTGTGCTACCGGCCCTGCCTATGAAACAAGAGCACAGCCCGCCCTCACACACGCCATAAGGGCTGGTGGCACTGTATAGGCAGGGGACAAAGACTTCATCCTCAGCTAGTGGCTGAATGAATCAAATGTCTGGAGAATCCCGAAGGAGGAGGAGTGAAGGCAGCAGCAGGGCTGTGGGAGGGAGAAAAGCCATGATCTGATATCACTGTGATTCAGCACAGAGAGCGGGAAGGTCACCAAGGCCACGGATGCCCCTTCCTGGTAATTCTCCCACTACCACAGGGTGGGGCAGGGTTGCGAGGTTGGTTGAAATGAGACCATGATTATTATCAAACAGCAGCCATATAGCACTGTGAATTCACACAGCAAGATGCATTCCCAGACCAAATAAGCTTCCAGTGAAAGCTAGACCGGACAGGGTGACAGACCAGGTCAGGGAGGATGTGAAGGCTAGAGATAAGAGAAAGAGGAGGAGGTATTGGAAGAGGGAGGCTTGAAGACGGAGAGGCGAACTGCCTGCCCACTGCCTCCACCTATAGGGAACAGAACAAGGGAAGGTGGAGAGCCAAAAACATGAGAAGGAGCCCTACGGAGAGAGGGTTTGGAGAAGCAGAGGAGGGAAAAATGAGAGCAGGGGGTAAAATATACAGAGCCCTAGATGTGTGGTGAGGAGCTGGAATCTTATCAGTAAGAGCGAAGCCACTAAAGAATGGGGGCCAAGGATGGGGAGGACGTGGTCAGAGCAAAGGGAGAGGCAGAGCGGCCAAACTGTAAGAGGTTACAGTAACCAAGACAAGCGTAGAAAAACTCATCCTTCTGTAGCCTGAATTCACTCCAGCCGAGTATAGAAGTGCTAGTCTGGGATCAGTCTACCTCTGTCACAGGTGAAAGGTCTCTAGTTCGATTTCACTGGAATAGCCCCTTGAAATCCACCACTTCCGGGGGTCCTGTCCCACTGCCAGATAGGCAGAATTCTCCCTGTGATAGCACTGGACATTGGGAATGACGCAATCAGAGACAGGGAGCAGGCTCCCACCTGTGGGTACAAGAGTCTGTGCAGAGTCACAGGCTTCTGCTATTTTAAGAAACTTCAGTGTGATTTTAAAGCTAAGACGTGAGATATAATTAATCCGCTCTACACCACCCTCATTAGGCCTCAACTGGAGTATTGTGTCCAGTTCTGGGTGCCTCATTTCAGGAAAGATGTGGAGGAATTGGAGGAAGTCCAGAGGAGAGCAACACGAATGATTAAAGATCTGGAACACTTGACTTATGAGGGCTGATTGAAAGAGCTGGGTTTGTTAGTCTGGAAAGGAGGAGACTGAGAAGGGACATGATAAAAGTTTCAAGTACCTAAAAGATTGTTACAAGGAGGAGGGAGAAGAATTATTCTTCTTAATCGCCGATGGTAGGACAAGAAGCAATTAAATTACAGCAAGGGAGGTTTAGGTTGGACTTCAGGAGAAACCTTCCTAACTGTCAGGGTGATTAGCCACTGGAATACGTTGCCTAGGCAGGTTGTGGAATCTCCGTCACTGGAAGTTTTTAAGAGCAGGTTCGACAGACACCTGTCAGGGATGGTTTAAGAGGGTACTGGGTCCAGCCATGAGTGCAGGGGACTGGACTCCATGACCTCTCCTGGTCCCTCCTAGTTTTTATGATTCCTCATGCACAAAGTTTGGGAAATTCAACTATTTGTGGGTCCCCCTCCAGAAGCATTAACTCAGCTACCATGTGCCTCCCACACTAATGCAGATGACTGAACACTGTATTTAGCTGATGGATGTTTCGCCCACCTGTTGGAATGACTATAAACTACCTCCAGTCCACCCTGCTTTAAGTGTGTGATTTAACTCACACAAGGGACAGAGCATTCAGGCCTGGTCCTCTGACGTGTTTAGGTACCAAACTCTCATGCTTCCATTGCAACAGCAACAGCTGGACGCTGCCCCCATTGATTGAACGCAGTCACAAAACTTCCAATGGGAAGAGGCTGGGGCACACTAAACTGATTCACATCCAGCACTGCAACCTGTAGCTCCATTGCACAAGACTTAGATTAAGGGGGAAGAAGTCCATCCCCATCATACAGGAAAGGTGGCGGTTTCCTAGGTAACTTCTTCTTTTCCCCTACCACCATTTGGCGGTGGCAGGAGGGTTGTAATTCAGTAGCTCTGCATGGTTTGATGTGGGAGAAAAGAGAGCTGACTGGATGGCTGAAGGTGCCTCCATACCATCGTGAAAGGTGTGCTAGAAATAGCCATGGAGGCTGGTTGACACTGAGTGCTCAGTTCCTGTTGCCCAGGAGCCAGCAGAAGGGGCGGAGTGCTAATCAGTAACCCTCTTCCCATAAGAACAGCCAGACTGGGTCAGACCAATGGTCCATCTCGCCCAGTATCCTGTCTTCAAACAGTGGCCAGTGCCAGGTGCTTCAGAGGGAATAAACAGACCAGAGCAGTTATTGAGTGATCCATCCCGGTGTCCACCCTCAGCTTCTGGCAAAGAGACGCTAGGGGAAAACTATTGCTAGTGCTAGCAGGAACTCCCCACTGGGACTGTGCGTTAGGCTATCCTGGGAGAGGAAAACTAGACATTTCTCCTTTACTCTACACAACGTTTTTAAGGGTAGGCTGCAGTTGAATTGGAGGGGAAGCATCTGCCTGGAGAATCCTCTACTCAAGGTTGAAGGAGAGGGGAAATTCCAAAGGGAATCGCTACCCAACCCCGGGGTGTCTGAGTTCCTACACAGCAGAGGCGGATCCCAGAAAGGTTGGTTTGGTGGGAGTTAAGCAGTGTCCTAAACCAGTGGTTAAAGTATAATTTGACAGGCCCCGGAACCCTCCTAATCTCTGGGCCCCTTTCCCATATAATCTGGGCCCCCTTCATGTATGTGCGGGCCGCAGCCCAAGTAGGGATTTGCATCCGCTTCTCAGTACCACATGCATCAGTTATCACTCCATAAAAATATTTATAATTTTATATAGTGTTTATGTCTATAGCAATTATTGTCACAAACTAGCAAACACTGCATAACACAGTAAGTATTGTGATTAACAACGGTGGGGTGTAGGACCTGCCAGCAGCCAGGGCAGGGCGGAACATGCGTTCTGCTGGATTTTTCTATTTTTAGGGGCCCCGGAACTCTGGCCCCTCAAATTTGTGGGCCCCGGAACTGCGTTCCGGTGCATTCCCCCTTACTTTAACCCCTGTCCTAAACACTGGAGGGGGTTGGAGATACCAGTGGTATCTGTGGGGGTAGCAGGGGGTGTCTGAGGTTCAGAAGAGGATCTGATGAGTGTAGTGAAGGTGGGAGGGTATCGACACCCTTGCGTTAGCAGGATTCACAGCCTAGCAACCTTAGCTTCAAACATTTGTGTGGGATCTAATAGAATAGTTGTCATGTGATGATGAGTCGTTTAATTCTAACACTGAACATGAAGAAAGTGTTAACCCTAAGCAACTATCCCTGCTTCGCCATAGAGCTTCTGCCTCCAACTTTCCCCTGTCCTTCCTGCCTGGCTTCCTGCTACAGATTTAAAGAAACAGTAAGTACAGTCACAGTCACAACCAACACTTACTGTACGTTCAGCGGTAGTTATTAAAAATTCAGTATTTTCCCACAAGTTATCACACTTCCCTAGACACCGTTAGAATACGAATTAAGTCTGGTACTTGTATGGTATCTGTTGGCAAAGATTTACCAATGTAGTAGCTAGTGCCTTTTATCCCCAGAACCCAGAGTGCTCTGTAAATTCATTTCTAAACTATGCTGTTTCCACAGGTATCACGTTGCCTGCCACTGAAATGCAGTCACCTCTGGGCTCAAGACACACCTCAATACTACACAACAATTCAGGAGAGGAGGTAAAAGAAGAAGATCCAGCTGAAACCTCATGGGGAATTTAGGGGCTTAGTTTTGCAATTGTACAGCTAACTCAGGAGTCAATGGGAGCTCAAGGTGAAGCAAAGAGCACAAGATAAGGTCTTCAGTTTACCACAGGAGCGAATTGGCTACAGTTGCCACCTCTGATCTATAAAAAAATGGGACATTTGGGATGATCCTGAGCCCCTGGCAGAGTGTACTGAGTAGCCATCCAGATTTCCCAGGACAGCTACCTCTAAAAAAGGATCATCCTGAGAAAACCTGGACAGGTGGCAATCCTAGATTTGGCCAGGAGAGAAGGGGTGACATCTCTAGTCTTCCAAACTGTGCCAGTGGCTCCTCAATTGATCCAGGCCTCAGCTGTATCTCACACACACACACGCCACACATATAGTTAATTTCTGCCATGAGTAACTTCTCTGTTACTGAGAGATTTCCTGCCTTCACAGCTACCTAAGAAGCACTCAGCAATGGGTGTGTATAAAACAGACATGAATGCACACACAGAGACTCGCTGTGCTTTTGAACACTCCACTGCTCCTGTCCCCACTTCTTTCCTAGAAGATAAATTCCTTGGTCCCTCCCAAGCTGATAAAACCTTAACAATCTCCTTCATCAGACACAGGCTTACCCTCCTTGACTTCATCTGGTATCAACCTCACTCTAGAGGTTCACACGCACTTCTAAAATAAAAGTACCACAGAGCTGTATCATTCCGGTTTTTTGTCCTCCTTTGTGTAGGGAGGGCACAAGGAGAACGAAAAGCCCACACTAGAGGAACACACACATACAAAACCAGAAACATAAACACACCACCCAAGCGCCCTGGAGTCTGTAAACACCCCTCCTACGACAGGGTGGGAGAGAAACAAGAAGAGCAATCTCGCTTACTGTGCTGTGTTCCTTGGCTGAAGGCTTTGTAGCTGCTCTTCTCTCCCTTCTTTAGCCCCTTGGAGATCCTTTTTCTTAGTGGTTTTGCTTTGAATCTGCCTTGTTTGAAGTTGTTGTCCGGAGAGGAGCTGAGATCTGCTGAGTTGTAATATGAGTTTCCTGGAATTACTCACTCACAGGATTCTTTTCATTCATAAAAACAGAGTCATGCGATGACATCATTGTTTCCCCTCCCTCTCCGCCTCCCTCCCCATCTTAGTGAAGGGCAGAGCACAGGCATTGGAAGGGAGAGGAAGCTGCCATCTTGGTGCTGGGAATTAATCTTAAAGGGCCAAGTACGTTACTTTTCCTTGGCTGTATTAAAAACCATTATGACTGTTAGCATTAATTAGAGTGACCACAAGTGCGACTTGCCCACATGCTCAGGGTTTAACTGATCACCATATTTGGGGTCAGGAAAGAATTTTCCCCCAGAGCAGACTGGCTAGAGTTGCAGGGGAGGGAAAGGCCACCTTCGGCTCACTTGCTGGTGGATTGTCTGTATCTTAAAGTCTTTACATCATGATTTGAGGACTTTAATAACTCAATCATTGTTAGAAGCTTTTTACAGGGGTGGGTGGGTGAGGTTTTGTGCCTTCCACTGTGCAGGAGGTCAGACTAGATGATCCCTTCTGACCTTAGAGTCTATGGGTGCGTCTACACTTGTAAATTAAGTCGACTTAAGCAGGCTTAAGTCAGCTTAATTTACTTTTGTCTACACTGGAGTTTCCTTAATTCAACTTAAGCAGTTCCATAAGTTGAATTAAGGAAAAGTTAGTTTGAATTAGTAAAACCTCATAGTTCTAATTAAGTCAATGTGGCCATGTTAGTTCGAAGTAACTGCGTAATGCAATTGACTAATTCGAACTAAGCAAGTGCCATGCATGGCACTTGCTTAGTTTGAACTAGCATTCTAGTGGGGCCATACTAGTTCGAATTAAGTTAATTCGAACTAACTAACATTAGTTTGAATTAGTTAGTTCGAATTAACTAATTCGAACTAACTTTTGTAAGTGTAGACATAGCCTATGGCTATGTCTACACTTGCAATTTAGGTCAACTTAAGGGGGCTTAAGTCAGCCTAACTTAGTCCCTGTCCACACCAGGCTTTCATTAAGTCGACTTAAGAAATTCCTTAAGTCGACTTAATAAGACCTGCCAGGTAGGTCGACTTAAGCCTCCTTAGGTCGACCTAACCCTTCTTTAGGTCAACCTAAGCACAGTGTGGACGCTTAAGTCCACTTTGTTAAGTCGACCTAAGGGCAGTTAGGTCGACTTAACAAAGTGGACTAAGTCCACGTCCATGGAAACCACTTTGTTAAGTCGACTTAAAGCCGACCTTATTAAGTCGACTTAACAAAGTCGGCCTAACTTTTTCTCGTGTAGACATAGCCTATGAGTCTATGTCTCATTTTGGTTGGGACAGTCCCTGTCCTGACTTTTTTTGGCAAAGGTGGGTTGGCAAGATCAAATGGGATAAACGCCAAGTGTTACCAAAAAAATGCAGAGTGACCCTTTGCTGGGAGTCATGCTGGGAAGAACATGTGAGGAAGGAGGGAGAGGCAAGGCCAGCCCCACAGTGGGTGTCAGCAGTGATCTGGCAAGGAGAGACACTACTTCCACATGGGGGCTTGGGTGAGTGGCTCAGGCCCGCTGTGGTGTCCCGTTTTCCCTTTGGGAAGTATGATCCCCCTACATTAATGATGTACACTTTTTAGATGCTTTTGTTGGTGGTGTTAAAGCACAGCTCTGGGAATCAGAAGATGTAGGTTGTAATCCTGGCTTTGTCACTTGGACAATATTACCTCATGCACCTTATCTGGCTAATATCCTGGGACCAATATGACTACAACAGCACTGCAGGCAACAATAGAAGATATCAAATTTTGCCATCTGAAATGGAAACTCCACAACATAAAGAAAGAGGAAGCAAAATTTAACACCTTGTCTCAGGCAAATCAGTTACTTAGCCTCTCATGTTTCCCTTCTTTGAACTAGTGATATTGGTCATTTCCCTGCCAACCAGGCTTCTTGTAGGGCTAAATTAATTAAAACTCTGCGTGGTGCATTGATATCCTTGGGATGGAAGCATTGTAGCAGTGGAGCATGTTATTACTGTATCATTAATAGTGACTTGCATCTGAGGACTTCAAAGCACTCACAAGTAGGAATTAATATTAAAATGCTTTTAAAAAAAATATAGGGGAACCACTCTTTGTTTTGTTTTGCTTTGTTTTGTTTTATGAGAGCATTTTAAATCACAGACAGGCATAAGTCATACCAAAAAATGGGAGAGTTCACTCATGTCCTTCTAGAGCAGTTGTATCAATATGTTGTGCGTGTTGGGAAACCCATATAGCAATGACATATTCAAGATTATCCATAAAAAAAGATACAAAGGGGTAGCCATGTTAGTCTAGTTCAGCAAAACAAGAAAAGGAGTCTTGTGGCAATTTAAAAACTAACAAATGTATTTTTTGCATGGACTTTTGTGGGTGATGTACCACTTCTTCAGGGGCCAGAGTGGAGACATCTAATGAAGTAGGATTTCACCCATGAAAGCTCATGGGAAAAATAAATTTGTTTGTCTTTAAAGCAGCAATTCTCAACCACTGTGCTGGGACACATTACTGTGTCACCAAACAGCGGTAACTGTGTTTGTCAGAGAGCTGGAGAGACGGCTAGATTTGGCCTGGTGGGGGTGCACTGGTGGATCCTGTAGGGTTGTAATACGCCCACTAAGTGTGTCATGACCCAGAAAAGGTTGAGAACCATAGCTTTAAAGTGCCACAAGACTCCTTTTTTATTTTTCTATAAAAAAGAGTTTCCTACGGCCTCCAACAGCAGACATTCTCTTTACCAGTTAGTGCACCAGTCATGGGGCACTGAGATTATAGAGTCATATGACTCTCCTGAAGTTTAGCAATTTTCCAACATCCGTCCTGCTGCCACTGAGTTTAGAGGACTAAATGAATCTCCTTGCATTCAATTGGGGTCTTGTGATGTTACACTGGGTGGGGATAAACATCGCAACACAGCATCTAGTCCATCCTGCACTGACAAATACAAAAAAGAAGGAACTATAAAAGGGATGGTTCCTGGCTAGTTTCAGCCATTAGAACATCATGATTTAGTTTTGCTCCCCTTATAAAATTATCCAGTAGTAATGTTTTAATGATGACAATGATGTTATTGAAAATTTAGATCAATACTGCACAGTAGCATAGTGTGTTTTTTAACCAGGACTACCTATCATCTTTTTTCTAGAAATTTAGTAATTTGGGTTACACAGCTGGTGATTTCTATGTCACAGAACACAGTATTAGCTGAGTTCCAAAAGGGTAGCCATGTTAGTCTACTGCAGAGAAACAGAGTCCTGTGGCACTTTTAAAAACTAACAGCTTTATTTATCGCATGAGCTTTCATGGGAGAAAATCCCACTTTGTCAGATGCTTTGAAGATGGGGAATTTACTGAATGGGAGGAAGTTAAATGCAGGGAAGTGTATGACATATGTTCCAGGTCAGGCTGAGATTCTTTTGCATTCATGCATGTGTGTCTTTGGGAGAAGAGAGGGACTAAATTTGCCTTCCTTCCCAATCATTTTATAATACTGTCTCTCATGAGTCTTTTTGACTTCAGCCAGGGTGCCATGTTGTTGCACAGCTTTCCATCTTTTATCATCTTCAGAGCAAGACCGGATACCGTTCTGGAAGACATGCTTTAGTCAAAATGCCTGTTATTGGGCTCAGTACAGGGGCAACTGGATGAAATTTTAAAGGTAGTTATATATTTTATTTATTTATTTCTCTCTTTCTTTCTTGGTCCTTTTAGCCTGAAAAGAGCATTTTGATTGCAGTTGATATCCCCCCCCCCTTTTTTTTTGACAGAAAATAACCCTGAAAATGTTCAGTGGACATGTCCCTTTGGTTCCCAGGTTTTGAGAAGGAAACTTTTTCTGAACCGGGAAATGTTTTTTTCTTCCAGAACCTGTAACATTTGCACAGAAAACGTAGGGAAATAGGAAGCAGATCTGAGACACTCCCTAGGAGAATTAATGGTCCTTTTCCGCCCAGTTGGCAGCAGAGGCCCGGCCCTGACGCTACAGGGCCGGGAGTGCAACACAATAGCTCTTGCCCGTCAAAGAAAGGCGGGCTGGTCTGGAGCAGGACGCTGAGCTCCCAGCACACAGTCCTGAGCCCGGCCCGCCCTGCCACTGAATGGAAGAGACTTGTGGTAGTTCAGAGGAAACGGGGGGAAATTTTCAGGTCTCTGTCTCTTTAAGGGAGCGAGGCAGCGCTCTGCCCGTCACAAAGATGGCTGTCACTCTTTGCTCTTAGTTCCGCTCTGCTCCGCTCAAACATGGCCGCCGCCGGAACTACACTATTCTGACTGGGCGTTCGAAAACAAAAATCACCCACTCCCCCCACCCCCACATCACGGCTCCTGCCCACGCCCCACCTCTCCGTGCCGATTGGGCGGCGCCTGTGATTGGCCAGGGGGCGGTGAGAGATGGGAGGGTGAAGGAGCGAGCGCCTCGGTTGGCTCAGGGAACAGAGATGAGCACGTGACGCTGCCGTAGTTTATGGTGACGGCTGGAGGGCGCAGCTGCGACTGGTGGGTGAGTGACTCAGGCGGAGAGCGAGTCTGGAGGAGGGGCATGGGCTCTGGCTGCCTGCTAAGGATTGTGGGGGCCCGTGATGCAGCGGGGTGGGTAGGGGTAGCTGGCTTTGGCACGCGGGCGGGCTGGGTGCGAGGGCCTCGTGCCGTCCTGTCACGCGCTGGGCTGGGGCAGTGGGTGCGCGTGCCGCATACTCTCTGTGGGGGTGGGGTACCCTGCGCTGCCATGCAGGGACTGGGAGCTGGACTTGGCGTCCCACTGTATTCCCAGCACACCCCTCTATCGGGTCTTTGCTGCCTGGGGCTGGTTCTCGGGGGGCACAGTCAAGCAGGTATTCCCTAGTCCATGGCACCATGCTTGGCACAGACCCTGCTTGGATCCGGTGTGGGGCTGCCTTCTCTCTCTGGGGAAAAGGAGCCAAGCGCCCACCCCACTGCAGCTGAGTGGCCCCAAACTGAAGTGGAATTTCCAGCCTTAGCTGGAAGGATGGTGTGGCTGCAGCGCAGGCCCTCGACACAAAGGATCAAACTTCAGTGGGGGACAAAAACCCCATGTGTCCTTCCTAGAATGACAGGCTAGAGGGAAGTCAACTGTTAATAAAGGAACAAAGCAGCCACAGCATCATGTTTGCTTTCCTCTTGGGGTTTTTTTTTCTTGTTGAACTGGTTCTCTCTTCCTCTTTCCTCATATGGGTTATTCATTGCCTATATCTTTTCTTGGATGGGTAGGATAAAAGACAACCTTGTGCAGGTTGTTTCTCTCATGCATACTCTCAGTGGGCTTCCATCTCCTCGGTCAGGGTTTTTCCTCTTCCCTAGGAGTGAATCAATAAAACGTAATCTCTGACTGGAAGAAATTTCATCCCTCTTTCTTCCCTAACGATTTGCTGTACTATCTCTGTTTTTTTTCCCCAATTTGGAAATAGCTGGGGTTTGAGATTTCTTTTGGGAATGAGGTGAAATGCTGTCTCAAATTTCTTCTGTCCTGTGCTTTGTTTGTAGATTCTGTTTCTAGCTGGTAAAATTTCCCCCAAAAGTTGTATGCATAGGAGCATGTGTGTTCTGTATCCTAAATCACAAGATTAACTCCCCCCTCTTGCTGGAAAAGAATGACCATTGTCAAATGGTTACAGCAGGGATCTGGGGCCAGCCCTGTGTACACTAAAGAGGTTTTTTTAAATATGTCTCTTCATTGCTAAGAGCAGTTCAGCTCCACCAGTTTTAACAACGTTAAGAACCCTACTATAGATGGGCTGCCCCCATTGTAAGCACTCTTTCAATTCCACCTGCTCAGGACATTCTCATACCAAGAGTATAAAATCATCTAATGCTCCCTTCAGTGGTTCTTTATGTGAAGTTGTGGGATCCAATCTTCTCTCTGAGCTGGGATTTGTATTGAAGTTAGGGTGTTGTTAGTGGGTTGCTTTAGTTTAAATCATGCAGTAGTGTTTGAAATTTATATATATATGAAACACCATAGTTAATTTTTCTTCTTTTAGGGTTTTTTGTTTTTCGTTTTTTCTTTCCTCCTTACCATTCAGTTCTCTCTGGTAGCTGGGGGAAGATGTCAGGGAAATGGATCTCTGAGTTCTTGACAAATTAGCATGGTGGGATAGCCACAGTCTGTGGCATCCTATAATCCAAAATTGATGAGGCATCAGATCCAGGATGCTTTTTGTCTGAGCCGAAGGGACCTGTGAAACTCCAATCTTGTACTTTTACCCGTTATTTTAGAATTGTTTTTGCCATTGACTGATTTAAGGTTCTCCTGGGATGTAAACAAAACTCATTTGGCCCTTGTCTCTGCCCCTTGTCATCCTTTAAGGAACGGTATATTCAAGATTTGATGAATCTGTATGCTCAAATCAAAATCTGAGAATTCATGGGATTGAACTCTATCCTCCTAAAGTCTTTTTAAGCTTCATGGAAACTAGTTTTTCTTGCATCTGTCATCGAGTTCCTCCCTTTATGGCTAGAACATCTGTGAAGAAAGTTTCTGAATTGCAAGTTTTGTTAGCATCCTTTTATAAATTTTCATAAGGATGAAGAAGTCCCAAACCTGCCTTCCAACTCTTGAGTGTAATGATTTTTCTTTTTTTTTTAAAATAAAGCAGTTTCTATATCAGTATTCTTTTTAAGTCCTGTGACCTTCTGGGTTTAGCTTGGTTCACACAGCGGATGTGAAGAGGGGCCACTGGCTAATTCGTTGTCAGTGCAAAGTCTTTTAGGAAACCTTCAAGATTGAGGGTGGATGCGTGGCCATTCCTGTAAAACTAGAAGGGATCTAAGCAGACCAGATTCAGTACTCAGGCTGGGTGCTTTCTGAGTTCCTTCTGTATGTACCAGAAGGATTTAACACCCTTTCTACTGGAGCCTAGCAGCTTTTGCAGCATCTTTCTCATGTGCAGACTGTTGAGCTAGAAGGCTGCTACCTAGGGCTTGCCTGCCTGACTTATATTTCTTCTAAGCGCCATATTCTTGATACTGATGGATTTGTGATCAGATTGGATGCTGCACACAGGAGAGGGTTTTTTTAGTCTCTCTTTACCTCAGCTCTCTTCTGGAAGGCAGGCCCTGCTGACTAGTCTCTCCATTGGATGTGTGAGAAGGCAGGATCCTGAAAGTACAGTGTACAGTGCTATGGCTTTAGTGAAGACACTCCTGCACCGACAGGAGAGTGTCTCCCGTCTCAGCATAGTTAATCCACCTCCGTGAGAGGCAATAGCTATGTTGACAGGAGGCCCTCCCTGCTGATACAGCGCAGTCTACGTGGGGGTGAGTCGGTATAATGATGTGGCTCAGGCATGTGGATGTTTTCTCAGGCTGTTTCCAATTAGGGCTCTTGGGGAAGAGCAAGGCTATGTATGGCAGCGAGAGAAGGTGAGCCATACATGGAGAAAAGGGGAACATGGTAATGATGGAGTGCGGCTTGGGGGGTCAGGGCAGAGGGCATCAGAGCTCTGGGAGGTGGATGTGTCAAGGTGGACAGCTGTCTTTATGACTGGCAGCGTTGATCCAGACTTTAAAAACCTGGCAACTTTCTCCACAAAAAAAGTTTCCTTAAAAACCAGTTAAGGTCATTCAAGTGACTTCTGCAATCGGCCTGAGAAAAGGCCAGCAAATCCCTAGTGAAGTCCTCAGCCATCTCCTGGCATGACAGCTCTGATTTCACCTTCGCCTCTCTGCCTCACCCACTCTATGATATATCTGTCTCTTCCTGCTTTCTCCGCTGCAGAAAATATGCAACTTTTAACTCCATCCACAAACAGCCGTTACAACACATCAGCAGACAGGCTTCCTCATTTCATCACCTAAATTAAGTCAACTACAGTCATTAGACAATCACTTCCCAGAAAGATGAACTCTGTACAAACAGCTTGTACTTAAAAAAAAGACCGTTCTCTCCATTAACAGTCATACAGCAGTACACACTTCAACATCACCATCAGCTTAAGATCTCTGCCACAACCATAGCCGTCTACATCCACACAACATCACTTTTATACTCCAAATGTCTGTTGCATGCCATTCCATGTAGTCCGAGTTAGAAGTTGCATGATTAGGCCCTGATATAGCAAACACGTTTCTATCATAAATAGTCCCCCTGGTGGTAAAATTAAGCACCTGTGTGTGCATGATTGAGGCCTTGGTAGGCAGTTTGAGAGAGGAGACGGGCATAATGTTGGTGAGGTAATGTGAGTAGGCAACATGACTGTAGTTTGCAAGGGCTTCCTGTATCCTTTTATGGTTGTATTACGTCTAAAGCACTGAACTCAGGCCTTGTCTACACAATCAGATTATAGCGCACCTTCTGAACAGCGCTATAAGAAGCACGTGATGTTTATTGCGGTGTAGCGCGTACACACATCGCTCCTTGTTCCGTCACCGAATTCCTCGCTGTAATGCGCATTTTCGCACTGAATTCTGGGCACGTATCCCAGCGTTCCATTTTCCCTGAGTCCGCGCTTGGAATCATGGGATGAAGGAAAGGAGCACAAAGCACCATGGGTAAACTAGATGTTTCCCGTGATGCAATGCATCTCCGTAGCGTCTTCCGCGTTGCCAATAGCAACTCGCGCCTATTTTCAATAGTGTTTGCACGGAGCGCGCCATTGGAAAGCAACAAAATCAGTGTCAGCATGGATCCTGCTCTGGTCTCCACTCTCGCCCTCCACATGCTGAACACATCTCGGATGGTTGCTCATTACGTTATGAGCTCCCAGCCAGAGGATGACACAGAGGAGCAGCGGCTGATCGATGCCATGCATAGCAACAGCACCGCGTTGCTCAGCACCTTCACCGACCATCTGCACACGGTCCAACGCCGTTTCTGGTCGCGAGAGACGAGCACCGAGTGGTGGGATCGCATTGTTATGCAGCTGTGGGATGACGAGCAGTGGGTACAGAACTTTAGAATGCAGAAAGCAACATTTCTGGAACTGTGCTCAGAGTTGGCCCCTGCCCTGCGACGTAAAGACACCAGCATGAGATCAGCCCTCACTGTGGAGAAGCGTGTAGCGATAGCTGTTTGGAAGATGGCGACTCCTGACTGCTACCGGTCCGTTGCAAACCAGTTTGGAGTTGGGAGGTCCACCGTCGGAATAGCCCTAACACAAGTCTGCACAGCCATCAATCGCGTGCTGCTACGGAGGACGGTGACGTTGGGGAATGTTAGTGAGATTATGGACGGCTTTGCTGCCATGGGATTCCCGAACTGTGGGGGAGCCATAGATGGCACACACATCCCTATTTTGGCACCGGATCATCTCGCTACCGAGTACATCAACAGGAAGGGCTACTCCTTCATGGTGCTGCAAGCACTCGTGGATCACAAGGGGCGTTTCACTGACATCGATGCTGGGTGGTCGGGAAAGGTGCATGATGCCCGCATTTTCAGGAACTCTGGTCTGTACCAGAAGCTGCAAGGGGGTACCTTTTTCCCTGATCAAAAAATTACAGTGGGGGATGTGGAGATGCCCACAGTTATCCTCGGAGACCCAGCCTACCCACTGATGCCATGGCTCATGAAGCCGTACACCGGTAACCTAGATCCAAGCAAGGAGCGGTTCAATTACAGATTGAGCCTCCGCAGAATGACTGTGGAGTGTGTCTTCAGCCGTTTAAAAGGCCGCTGGCGCTGTTTGTATGGGCGGCTGCACTTGTCGGAGGACAACATCCCTGCTGTGATTGCGTCTTGTTGTGTCCTCCATAATATTTATGAAAGTCGGGGAGAAAAGTTTTGCCCAGTGTGGGCTACGGAGGCACAGCGCCTCGAGGAGGCATACGAACAGCCAGCCACTAGGAGTATTAGGGGGGCTAAAGGGGAAGCTTCTCGCATAAGGGAGGCACTCAGGGAGCATTTCAATCACGCCCTCCCCTAGTTTTCTTTAGGACGCATCTGCTGCACCTTATGAAAGTTGCCATGTGTAAAAATAAAGCCTTAATCAAATGATTTTATTCTGTTTTTATTCAAACTTTGAAGGTTGGGGTTACAGGTGTGTGTAGCTGCGGGGCTCTAGAAAGTACGGGGGTGGAGAGCTAGTTGTTGGAATGCTACGGTGGGACGGGTGCACTTCATAGAAATTCTTATAGGGACTACGGGGGTGGGAGGCAGACGCGGCTGCAGTGTCTGTAGTGGAGCCCTAACATTAATCGCCTGGGACTGAAAGCGATCATGCTCTTGAACAGTTCTGTTTGCTCCTTCATGACGCTTATCAGTTCCTCGGTCTGTGTTTTCCACATCTGCTGGTACTCAGCTCTGAATGCTCTAGTCGCAGAGGAGGATTCCTGTGCAGTTTTCAAGGACTCCTGTGTAGCTTTCAACATGTCCTGAAACATATCCTCCCTGTTCCTTCGTGCACGCTGCTGAATGTTTCTCATTCGGGCAGCGGGGGTAGACAACGGCCTTCTCAAGGTCTGTTCTAAAGAAAGAAATAATTGTCAAGCTGCTGTTTACACATAGCCAGGATAAGAAAATTAAACTTCCAGTAGCACATTACTCTGGAAGGTGCAGGGCGGTCAACACCCAATGCCTTGCTGAAGCGGACAAGGTACGTCCTAGTAGACAGCTTTACTGGGGGCTAATAATCAGCGTTGGGCACCGAGATGGAACCCGATATCGCTCTCCTCAGAGTGCCCCTGCCAGCTAGAATACATCTCCTACATGCCGCTGGCAGCCAGCCGGGACCGTATGCTGCAGCACTGTTTGCGGCCATGGTTCTCAGGGCTGTGCTTTGCAGCTGGCGGGGCAAAGTGTCCATCTTTGGGAGCGTTGGCACAAACGCCATCCCATCCAATCTGAGTACTAGGCTCTGGAGGTACATTGAAGAATCATTTACTGACCTAAATGCAGATGATTACTTCACAATCACTGCTTGTGTTGATACCCTTCTCATGGATTGGGAGTAAGGAGCGTGCACAGCGGGGAGACACAGCAAGTACCCCCGCAACGCACAATGATATTTTAACGTGAGACAGACTTTTAGCATTACAAAGCAGAAACTTACCAGAGCCACCCTCAGCCGACTCAAGGGACATGCTGCAATTAATGTCTTCTTGAGAGGACGTATCAGCGGGGGTGCAGAACAGCTCCTGGCTACACGATGCTGCGCTTTGCCCCGGGTCCTCCTCCGTCTCCCCCACCACCTCCTCAAGGTCCTCATCCAGCTCCATTGTGGCATTGACTTCATCTGTGGTTACAGATGTGTCCACTGTGGTGTTTGGAGTTGTTGTGGGGTCACCACTGAGGATGGCTCCGATCTCCTGATAGTACCTGCATGTAGCAGGCGCTGATCCCGATCGCCGGTTTGCCTCCTTCGCTCTCTGATAGCTGATTCTTAGCTCCTTCACCTTTGATCTACACTGCAATGTGTCTCTATCATAGCCTTTCTCCGTCATTGCCCGAGAAATCATGCCAAATGTATCGTAATTTCGTCTGCTGCCGCGAAGCTGCGCCTGCACAGCGGACTCTCCCCAGATGCTGATCAGGTTCAGCACCTCTGCCGTGGACCAAAGGGGTGCGCGTCTTCCGCGACGGGTCGCCATTGCTACTGGGAACGCTGCTGCACTCCACTCCGCGAGGAAGAGACCAGTAAATGAAACTGACGAAATATTTGAAAATCCCGGGATTCAACTCTGGGCGGGGACAGTTTCGTCACTGCCAAAGAGCGGGTGGGGGGAAGTCCAGAGAGGATGACTTGGGAATGCTGGGACACTTCCGGAGGCCGATCATTGCGCGGTAAGCGTACACACGAGTGCAAACGCGCAACAGATGATCCGCAACAGCTGTTACCACTCTCGTCGGAGTGGTTGTTGGATTGCGCTACAACAAGGCGCTTGACGCGCAACATCACCGTTGCACGTATGTACACCGTGCTAGCTATCGCGCGGTAATGATTTTTAAGGCGCAATACAGTGATCGTGTAGACAAGGCCTGAGAGTCAGGGGACCTGGAGTCAATTGCTGGCTGTGCCACAGATACCCTGTGTGACCTGGGGCATGTCACCTGAACCTGTCTGCAGCTCAGTTCCCCATCTGTAAATTGGAGGTGGTAGTCCCAGGCTTTCTCCTGCTCCTTGTCTGTCCTGTCTATGTCGGTTGTAAGCTTTTTGGGGCAGGGCCCACCTCCTAGTACAGGGCACAACACAGTGGGACCTTGACTGAAGCCAAAGCTTGAGAGCCAGGCAGTGTGTTCTGCTGGAAATCCATTCAGCTGATATGTGGTGACCAGCTTTTCACCTCTCCCACCCTGATGTACGCCTTCCTGAGAGAGGTTGTGGGTGGCATTTGTCTCATGGAACACATGGAGTCAATGGACTTGTATTGAGGCAATGTGTTGGGGTAGGGATGGGGGAGCTGGGGTTAAAGTATCTGAAGGGAAGTCTGGGGGCTTTGCTGGGTGGGGCGGTGGGGGAGGGTACTGACCCAGGCTGAATATGGACTCTGATTTCTTCCAGGGTGAAAGGGAGCGGATGACAGATTTCCCCAAAAGATGCAATTCTTTGGCCGACTTGTAAATACCCTCAACAGTGTCACCAACCTGTTTTCAAACCCTTACCGAGTGAAGGAGGTGCCCCTGGCAGAGTATGTAGCTCATACACGCCTGAGGAGGGAAGACAGGCTGACCCTGTACAAAAACAATATAGCTCGCTCCTGGGACTGCTTGCTGGTGAACCCCCAGAGTCAGTTGGTCGCCTTCAGGTGAGTGACAGGTGACTCTTTCCTGGTCACATTTTGGAGTGAGATTGGAGATTGCCTGAAAACGGGGAGGGGGGATGGGAACATCTGCCTGGCTGACACTGGGGACAGGGTGCCCAATCGGGTGATGAGTCCTTAAGAGTGAATGCAAGAGTGAGTCAACAGGAGGTGCTCTTTCCATTTAGAGTTGAAGGCATAATGCACGTGGGAGGAGAAATGCCTACTAGGGTATGGAGAATGAAAAGTCTTCCTGGTGCAGTGAGGATCCGCTTTCGGCCTATTTAGAGGGGAATTGGTCCGCATTCTCGTTCCCTTTTCTTTCCCCAGGCTCTTTCAGTTAGACAACGAGGCAGAAGCCATTGAGCACTTTGAGAAGTACGCGAGACGACTGCGCCCCTTCTACGAGAGCTCGCCACAGCCCCTACAGCTGGAGATCCTCCAGCAACTGAGCGACTGTTTCCGTAACCACCCTGGCTGGTCCCTGGCGCATGTGGCCGTGGAGACAGAGCTTCGGGGGAGTTTCCAACACAACCACATTCTAAGGCAAGGGCTCAGAAGCTCTACTGAAAGAGAATCATGTACCACTAGGGGTTAGCTCAGGGCAGGAGAGCAGCTGGCCAAGGCTTTTTAGGGCAGGCACCTAAATCCATATTCCAGCCCCTAAATAAATAAAAGTGTGCTACTCATTGGAAGCGCTTGGCTCACGCAGTTTCCATTGACCTCGCGTTGGCCAATAATGGCCTATGTGCCTAGCTTGGTCAATTGATGGGTGCGGTGACTGCTTATCTATTATTGAAAGGTATAAATCTAGCACTCACCACTTGAGTTGCTCTTGGGTTTAGAACTTGTTGCTGTACCATCAGCACCAACCTGCTGCATTTAAGCTGAAGGAGTAAATCCGGTAGCAGTAGTAAGGCTTTTATATAATTTATGTGTGCCAGCCACTAGAGGGGGTTGTGGCACACTGTACAAACATGTTACATGAGCAACAAGAAGGGAGAGGAGTTGTCTTCTTCGATGATAAAGTGCTGGAAACAACTTTGCCTTAGATGTCCCATTCCCTTTCAGCATTGATCTGGGGAAACATTCAATATGGGCAAGGGGAACTGGATAGCTCAGGAACTGAGGGATTAATTCAGAAGTTTTCTCCTCTTGGGTACTGGGTACAGCCTAGCACCAGGGCTGTCCCTAGGGGGGAGCGGGGAGCAGGGCCGGCCTAAGGACCAGCCAGGGGAAGTGTTCCTGGCTCGCCCTGCGGCCAAAGGCAATGGGAGCAGGGGGAAGCGTGGCTGTGGGGGGGCTGCAGCATGGGCCCCACACTGTCCCACTGGGAGCAGGACAGTGTGGGGCCCACGTTACCGCGGGGCCTGGGGCAATCGCCCCATTCGTGTCCCTCACCCCCCACCCAAGGACGGCCCTGCCTAGCACTGGATGCTGCATGTCAGATAGCAGAGCTATGTTGTGGTTCCAGTACTGGAATGGCAGGAGCTGCCAGATGTCAGGAATGAATGTGTCGGCAGGGCTGTGAGTGGCAGAACCTTGCACAGCACTTCCCCAGGCTCTACCCAGGGCTGTCAGCCCCTTGCATTCCTCAACACCGGGGACATGAAACAATTAGTTCTAGCACAGCAATTTAGGAAGTCTGATGCAAACATCTGGAAAGGTGTTGTACTGAATGTCCTCTCAGGGCAATGGCCTTCCAGGTTGTGACTTATGCTTTTTACTGTCTTGTGCTGCAGCTGTGTGAACAGCACGGAGTGTGAGGATGGCTGTACCCCGCTGCAGCTCGCCTGCCGGAAGGGAAACATGGAGTGTCTGTGTGAGCTGCTGGAGTGCCATGCCCGGCTGGATATCACTGACAAAAATGGAGAGACAGTCTTCCATTATGCTGTCCGAGGGAGTAACCCTGAGATCATAAAGGTGAGGGAGAAGCAAGTGTCTTTAGAGTTGGGTGCTGGGTCTTCTCCCGATGGCGGGGAGAGGGTGAAAGAAAGGAGACCAGTGCTCTACATCTGGAGGAGATGGAAGCAAGGCTTTCCACACTTGGAATAGAAAAAGCCAGCTAGATGTGGTGCTGCATAAGGACAGGAGGGTGCGAATCTTAGGCTTGATCTCCACCCTCTCCCTCCCCATCTGTGTGACTGCACAGTTCTCCAGGACTGAATGGGCCAGGAATAAAACAGGAGGAGATGAAAAACAACTGCACCAGAAAGCACTGTTTGTGTGCATCCAGTTGTGGCCTTAGGGCAGGAGTTCCTTTTCTTGTGGCGATGGCACCTATCGCAAAGGAAGACCGATCCCAAGTTTCACGTGGCCTTGTGTGGTGACTGGGGGTCAAAGGCTAGCTTGAACAATTGCCTTAGTCCTTCAGAGTCTGCAGAGCCCCCTCTTAAACCTGCCTGCCCTTGATTCAGGTGACATGACAGTCTGAGCCGTGGGTGGACAGAGTCTGACCACAGCCACGATTCCTCTGGGTCCTTCTTTAATTACTGTGGTGTGCTGGCCAGAATGGCTCAGCCCATAAGGGTCTGGATAGTTAAGCCAATGTGGATCCTTTCTGCTGATCTCCAGGGTTAATCAGTGCAATGCATTTACACAGGCTAAGATTAAGGATTTTGGTCCTGAGGTTTTGGTGGTGCCAATAACTACCCTCTGGATTTGGTTTAAGACTTTATATAGACCTGAGACATTTCATGCCTGTCTCCATTCCTTCCTGCAGCCTCTTGGAGGTGGGAATGGAGTAGCTGATGAAAGACTCAATCCAGGGCCATGAGCAGAAGTGATATGGATGTGCATCCTGCATTGCTCTGTGGGATGACCGCCTGCAGTCTCTGCACTGTGCCTGGGCCTGAATCCTGATGAAAAAGGAGCCTGGGCGCTGACAGCTGAAAAGTGGCATGGACACTTTTTTTGCTGTCTGTTCTCCATGCTTATATCATCCAGAAAGGGCGGGACTCAGAGTTACAGGTGGCTGAACCCTTGGATGGAGGAGTGTGTGTTTCTGGTCTGTGGTTACTGGTGACCTGCGAGGTTATCCCGGGAGATTCTTTGCTTGGAGAGGTTCTAGGGCCGAGTGCAGGCAAGCTGAGTTCTCAATACAATTTCCAGAACGTTCTGTAGGGCTTGACTTTGCTGCATCTGTCACAGAGGAGAGAGAGGAGCACTGCCTTCTTCAAAGCCCTGACATAAGTTTGTAGAAATTCCTCAGGTCCGAGTCTGCCTGTGTCTGCTCTCATTTTATGCCAGCACCACTAGAGTTTTCTTCTTCTTCTTTGCGTTTTTCTATGGCAGGTCGTTGGTGATCTGTGTAGCGGGTAGGTGAGAGAGGGTGTGTCAGTGCTGGAATCTGTATATTTGTAGCCCGGGAGTCTTGTAGCACTTCACCGTTTCCCCTACTCCTGGGCCTTTGGGCTGGGTAGTTTTCTAGAAGTCAGTCTTGGACTTTGGAAGAGTCTGAGAGAGTTTTGGGACAGACCATGGGGGTTTTCTTGGCTTGTAACAAGGAAGGTGGGAGGAGAAGGGGGACTTGCCACATCTAAAGTGTTGGACTTTTAAGGGACCCTAAAAACAGCCCCAATTTAACATGGCAGCCTCTTCCTGTGTTACTATAATAATAGCAGCTAGTAGGTTTGCCTTGAGAGATGTTTTAAACTTGATTGACCTCCCCCAGAATAGCATGTACCGTACCCTTTGCATCGCAGCAAGAGCAGGGAAATTAAACCTTCCAGGTTCACTTCCAGCTTCTTTGGCCTGCACCCTGAGCAAACGGGTTTGGATTTCCTGTGGTGTATGTGTCGGTGGGAGGGGAGGGAGAGTCAGCTTAAGAAACAAATCAACAACAGTGCTTTGTTGGAAATTTAAACAGTGAAGTATTGAAAACATTTCTGTTTTGTTTATACTTCAAACAGGGTCTGTATTTGGGCTCTAAACTAAGCTCGAGCCAAGGGGCCGCGGAGTGGAGTGATAGACCTTCCAGTTGGACAAACAGGGAGAGTTTGAGTCGCCACCAGGATGGAGTTATGGGCTGGTCTTAGGGTGGGGAATGAGGAGGGGACAGGCTGTGCCATGTATGATGAGTCAAATACTGTCCCCAGAGCCTGGAGAGGGAGAGAGAGAGAGAGAACTGTTCAATTTTTTTCAGCTCCTAGGCAAAAAGCCATCGGTTGGCTTGAACCATCTGAGCAATCAGGGGCAGACCCCTCTGCACCTAGCCTGCCAGCTGGGCAAAGAGGATGTGGTTTGGGCTCTACTGAAATGCCACGCCAAGTGTGACATCA
This sequence comes from Pelusios castaneus, assembly GCA_007922175.1. Lineage (NCBI taxonomy): Eukaryota > Metazoa > Chordata > Testudines > Pelomedusidae > Pelusios > Pelusios castaneus. The sequence continues at coordinate 13,706,230 of ML685814.1, forward strand.
TGGGAACGCTGGGTTACCCCATTCACACTGCTGTAAAGTACTCCCAGAAGGGGTAAGTGTCCTGTGTCTTGCTGGAAAAGGAGCACTCGAAGGGCCCCACCTGCAGTCCTAGAGCCCATGTGCTCATCCCTGGGTGCTGCCCACCTTGCTGAGAATACTGTCGGGGCATCACTGACTGGCACAGACTCACCTGCCCACCTTGCTGGGTTAGTGCTCACTGGCTTAGAGCCGCCTCGTGTCCATGTACCTTGCTAGGAGGGGAACTCTGGGGTTGATGCCTGGCTAGACGAGGTCTGGCATGTCCCTTTGTAGAGCTCACTTATCTCCCTGAGAACAGGCGCTCTTAAAACACCATATGCTGGCTTAGATCTTGTGCTCACTCCCATTGTGGGTTTGCCTGTGAGGATGAGACAGCCCCAAGATGTCACCTGCGAGCACGAATGCTTTGTTTCTTCCCAGAATCCATTTGCCTTGTTACCAGGGCTTGACCCAGCGGCATGATTCCGGGTGTTCTTTCCCGGTGCCCGCTGTTCTCTCTGTTAACAGGGCCCTAGGAGCACACTGACCCCTAGCCCCTCCTCAGCTTAAAACACAGGATGCTTTGCCGTTTGGGGGCCTGCCCAGGTGGCAGAGCATCCCAGGTGGGCTGGAAGGAGGGAGGGCTGTTAAAACACGGTTCCTCCGTGTGCGCTTTCAAGGATGCGATGATACATGCACATTGTTGGCATGCTGGGTCTTCGTCCCCGTCCATGAGCATTCCTTTCCTATGCGTCCATCTCTTTTCCACCCCCAGGTGTGTGCAGGCCCTTCTTGAAGTGGATGTCAATCAAGTTCAGTTCAAGGACCCCCGCTACATAGCAACTCCGCTGCACTGGGCCAAAAGTGCTGAGGTAAGCAGAGCCTACCTCAGGCAGAGGGGCAAACTGAGAGGCAGCATCCGCAATCACTCGTCCACGTCTCGTCTGAAATTCTGCTCTCCCCCATCCCCTGTTCATTCCTCCGGCTGGAGGCATTCCCCTTCCTGCATGTTGCTGTGTGCCTGACTTCGTTTGGAGTATGACACCCAAAAGTCAGTAGCTGGTTACCCATGAACAGAGGTGGCAGCCTGTATACACCAGTTAAACACTCAGCTTCTCCGTTAGAGCAGCCTCTTTCCCCAGGTCCCTTCCCGTGGTGCTGGTTGAGAGAATCAGTGCCATCAATGGAGGGGTGGACGGACACAGAGAAGTGAGCAGGCCCTGATTCTGGGTTATCGGACTGCCAGCTTCTTCCTCTTCTCTCTCTCTTTCTGGTGGCATAATAGTGCTGCCTCTGAAACAAAACCACCTCTGGAGTAGGAACATGGCAGCCATTCTGTGCCACCAACATGACGTAGCAGTGTCTAAGGGGGGAGCAAGAGAATAACTTCTCCCTGCAGAGGGAATTTTAGGTGCGCGTGTTACAATCACCCCTAGGAAATAGGCTTGTCCACTGGGGCTAATGAATTCTGACGAGAAATGCTAGGTGGGCGTTAATCGTCACTGCCTCAATTTAGCAAAACAAACAAGGAGTCTAGTGCCACTTTTAAAGACTAACAAAGTTGTTTATCACATGAGCTTTCTTAGGAGAAAATCCCACTGCGTCTGACGCTTACAGATGGATGGGAGGATGAATGTAAGCATCTGACGAAGTGGGATTTTCTCCCGTGAAAGCTCAATGTGATAAATAAATTTGCTAGTCTTTAAAAGTGCCACAGGATTCCTTGTTTGTTTAGCTGAACTAGGCTGACATGGCTCCCCCTTTGGAACTTGCCTCAGTTTAGCGTCTCGTCCCATAATGCCCCCCAGTGCCATACAGTGGTAGTGATGCAAGCCTAATTTAGAAATGAGAGTCCCTCTTGCTGAATTGCCAGCCCTCCTTCCTGCATCATCTAGGAGGTTCTCATTGGATGTCCCCAGTCAAGTACTGAGCAGGCTTGAAACTTCCGGGCTCATGAGGTGGGACAGTGGAAATGAACAGTGGGGATTTAGGTATCATCTACACAGAATCTTCCCTGAAATGTGCAGGATCTTGCCAAGGATTTTAGCTCAAATGGGAGCATGCTTTTCATTTAGCTCTGGCTCTACACGACCCCATTCTCGTGTGTTGTCATCAGAATGAGGAGAGACATTCAGAGGCATAGGTAAGGTCGTTAAAGTGACCAGCTGCTTTGGTATCAAAGGTTGGAAAAACCTCCCAAGATTCCCCCTGTCACAGCACAGATGCCCAGGGCTTCGGAGCTGATGCTCTACTGTTCGGCCTTGTCTACACTAGTCTTTGTTTCCTCACTCCATTACTATCACTAGCCGCTCCAGCAGTCACTGCCTGGCATGTTCGGGGATGAACAGGCTAATTTGCTCACTCCAGCTGTTGCTCCGAAGCTGTCACGCTTCCTTCTTGCTTTCTCTCTCCCCCCCCCCCACCCCGGCCTTTGGGGCACAGATGACCCGGCTGCTGATTGAGTATGGCTGTGACGTGAATTGTGTCAGCAGGACAGCAGACATGGCTTTGCACATCATGGTCAAGCGAGGCCGTTTTGACTGTGCCATGGTGCTCCTGACGCATGGGGCTCTGACTAATGCCAAAGGTCAGGATGGCAACACTCCGCTGCACCTGGCCATGAAGGTGAGTTTCTCCCCGCCTGGAGGCACTGCATTGCCAAGGGGATCTGATAGAGGCATTTTCTACAGGGCCAGGGCATGAAAAGAGCACCCTGCAGGAGGCCCCCTGCTTCTTTTTATGAGAGGGGTTAGTACACATCTCAGTATGCACAACTCTTCTCTTCGATGCTTCTAGGCACACCACAGGCCGTGGCCCTCAGAGCCCCAGGTGCTGGGAGGGGGATGAATTGGACAGAATGCTCTTAATTAGCCAGAGCACCCAGGGTTGAGAGTAGGAAAGAGTGTGTCAAGGCCCAGCAAAATAGACTGTGATAGGCAAGCGGAAGGGAGCGTTGCCTATGACAAGAACTTTTTTCCTTCTTCCAGCAAGACCACCTGGACACGATCAAGGCCCTCATTGTGTTTGGAGCAGATGTTGAGATTCCCAATGACTTTGGGGAGACCCCAGGGCTGGTGGCAGCCAGGACCAGCAAAGGTGAGGGAGAGAGCCCTGAGCAGGAGATAGAAGTGGGAAACCAGACACTGCCCCTCTCCACAGTGTCAGATGCTGCAGGGGCATGATGGGAAGAGGCAGGACAAGGGAACTACCAAGGTGAAGTCCCTCCTCCCTTCCCCCCATCTCTTTGAGCACACTGAGTTTATGGCATCTACCCCATAAAGCTGCTGTGAAACGTAGGGCGAGGAATCCCAATAAAACATGAGTCCTGAAGTCTGGTTTGGAGGAACGCACAAAGTGTGATTCCTCCCTCCCTATCCATCTCGGTCAAATTGCACATACAGGGGACTAGCTTACTGGGGTGCCTGGAATGACCCTGTGATCTGTGTATTGATTTTCTTTTTAACATATGTGACTCCCCCATCCCACAAGGTGCTAACCGGAAGGTGCTCTTAGGCCTGCTGCAAATGGTAGGGGCCGAACGCTGCCACCCACCTACCCCTGAAACCCCTCACACAGCAGCTGCCGCATCATCACCGCTATCCACCTCCCCGGAAAGACCACCACCCCCATGGAACAACAGACACGGTTTAGGTAATGCCATCCCTGGCCCTGTCTCTCACTCTCTCCTTCACAGTCTTCTTTGATGTCTTCTCTCCAGATTTTCCTGCACTTTTGGGGCTCTGTCCCCATGCCAACTATTATTTCCTTCAGTAGCTGTCCCCTGCTCACATTCTGGTCCCATCAGGTCTGCCCTCTTCTTATTTCCCTAATATAACCATGGATTTCTTTGGATTCTTGGATACACGTTGTATTGCAATTGGCAGGGAAGTAATATTTTTGGGTGACTGGGACCATGGCCCTGAAAGAAATCTGGGTCTCATGTCTCCACTGTGACACCCACTCCCATCCAGGTGGAAAGGCAGAAAAGAAAGGGCTCAGCTGAAATTTGTTTTGTGAGTTTTCTATTCTCTGTTGGTGATGAGGGATCCTGAGTGTGAGGGAGAGGTGGGGAGGAATGAGAGTGGGGCCCAATCCTGAAAGCTGCAGCTAGTGGAAGGAAAAACTGAGACCTGGGGATGGATGAATGTGGAGAATTAATTTCCTTCTCACCCCGGCAGAGGGGCTTTTCTGTAGGTCAGTGTTAGGATCTCTTTGGTAGGATGGAGTAGAGAGTGTGGAAGAAGGACAAAAAAGGAGCTATTACTTATCTGTACTTCTGCATCTCTGAAGAAATGGCCGCACAGGACTCTCACTCTGCATTTAACACCTTCAGGTTCACAATCACGATTTCTGTATGGTGTGTCTAGAGAAAATAGATTCATTTCACCGCAGCATGTATGTGTTCATACCTCCAGGAATTCCACTGGTAGAGTAATACAGGGAGGGAAATCCAGGGCTGAATTCACCTCTTCCTTCAGGAGTGGTGGGGGCTTGTGTGTGCCCTTTGAGAATTAGGCTTCTGATATGTTGACAGAACAGGGCTGTATTTATCAGGGACCTGAGTCTGTGCTGAGAAAACTTGTCCAGTGCTGAGATTCCTCTGAAGATCCACTGCTTCCTCCTAGCTGCTGACAATAATATATATATTTTTTTCTCTTCCCCTGCTTTTCTTTTGGTTTCACAGGCTGGCACCTCATCTGGGCCAGATTGCCACCCCACTCGCAGGGTGTGGTCTGAGATACAGCAGCAGATGGGTAATGAGGAGGCTCCCAGACTTCCTTACTAAGTTATCTCCCTGGATTAGTGCTAGGTTTCTTTTTCATTGCCTGCAGCAGTGGCTGCTGGGATCTGCCTTCTCTCTGTCCCGCTTTGGTGGGCATCTGCTACTCTCCATCTTTATTGGAAAGCACTCTGGCTACCTGCTCTTGGGATTTGATTTCTGACCCCTGTTAGGGTGGAATATAAGGAGGGGTGGTGAACTGCATGCTGTGGGCTGTGTCTGCTCAAGAGAGGAATGGCAAAGAACTTGTTTGATAGACCTGGGAACCTGAAGTTCTTAGTGCTGCTGTAACATGGTGCAAGGCCTTAAAGAGTGGAATGCATCTGTCTCAATAACCAGCTACCAGAGGACAGGAGAGAGAAGACTCAGAGATGATTATGGGTTCGGCTTATTGCAAGAGAGCCCACCAATGGAGTGAAACTTAGATAAACAGTGACTGTCAGGGTAGCAACATAGTAGCTGTCCCTCAAGAGCATTAGGAGCATCTAACGAGCAAGGAGAAGTCACGAGGATAAATCAGCAGAACTTTGACTGGCTGTTATGAAGTATCACCAGATCTATGAGATCTGTTGAAGCACGAAAGTCTCCCCCAGGGGAAGTGGTGGCAGCCGCCTGGGTGGTTAAAGTGCTGCAGGGAGCAGAGCTGCGCTGGTAGGGAAATGACAGACGTGACCTGAAAGGCCCTTTCTGCCACTAACCTCTTTGAGCTGAGGGACAGAAAGGTGGAAAAGGAGCTAGAAGGGCAGGGTGAGAGAGTATTGAGAGGGCTTTGGGTGTGTGGGGACCCCTTATGAAATATCTGCCCCACGGGTGGAGTGAAGGCCCATGTAATGATATCCCTTTCCTCCCACTGCGACAGTGACTTTGTGTGCATCTTTCTTCCACTGTGTGTTTGTGCCCCTCTAGGGTATGAGAGCATCATCCATATTTCCACAGCCCTTGGCCACTTGCTGAAGACACCGGATGATGTGGACTCTGCCAGTGGTCCTAAGAGAACGTAAGCAAGGAGGAGAGCTCATGAGATAATGGCATGACTTGAATCCAAGGGTGGGGGGCAAGTTTCTCCTCACCCAAGATGGAGGGTGTCCTCGTTCCTGGGAATGAGTCAGGATGCTATGCTGGGGTGTGTGTGCGCATGTGGAGTTCTCTACTCTCATTATCGTTGACTGAAATCCCATGAATGACCCCTCCCCCCTCCCCCCCCCGCTATTGTCTGCCCTGGCCTATGTCCCCAATGGAACCCAACCTGGGTGATTAATGTCTACCACCTCTGCCCACACCATCACCCATTTAATGCCGCTGAGCAGTCAGTGCAGGCTGTCTTCCACTTAGCCTGACACACTGACTGGATGGCTGCAAAGGTCTGTGCTGGTTTTCACACTGGTATGGAGCAGCATGTTTGTGCACAAGATGCAGCTGTCTTGTGTGGCGTGAGGAGGGAACACACAAAGGTGGCAAGGGGAATATTGGTGGAGCAAACTGTCGCGCGATGGCGTGTCTTTCGGTCTGTGATTGGCGGGCAAGCAGCAAGGGCCCAAATGTGGGAGGGAAATAAGGCAACTGTCCTCAGCAAATCAAAGGGGTGGCCAGCCCTGTGTGTGTATTGTCACTTAGAAAGGAATGCTGTATTAAAACAAGCTGTGTTGGGGAGAAGGAATCTGAACAGCTGGCAAAGGTTACAGCTGAGGTGGGGCCTTATGGGAGAGCAACAGAAGGACTGGGAGCTATAGCCATGGGTTACAAAACCTGTCCTAAAACATACCACAGGAAGGATGTCATCAACAAATCCCAGTCCTCCTCAAGGGAAATAGCTCCCAGCAAGGGAGGGGTTGTACCAGAGCCCTTCTGACTTGGGGGGCCATTACTCAGGGCATTGAGAGGAATCATACTACATCTCCAGCCCTCAGAGATCAGAAGAGGAGCTGATCGCTCTCTTTCTTGAGGTGATGAAGGCCTTGTCCGTCCGTCCCCCGGTTCCTCTGTGGTGTGCCAAGACTTGGTATTGCCAAGGCCCCATGGACTCTGTGACATTGAGATGGTCCTAAATTCTGTAGCGAGACTCCTGGTTTCCATAGCGCTTTGGAGCTGCAGACTGGGAATTGTGTGGTAGCCTCCAGTAAGTTCCAAACTGTCTGAGAGAGGGGAGGGATTATTGAGTTAATTAGGAACATGATTGAGACACAGAGCCCTAACCCTAGCCCATCTTCCTGTTCTCCTGGTTCCTCTCCAGGCATGATCGCCTCCTGTGTCTGGATGGAGGGGGTATCCGGGGCCTCGTGCTCATCCAGCTTCTCATTGCTATTGAGAAGGCAGCCGGCCGGCCTATCAGAGAGCTCTTTGACTGGATCGCAGGGACCAGCACAGGGGGAATCCTGGCACTGTCCATTGTACATGGTAAAGAGCAACTCTGGTGGCAGCACTGACCCATGAGAACTGCCATTACTAAGCCTGGGTCAGAACAGTTTCTTGGCATGTGGACAGCAGAAGGGCAGGCAGGAGGGGGTAGGCTGCAGCTCTGCGATCCCTTGGCTGTGGGATCATTACTACCATTTATTAACAAACAAACGCCAGAACTCTGATCAAGGCTTGCTCCTCCCAGGAAAAGGTTTGATCTGCTGTCTGGAATTTGGGAAGTCGCATGTCAAAGAGGCATTGGCTTTGACAAGCAAGTATTCCTGATCTTCTCCCCATCACGGGTCTATGACCAGGTTCATTTGCTATTTGTTATTGCCTGGAGAATCCTCAGGAGTCATCTCTGAACTTACTCTCCTCCCTCCGTGGCTTACTGGTACACCGAGCCTATTATAGAGGGTTGGGCACAGGGCTCCTGCGCTGGGTGGACACTGCAGAGGACCTTTGTGATGCCACCACATCCCCTCCTGATGCTGGGGGATTTGAGCTTTGGTTCCCTGGGTCTGGCTGGTTCTGCTTTTCCCTCTGCCCCCTGCTCATGGTTACCGCTGATGCTGTTCTGTGTCTCAGGGAAGCCTGTGGATTACATGCGCTGCCTGTACTTCCGCATGAAGGACGAGGTATTCCGAGGGTCGCGGCCCTATGAGTCGGAGCCCCTGGATGAGTTCCTGAAGAGGGAATTCGGAGAGCTCACCAAAATGACAGATGTCCAGAAACCCAAGTAGGTCACAGCCAGGGCTGCGCGAGCTGACAATCTCTGCTGAGATCATCTTGAGTTCAGTCCTCTCCTTTCAGCAGGCTCCATGGTGAGGGGTTTAGCGATGCCGTGGACCAGATCAGGAAGAGGAGGAGGAGGTTGATGCAGAGGCTGATGGAACATAACCATATTTGTCTTAACACAAACTTTGGTTTTTCACTTCGTTTCCCACAGGGTCATGGTAACGGGGACCCTGTGTGACCGGCAACCTGCTGAGCTCCACCTCTTCCGGAATTACAAGGCACCAGAGACAAGGAACAAGCCTGATTTAAAGACGATGGACTCTTTCAAACCACTGACCAAGCCAGAAGGTAAATGCTATCTTACATCAGAGGCCAATGGTCCAAGTGACTGGCAGAGAAGAGGACCTTATCGGAGAAAGAGATTCTTGCCCCTTCTCCCTTCTCTCACTGAATAATGGTACAGCCCAGTAGTGGATTACCCATCATAAGAGCAGAATGGTATGTCCCAATAGTGGGTTATTTTCTACATTAACAATCCTTAGCATTTGGTCCTAAGTGGAAAGTTTTTAGTCTCCCCTTCACTTGTCTATCCTTGACTGTTCCTGCTCTCCTGCAGCAATAAGCTGTAGCAGGCTTGTCCAGCCAACTGGGGATATGTTCCACCACACTGCAAAAGCCGCAAATTCAGCAGTCACTCTGCTTGGCTCTGGGGGAGGAAAGTGGTGCGGAAAGGCCACCAGACTCTTGGAAAAGGGTCAGGAGAAGTCATCTTCCTCCATCTATGTGCAGATGCGACACGCAGGGGTGCCACCCCCAGATTTCTGCCTTCCATTTGGCAGCAGCTACATGTTCCAAGAAGATCCATCCAGAGGGAGAGGGGCTGTTGCTGACTTTCCCCCATAGGACGGTGGGGCTGGGCAAAGCCTCAGGCTGCCTCTCACTGGGACGCCTAGCAAAGGCAGTGGCTACTCCTGGCCTTGTCACTCACCATGTGTCCATGCAGTGCGAGGAGGGAGAAAGCAGCAAGTGTCTGAGGGCTGAGGTTCCCTTCCGCCCCCCACCAGCTGCCCCACAACATGGGGTTGCTTCTCCTACCCTTCTGCTAGATTCCAGCACTCCCCGCTGCCTGCTTTGCAGACTGTTTAGGGGCAAATGCTGTGTGTCTGCTCCCCTCTCCCACTCCTATAGCAGGGGCTCTGCCCAGGGGAAACTGCTCCCCTAACACTGCAGCAGGGCTTGCCCAGACTTCCATTTAGCAACAGTTTTTTAGAGCCAGAGGTGATGCATGATCATGTGCTCCCTCACAACCTTTAAATGGTGCCTCCCTGCCCCTACTATCAACAGCTACCTGTCACTTCTGTCTAACAGTGAATGCCAGTGAAAATGAGGTAAGGTCAGAGGCTAAAATAGGGAAAGAACTAGTTGAAAATTACTTAAGTAAGTTAGATGTCTTCAAGTCACCACAGCCTGAGGAAGTACATCATAGAATACTCAAGGAGCTGACTGCGGAGATATTTGAGCTATTGGCGATTACCTTTGAAAAGTCATGGAAGGTGGGAGAGATCCTAGAGGACTGGAAAAGGGCAAATATGGTGCCATTCTACAAAAAAGGGAAATAAGGGAATTACGGACCAGTCAGCTCTACTTCAGTACTGGAAAGATAGAACAAATAATTAAGCAATCAATTTGCCAACACCTAATAAGGTGATAAGTCGCAGAATGGACTTGTCAAGAACAAAGCATGTCAAATCAACCTGATAGATTTCTTTGACAGGGTAACAAGCCTTGTGGCTAGGGTGAAGCGGTAGATGTGGTATATCTTGACTTTAGTAGGCTTTTGATACAGTCTTTCATAAACAAACTAGGAAAATACAGTCTAGATGGAGCTACTATAAAATGGCTGTAAACTAGTTGAAAAACCATTCCCGGAGAGTCGTTATCAATGGTTCACAGTCAGGTTGGAAAGGCATATTGAGTGGGGTCCTGCAAGGATCAGTTCTGAGTCCTGTTCTGTTCAATATCTTCATCACAGAGAAGTTCTAAAGGGGTAGCTGTGTTAGTCTATTGCAGAAAAACAACAGAGTCCTGTGGCACTTTTAAAGACTAACAGATTTATTTATTGCATGAGTTTTCATGGGAGAAAATCCCACTTTGTCAGATGGGACTCTGTTGTTTTTCATCATGGAGAGTATCCAAATAAAGTTTGCAGACGATACCAAGCTGGGAGGGATTGCAAATGCTTTGGAGATTTGAAGTAAAATTCAAAATGATCAGGACAGACTGAAGAAATGGTCTGAAGTAAACAGGATGAAATTCAATAAGGACAAATGCAAAGTACTCCGCCTACGGTAAAAAAATTAGTTGCACACATACAAAATGGAAGATGACCACCTAGGAAGGAGTACTGCGGAAAGGGATCTGGGGTCACAGCTAAATATGAGTCAGCAATGTAACACTATTGCAAAAAAAGCAAACATCATTCTGGATGTATTGGCAGGAGTATAGTAAGCAAGACATGAGAAGTGATTCTTCCTTTCTGCTCAGTGCTGATTAGGCCTCAGCTGGAGTATTGAGTCCAGTTCTTGGCGCCACATTTCAGGAAAGATGTGGACAAATTGGACAAAGTCCAGAGAAGAGCAACAAAAATGATTAAAGGTCTAGAAAACATGACTTATAAGGGAAGATTGAAAGAGCTGGGTTTGTTTAGTCTGGAGAAGAGGAGACTGAGAGGGGATATGATAACAGTTTTCAAGTACATAAAAGGTTGTTACAGAGAGGAAAGAGAATTGTTCTCCTGAGTGTCTGAGGATAGGACAAGAAGCAATGGGCTTAAATTGCAGCAAGCGTGGTCTAAGTTGGACATTAGAAAAAGATTCCTAACTGGCAGGGTAGTTAAGCACTGGAATGAATTTCCTAGGGAGGTTGTGGTGTCTCCATCATTGGAGGTTTTTAAGACCAGGTTAGACAAACACCTGTCAGGGGTGGTTTAGTTAATACTTAGCCCTGCCCTGAGTTCAGGGGACTGGACTAGATGACCTCTCAAGTCCTGCAGTTCTGGGTGGGTGGATCCAGAGGGAGCATCTCCATTCCTCCTGGGCTAATGATTGGATCTATTAAATAAAATAGGCAAACTCATCCCTGCTGTAACCCTGCTGGCTTCAATAGAGACCCAGCAATGGTGAATTTGGCCCAATAGCTTTAATAGCTTGGGTAGTGGTGGAGGTGGCTGGGCAGATATTGTGGAGCCGTTGTTTATGATAAAAAGGATTCTCCGGTGAATCCAGGCAAAGTCTACGGTGTTATGAAGAAAGGAGGCAGAGTTGACTGGTGGGGAAGTGGTGCCCCTTTGTAGTTACAGATCTCTCCCCTTCCCTCCTCCTCCCAACATCTGCTGTCTTGCCTGAACAATCAGCGGTGTGTTATACGTGGTGATGCAAGAAGTCAACCAGTCAGTCCCATGGGCTGTCTCCTTCTTACAGACCAGCTCGTGTGGCTTGCTGCCCGGTGCAGTGGTGCTGCCCCAACATACTTCCGACCAATTGGGCGTTTTCTGGATGGCGGGCTGCTGGCCAACAACCCCACCTTAGATGCCATGACAGAGATCCATGAGTACAACAAGTCGCTAACCCAGAAGGTGAGGGTAGCTCCTAGGGCTTTAATCACTATGTTGGGGACGTCGCTCCAGAGTGATGTGACGTTGGGGTTGGTTTGTAAATGACTCCTCACTGGTGAAGGGGGCTGCAAGGGGTGGCTCTCTGAGACCAGAGTCCTGTGTTTAGCCACTTAGCAATGTGTCTGTCTAGGATGGCTAATGGTACTGGAAGCTCTCCACAGCACCCCGGCAACAGAGGCCCAACCTGGCTCTTGTAGGAAGATTACCTCGTTCTGTCTCTGTAGCTCTTTTGGTTCTTGGCCCCTCTAAGGAGGCAGCAATGACTTTTAGTCTGATGCTCACGGCTGTGCTCTAGGCACAAAGCTGAGATCCTCCTCTCCCGCCCCCCATTTATTCCACATAGCAGCCATGGGAAGTTCAACAGAGGTTGATGACCATCAGTCACTTCTGACGGGGCTGGATTGGCAATGAAAACTTGGAGGTGGAATGGAGAGGGCCGTGGTTCAGGGTGGGTGCATGTATATGAGATATTGTGCAGGAAGGGGGAGTTGTGGGGAGGTTTTAGGTAATTTTCAATCCCTTGAGGCCCCCAGTATTCAAGGATCTGGACAATGGAATGGGGACACCAACTTCCTGTTCAATGTATTTTTGGGGGATAGTCCTGCAGATTTACACTAACCAACGTTTGTTTCTCCATCCTCCAAAGGGGCAGAGCCAGAAGGTCAGGAAATTGGGGTTGGTGGTCTCCCTTGGGACGGGGAGGCCTCCGCAGGTCTCAGTGAGCTCCGTAGATGTCTTCCGCCCCTCCAACCCCTGGGAGCTGGCCAAGACTGTCTTTGGGGCCAGAGAGCTGGGCAAGATGGTGGTGGAGTGTGTGAGTAATGGGGAGTGGGATGGACGGGATGAAGCTGTGGAGTGGTGGTCGCTGTCTGGTGGGGAGGGGAGGGACACCTGAGATGGTTTCTCCACATCATAAAGAACTCAGTAACAAGGATCTTATTCCCTAGCAAGATGTCTGTGATCGCTTCCCATTTCGGCTGCCATCATTCCCCCCGTTACAACGTCCTTAAGTCCCTCGTTCTTTAAACTTTAGAGAGTCAAAATTTCTGCAGCAGAAACCTCTCCCACACTTCAGTAAGTGGCTGAGTTGTGACGTGGGAGTTATGGCACCATGCTCATGAGGCTCAGAACTGTGAGCCACTGTGTTACCCATCTGCTTTAGCAAGAGTGAAATCTTTGCTGCTGCTAAGCTGTCATCTCCCTGACATACTAGCCTGTCTGCCTGGCCAGCAAACTCTTCTGGACTCCAGCAGGCAAAACCTTACCTTGCAAGTAAGAATCAGTGAACCCTAGTTCCCCAGAGATATGTCCCTCTCACTGGACGCTCACTTAATTTACTGTGTTTGGTCCCTTCAGGGAGACAGAGCACACATCAGCCCATTAGGTTAGCTGAAGACTCTCATGTCTCTTTAATCCACACAGCACTGAGGTGGTTTTTTTTAATAAAACAAGAACAGATTTATTAACAAAGAACAGAGAAATAAAGTTAACAGAATCCCTAAGCCCTCCAGACTATGGGATCCAACTTTCATAGACTCAAAGGATGCTATACCCTGGGCCCCTCAGGGATGGATCACTAAAAGGCCTTTGTGCTCCGCTCCTCTTCCTTCCCCCTCTTCCTCAAGAACCAGGAAGGCTTCCTGGGGTTTCTCTTCCCCAGTGTGAGTGTTAATCTTCTTCCCATTCATTTAGCTTGATGGCTTTGTTTACCTGATACGTAAATATACTTGTATTGTCCTCTGTCTGTAACCAAGCTTGTCACAGCACATTCCATTGTCCAAGGTAGGCTGAGTTAATATGCTTCTACCAAACACATTTCAAGAACATATTTCCAGCACACATCTGTAACTCTCTGCGCACCCCTATGCATTCATCATATGCTGTCATCACTTTACAAATGATGCCTTCCTTGACACCTTGTAGGTACAAATTGTGACGCCAGTATTCTTGGGCAGGGATGGGAGTTAAGAGTTGGAGACTCTCTCCCAGCTAGTGTTGAGGGGCTCTCAGGGTCCCAGGACAGCCAGAATGTTAGGGGAGAGGTGATCTGAGGTGGCTCATTTTAAATAATTCTTCTTCCTGTTCAGCACTTGCATCCTTCAAATATGTGTAGATTTGCAAAGGGATTAGTAGATTATAATCTATCCGGGAGCAAATGAGAAACAAGATAACCAGCAGGGGGCAGAGAGGTGTAAATGTTGAACACACCCCGTCAGTTAATCGTGAGGAGCATTAGTGTAACTGGTTATGGAGCTGCGTTAATGACACCAGAACTGAGAGTATAAAACACTCCCCTTTAACAACTGCATTTTTTGACACCAGCCATCGTAACCTTGTCAAACAAGCTTCTTTTTGCCTGACCTTTTGCATGTCCGGTGGTTGACCAGATGTCCTGTGCCTCTCTATGTGATGGGACTCAGAGGACCTAATTTTCAAACTGGGGCGCCACAATTGTGTGCATGCAAAAAGGGATACAATTTACTCTGGGTGCAAAATTCCAGTTGCACAATTGGAGACCCAGTTTAAAAATCAAGCCCTGATTGAATGGAGGTGTTCTGCTTTTTGGAAAGTCTTCTATACCGCCACTGTGATCAATCGACATTAAACAAATTAAGAAAATTCCTAAACAAAAAAAGCTATAGGAGACAGAAGCTTGGTTAGATATCATACACACACGCATGCACACACACACTTTAAACAAAAAGAAGCTTGAGATATTTTTGTTTGCAAAAACTGAATGTTTGAAAGGAAAATTTGAAGTTAAGGTTCCCCAAATAACCTTAACCCTGACCCTCATTAACTCTTCTTAGCCTCTACCTACAGACCAGAAAACCTCCGTGGAGCTTGTATGTGCCATGATCTGCATTTGAGGCCCCATTTGAAAGAATTCCAGAATAATTCATGGTTTGTAGTAAATGCAACCACTGCTGGTATTATGCTGCTGGAGCAGAAGCCAGGGCAGAAAGAGAATCCAGGAGACTTAAAATCCTAGAAGATTAGGGCTGGAAGGGACCTCAGGAGTCATCTAGTCCAGCGCCCCCACTAACTAACCAACCCCAACTGACCTCACAGTTCAGACCCCCAAACTGGACTCGCTGCCGAGGCCCTTGTTAGCATGTCTTGCTGCATACAAAACACTGGAGGCCTCAGGCACCCAAAGGATTAGAAGTTGTGGGCCGGGCCTCCCTGGGAAGCTGTAGAAAGGCTCCCCTACATCACGGGGTGGATATGTTTCCAAAATGTAGTTACCATTTTTCTCTCCCTCGGAGGCCTGTACAGTTGGGCTCAGTACCAAGGGAGCCTGACTTTACAGGCAGAGGGACACAAGCATTCAGGTTGATTTCGGTGACCTAAGAGTGGGCATATTCCCTCCCGCAGTGCACTGATGCAGATGGCCCAGCCGTGGACCGGGCCAGGGCTTGGTGTGAGATGACAGACACCCACTATTTCCGGTATGCATTCTTCTTGGCTTGTGCCCTTCCCATCTCTGCAGGTTCTCCCTCTTCCCAGTGGTCTCACCCTCTCTCAAGAAGACCTAAGTGGAGTGTGTGGCCTCTGTCCTATTCCCCCACCCCGCCTGCCCTGCTTGTGCCCCCGTTTCTTCCCCAGTGCCACCTGGTGACATCTCAGTCTCCACAGGTTCAGCCCACTGCTGCACTCGGATGTGATGCTGGATGAGGTGAAGGATTCGATCCTGGTGAACTCACTCTGGGATACTCAGCTCTACATCTACCAACACCAGGAGCAGTTCAAGCAGCTGGTGCAGGAGCTCCTCGCCCCATGACTCTGGAATGCACCAGTGCCCCATCCTGCAGCTGTTGCTTAGGAAGTGGGCACAGAGCAACAGTCTTTGTTATAGAGCTGGACTAAGGGTTGCCCCAGCCCCCCGACCGAGACATTGGTGGGAAGAATTCAGGGATCAGAGATGTTAAATATAAAGCAATACTCCCTCCCCCTGCAGATGTGGTGGCAGCTGGGAGTGTAAAATTAGTATGGAGACCTGAGTCCCCGGGCCAGAGTGCAGTCTCTGGTATCCCCTGGGTACAAGTGTGTTCCCTAAACCACACTGCCCTGAATCTGACAGCAAGAGCAAACCTCACACTACTTCCCAGCTCCTGAGCAGACCTCCTGGGTCACACTGAGAACAGATCACCCAACCACTAGAATATCTATGACGCCGGTCATTCCCAACCCTGGAGAGTACATTGAAAGTCGGGCAAAGACAAACTTTTGAGGGCTCATTTATCCACCCTTGTAAATTGTGTGTTGGGGAGGGAACTGCAGTCGCTACCTAAAGGGTCGGGGTGGAGAAGAGGCCAGGAAGAGGGTAAAGTCCTTGCAGTAGTTTTGGGTCCAAAGAATTGGGATTGTTCTTTTGTGATCAGATATCAGCCTTGGGGCAGGTTTTCCCTTGATCTTTTATAGCCTGTGGCTGCTCCCCTTCCCCCTTCTACAGCTTCAATATACTTTTTCTCACTCAGTGGCTCATCCCAACTCCCCTTCAAGCAACCCTCCTATTTCCTAACAACTTCTAGCCACTAGGGTGGTGTGAGCAGACCTGGGAGGAAGGGAGGCACTGGGGTTTTCCGAGGATGAATGTTTCCTGCTGCCTGGCCTGTGCTGATAGTCTTTACTTGTGGGCTGAGATGTGGAAGCCCCTCCCTTCCCTTCCCGGGATCACGTGACATGGAACAAAGATTAAACCAGATTTATTGGGGGCCATTTATTGGCTGATAACACTAAATAAAAAGATAAATATGATTTAAATGCCATATCTCCGTGATCATTTCCCACAGAGGAATCTGACCCCTGGGAATAGATGCATTTCCCCCATTTCATTGCCCCCTTCCCCAGCTCTTCTTCCTGTGTTGGGAATTTCAACATGCTCTCAAATGGCCCTCATCAGTTCTGCATTTTGTTTAGTTTTTGATAGAGGTGAATTTATTCCCCTGTAGGAACTGTTGGGAGATGACCTGACAAACTGTGGACTCCACTGTTCTTTCTCTCTCTTTTTTTAAATCTCCCACATTTTTGCCTTGCAAAACAAACTACCTAGTTGTGGTGGTGTTTCAAAGAGGCTCTGGTGTGAAATAAAGGGAGGTTTGAAGTTCATTTGATTATCATAAGCTTCATATTTGTGTAGTGTCTTCTATCCTGCAAGCTCCCAAAGGGCTTTGAGTCTGATATAGATCCCACGTACACCAGTGTAACTCTACTGGTTGCAGCAAAGTTACTCTTGATTTACACCAACGTGTATGTGAGCAGGATCCTGCCTTCTGTCTTTGTGAAGAGGTAGTCATTGAGGTACAGCCTCTTCTCGGGGGGAATGGAATGGCTGTTTAAAAATGCACAGCAACATTACACAGCTGTTTGGGGCACGCTGCATGTGCTGACCCAGTTGGAACTGGGTCAGGAGAAGAGAGGATACACCCAAAGCAGGGAAATCTAATGAGCATGATGAGGCATCGGGGGTTAGTTCTGCATCTCATCCAAAAGATGGCTGTCCGCACCTGTGGAAAGAGGACCTTCCCCCATCTCTCCGGGAGCTGTGCTTGGTCTGGTGTCTGATATGTTGTGGACAGGTATGGGAGACAGATAGCAGAGATGCTAACCAAATCGGAACATGCATGGACCGTGGAGTTAGAGGAGGCCCACTATGGGCATTGGTGGTGCAGAATGAGCAAATTCAGTTCCCCCAAGAGTTGGGACACCCAAGGCTCTGGGCCACCTTGTTGCCAGCAGTCTCCAGCACAAAGGCACTTTGCCTGTGCCAGCTGGGAGTTAGACTGGTTGTGTTACGGTTGTGAGTCACCCAGACACTCTCTTCTGGGTTATACCAGCCCTGCCTTTGTCTTGCAGGTTGACTCACTAGAGAGGCACCCCCCCACACCAGAGTCCCATCAAAGTGTCCCCCAGTGGTGTCCAGCCCTTATCATTGGATACCCGCAGAAATCCCAGACTCTGTTCCTAAGGGAAGTGTGTGTCCCAGTTTAGCAGTTTGTCCATAGCCACTGCTCTGATATCACACCCAGCACTTGGATTCAATTATAGTTTAAAAAAAAATGAGTAAGAATAAATAGCAATTCAAATAGAAATGTGTGGATGGAAACAAATGGTTACATAGAAAAGAAAATCATGAAATGCAGATTAGGGCCTGCACGTTGTCAGAGTTCTCTTTCCCATCTAGTCAAGTAGATTCTTGCCCCAAATTTCAGTCTTTTGCAGCATTTGCTATCCCAAGGAGCTAGGACCCAGTCTTCCATGAGGTGCCCCTACTCATTGGGGTATGTCCTCAGTGAATGGGTGCAGAGTGTCTTTCTGCACCCGTGACATCCTGAATCGGTCATTTGTCTTTAATCACAGACAAATTGATCTCACTGGTCTGCCATCCTTTTCGCTGCCATATGGTGTCAATGCTCATAATTTGCTGGTTTTTCATTGACTTTTCTGGGTCGGTGCAAAGGCAGACAGTTGAGCCATATGTTGTCACAACGGGGTGACAACTTCCTCCCCCTAGAATGGGCCATCACTGAGACACATTTCCTGGTGACTCACTTTCATTCCAAGATGATACGGGTGTGATTTTTCAAGATAGCAGCTTTATGCCTTAAATGCCACCTGTACTCACATCTCACATTGATTTGGAATAGCAGTAAGTTACAAGCTTTCAGTAGAGACCTCTCATGCTACCCTTTAGAGCTAAATGCAAAGAAAGCAGAGTATTGGGTGTGGCAAGTTTGTAAGGTCTGAGACAGAAGTTGCTTATAAAGAACAGTGGCATTGATCAGCCTCTGTCTCCCAGTAGTGCGCAGTGATGGTGGCTTGACCCATACGTGCTGGTGTGGGGGGTGGGAGAAGCTGTATACCGAAACCTGCAATAAATAATTAAAGGAAATGGTCACATGGCCCTCACAGCTGTCACAGGAATCCTCTCTCCTAGATATCTGGTTACATTCAAGGATCAGGTTCTAATATCCTTCCTGACTGGTGAATTATTAAACCTCCTTGTGGATTTTCTTCCTTTCACTCTGGACATGTTTCTTCCGGGTGTCCTGCTTTCCCAGGGAGAGACAGCCTCAACCCATCTAGGTCCTTGGAACTGGCTTCTCCTGAGAATTTGAAGACAACTCATCCTCTCTCCCAACTTCTCGCTCTCTGGGAGCCCCCTCACCTCCCTGCAATAGGCTGGTGAGATGGAACAGAACTACAGATCCACAATCTCCATCTACAAGGTGAGCTGTTCCCTCTATGTCAGCATGGGGTTGATGTGAGAGAGGGTCATTCATAAAGGATTTAAAAGCACAAGAGACATGCAGTGTTCTATGGGGGGATTCAATTAAGAAACACAATGATTCTATTAGCTTTGAAATATTTGTGGGTCAGATCCTCAGTTGGTATAAACTGGTGTAGCTCCAAGCCCTTATGAAGCCGGATCTGGTGTGAGAACAGACTTTGGGTAGAACCCGTTAGCACTGGGGCTAACCTTTCTTAGGGCATTCTGCAGTATTAATGTGGAGCTCTTTTCCCAGCGAATCCCTGCTATGGGGGAGCTAGAGCGATTCATCTTGGGGGGCCCATCTCAGAAAAGAAAGAGGGTGATTGTTTGGAATGATCCAACAGGGTAAAGCAGTAAAGAAACAGACTGAAAGTGAGCATTTTGGCTGGTTTCAGGAATCCTTTTCAGACAGTGAGGATTTAGTGACTCTGGGAAATATTCTCCAAAGGAAAATGGTGGATGCCCCATTGCTCGGCCATGTAAAACGAGACTGATCAAAGCCATAGAGAATATGCTGTGGGATGCAATTTTGCCCTGGCACTGTAGGAGTGAATTATGTATCACTAGTAGGAAACGCCTGTCTCTATCACCTACGCTCTGCGTGGAGGGGGCAGCTGAAGTGAAAGTGTCCAGGGAAAGCTTATGATAGAAATTAGCCAGAGGGTTCCACTGAGGCTGCTCTGCTCTGGATGACTCTGGAATGAAAAAATCTGTGTCGATTTGAAGAGACCCCAGGGATTCGGGAGCGTCCAGGCCAATTGCTGTGTCCTTCCATTAATGCAGTCATTACAGGGACATTTCTACTGAGAGGCATACATCTGTCCATGCACACACAGCATGGGCCCTGCTTGTAAGTGGCATCTTACAGTGAATTTTTGGTGAAGGGGGAAGAAAACCCCTTCCAACATGAAAGAGTTCCAGTGAATGTTGACCATATTAAAAAAACCTCTCTTGAATCACACACGCCCAGAAGCTGGTTTCTCTAAACACAAGTTGGGAGTAGATCAGTGGCTGTGCAGCTCCGATCTCACTGGTCTCTGACGTATGGATCAAATGATACAATGCCCTGTTTTGCTAAAGGCTTCGCCAGGATCGGAGTGCTTTATAAAAGATTCCTGCACACAACTGTGTCCAGCTGGGCTAGAGCATGTGAGTGAGGGAGCTCCCGTTCTCTGCTGGGGTCTTCACTTCCTTAATTGTGTGCAGTGCCTAGATCCCATGTCAGAATTGCCAGATTGCTGCCCTAGCGCAGTGTGCAATTGTGGGGGCCGTGCCTACTAAACGCTTTCAATAAATGCAGTAAATAGACCCTTGAGGCTGGATAAAAACCCTCACTCCTTGACTCTTAGCAAGGCAAGCTATGCTGATGTTCATGGCTTGATAGCCAAGAAGTGATGCCCACCCCTGAGGGAACCTGCTGGATTGTGGGTGAGTTAGTAACACCGGGAAGTTGCCATTCTCTGTCCTGATCATCCCACCCCAATGTTTGCTCTCAGCTGGAAGACAAGACACAAGATCTAGAGCTCCCCAGTGAGAAGGGTGGGATTGGCACGGAATCACACAGTGGGACACTGACCTGTTTCAACCCAGGCCCTAGGGCACAGTGGTGGATAACATTAACCTGCTGTTTTCTTCACCCCTTTCCCCAATCTGGATCGGTGACAGAGCATCCTGGAGCAGTTTAACCCTGCCCTGGAGAACCTGGTCTACCTGGGCAAAAACTACTTACTTGCTTTCCATGGTGAGTGCTGTCTCTTCTCCTGCCTGCATGTGGTGGACATAGCTGTGATTGTCTCCATGGCCATCTCCCACTGTTGGCAGTGTCAGCCTGTGCTCCTGGGGCTGGTCCGGGGTTGCGGGAAGGCAGGAGAATAGGTGATGAGGAAGGCCGGTGTCAAAGAAGGGAAGAGTTGAAGAAAAAGGAGGCAGAGGATGAGGATGGAGCAGGGCAAGGGGGGCAGCTTTAATCTAGTTGCCCTCTCTCGTATTTTCATAGCACTGTCTGAGGCTGCAGAAGTCTATTTTAAGGCAATACAGAAGATTGGGGAGCAAGCCCTGCAGAGTTCCACCTCACAAATGCTGGGTAAGGTTTCTCCTTTTGATCAGCTCAGGGGAAGAGGGTCAGTTTTAACCACTGCCCTCCTCTGCCAATCCCTTCCCCGTCCCAGCGCTCCCATTGCACCAAGAGGCATGAGGAGTGAAAGACTGTGCTGGGAAAGAAGCCAGAGTGTCCTGCCTGGCAGCTCGTACTACTAGATGTAATAGGCCCAGTCCATGCACACTCCCAGCCCCCACTAATCCCAAGGCCTGACGGCCAGATTTCATATGTGGCCTGGCAGAGCACCAACTCCCTCAGAACAGTGGGCCCAACACTCCCATATCCCACCCATTTCAGAGATAGAAGCCCAGGCTGTCTGGTGCACATGGCAGAACAGAGAACGTGGTCCTGGGGTTCCCAAAGTCATGGGATTTTCACTAGAGTCCAGCCCTGGCTGCAGAATTCCGATCCAGGCCTTCATTCCACACAAAGGATGTTCCTCACCCTCACAGTGACACAATGCTGTCTTCATGAGCCTGCAGCCACCTGCACTGGGAACCCGGAGAGACGGGAGGCAGCCCTTTTCATCTAAGCGGGTTAACTCTGAAACCTAAAGATGGCAATTTAACTAGCTCGCTGCTCACCATTTTAGCCAAAAGATCCAGATGGCATCCTTCTCTCATAACCCTAACTACCTTCCCCCATCCGTAGACCCCCATTCGTTTCCTATGCAGCAGCCAATCACTCTAGTTCCCCCACATTGCAACTGATTCATACAAAAGTCTGTGTCACATCTAAATCTGAAAACGTGGGGACAGTGTAAACCCAGATGAAAGTAACATCAAAATAAGTCCTGCAGAGCAGATGACTCTGCGTGCACTATCGTATTTCATTTTGGATTCTTTACAAACGGGCTATTTAACGGAGAGGAAGCTGTCACTGAATTTACAGCCTGCTGCCCCACTGCAGTGCAGAATCCAAGGCCCTTGGGGGCAGAATGTCAGTCGACGTTCCTTGATGTGCAGTACAAGGTGGCTTGACCCACGCATGGATCCCAACCTTTCAACCCCTTGCTAACTCCACTATGCAAGCGGTTGGAAGTGCGGGAGCTACTGTCCCACAGAATGCCAATCCATAGCCCTCTGGCGTGGTTTAGCATTGCGTATGCTGCTGGTAATCAGTTAGCTGCAGGAGGGGTTCAGCAGCTGTTATATGAGCAGTAGGCTGAGGCGGACGGGCTGAACCAACCCTTTGCCTCACACCTTGGACCTGACCTCAGCAGGCAGCTCATGCGCAGTGATAGTGCCTGCCCTTTGCCCCACGATAACACTGCGCTTGGTGGAGGAACATTGGCCATCGGTGATAATGGCTCTTTTGTTCTGACGCTCTGGTGGCCAATGACACACGCAAGGAGGGGACTCTCTGCCTATGACTCTTTGCTCTCTTCTCTTCAAGGTAACATTTTGATGCAGATGTCTGACACCCACAGACATGTGAACTCCAACTTGGAAACGGTGGTGAGTCTCTCGGCATTGCGGCCCGGAGCGGCCTGCTGGGCCTAACAGCTGGGCTAGGTAGAGCTGTGTTTTATGGAGCCCTGGTGGCCAGATGCCAGCTGATGTTTCTCTACCAAGACTTCGGGGTGGGTTGCTCCCAGTTTGTGGTGAGCAGAATGAGGGAGGGGAGAGGTTTTAGCTAAGCAGCAGCCGGTTCTGAAGAGCCAATATTTCCACTCCCCCACCCCCATAATGCTGTTGGGGTGGGGGTAGACAGGGATGTTAACCCTTTCCTGGCAGTGCTGCTAGTCTCTAGTCCAGCGGATGTGGAGAGATAGTCCAATTAGACAAGACAAAGTGAGAGGAAAGGCGGGATCCGCCAACTGTGTCCATCAGGAGGAAGGAGAGGGAGTTTTTCTCCTGCACACTCCCTGACTCCCATGTCGGTTGCCCCTAGCTGTTAGCAGCGCCCAGTACCAGTTGCTCTGACATGTGTGTGACTAACACAGCCCACAGGAACCGAGGGGCGATTTCTAATGGCTTCTCTTCCCCATCTAGGCTCAGACGTTCCACGTAGACCTGCTGCAGCACATGGAGGAGAACACCAAGCTGGATGTGCAGTTTATTACCGTGAGCGCTGGCCCTTCCCCATCCCCCCCCCCCCCCCCCCCGCCGGGGGGGGGGGGCCCCCCCCCCCCCCCCCCCCCCCCCCGAGCTCTTTGCAGGCTCCCCTCCCAACCCTCCTCCAGCCCTAATAAGGATGCCAGCCTCTCCCCACATTCCTATTGCTCCTCCTCCTCCCTTTGAGTCCCTTAACACAGCTCAGGCGTTCACCCCCTCCCTGGTTCATACAATTGTTCCCTCCCTGGGGTATTTCCAGGGTGATTAGCCACTGGAGAAAGTTGCCTAGGCAGGTTGTGGAATCTCCATCACTAGAGGTTTTGAAGAGCAGGTTAGACAGACACCTGTCAGGGATGGTTTAAGAGGGTACTTGTCCTGCCATGAGTGCAGGGGACTGGACTCCATGACCTCTCATGGTCCCCTCCCTTCTATGATTCTGTATTCCATGCTTTCCCTGGAGCTGGGGACGGGCAGCATCTCTCACCAACTGGAGAAAGGGAGGCTAAGGACTTTCCTTCCGCTTATCTAGCCATGTCCTCCTGAGTTGACTTGGTGAGCTCTCCTTTGTGATAGCTAGGTTTCATGGGCTTTCTAAGTCCCATTTGCAAAAGGGATTTAGGCTCTTAGGTCCCACTGACTTTCAATGAGATTTTGGCTCCTAAATCCCCTTCGTGCCTTAGAATATGTTCTCCATTGTCTCCGGTCTCCTCCTGTGCTCCTTGCAGGAGAGCCGCAAGCAGTACGATCTGGAGTACCGGCACAGAGCTGCCAACCTGGATAAATGCATGTTGGAGCTGCGGAGGATGGAGAGGACTCGAGACAAGAATGCCTGGGAGATGAAGGTGGGGAAATGAGGGGGAGGCAAAGATGACATTGAGATGTGGGAGAGTCTGGAATGAGGAGAATGGGCATCACAAGCTGATGATGATGATGCCCCTGGAACCTGAGATGGTTTCTAGCTTGTCTCTCTCTTCCTTAGAGCACAAAGGGATGCTCCCTGAAATTGAAAAGGATTTTAAGTTGACACACCAAAAGGAGGATATACTTTTTCCACACAGGGTACCATTAATCTGTGGAACTCCTTCCTGCAGGGTGTTTCTGAGGCAAACTACATGGAAAGACTAAAATCAGATTAGGGTCCAGATTACAGCTCCTGCTCTAAACTCTATGTGCTGCTTCTGCACAACAAAGGGGTTATAAAGGCTGATGGCCTAGCCAGTGGAGGGAGGCCCTGGGTGTATTGCCCCAATATGCTTTGCGCTGCAGACTCAGCGTGCAGGATTGCCCCCAATCCATCCTGACTTCATCTCCCCAGGAGAACGTGAAGCACTTGCACTCAGAGATGCAGGCCTTTGTCTCTGAAAGCCAGAGGGCTGCTGAGCTAGAGGAAAAGCGTCGCTATCGCTTCCTGGCAGAAAAGCACCAGCTGCTGTCCAACACCTTCTTCCAGGTCTACAGCAAGGTAAGGAAGGGACAGTAATGACCACTGTGTCACCAGCTTTCAGTTGATCCTTCACACAACACTCCTGTAGATAAATACCGTGACAGCAGTGTTAGGTGTAACGATTGTGTCAGGCCTGATGTGAGTTACAGAAGAGTGGGCCTTCTGCTAGTCAGCATTAAGGGGCTCTTAGAGCCAGAATAGTGTCTCAGCTGGGTCTGGTTGGTCACTGGTTGGAAGCAATGAGGGCAATGCACTTGTGTACGTGTGTTTTGGGTCCCCAGTCTTTAATTCCCTCTTTCCCCCTTGTAGCTGGTCTGCTCCCATTCTCCCTCTTGATCTCTCCTCTTCAGGCCTGGGGCATCATCCAGAGCAAGGTGCCAAAGTGGAAGGAGCAATTGGAGGCAAGCCGCAATCCAACTAGCAGTCACTCTCCGAGCCTGCTCAGTGCCTCCCCTGGCCACGGGTACCCGTCAGGCCGCCTGACCCCCAGCCACCTCAACATGGTGAGAAAAATGCCAACAAATGATCTCTCCAGTAATGGGGTGCCTGGGATGGCAGAGATTCCAGAACAGAGGGTCAGGCCACTCTTTTCAGGGCCTTTTTTGGGAATCCTGTGTGAACACCATTAATCTGTACCTCCAAGGCCTCACCTGATTGTTCTCCCTTGGTGACATTTGCTATCCAAAATGAGGACATAGGTGGGGGGAGGCAGGTGGGCAGAAGGGGTGTGTGCTCACCTTCATTTCCTTCTGACAGCCCCAGAGACTTGTGGGAGATTATAGCTCAGCCATGACTGGGCATAATTCAAGCCCCTTCCCCCAGGAGCCTGCAGAATTTAGACCCTCTCCTCAACCGGAGCCAACCCGGAGAGGCTTGCAGAAGAGTCCATCTACTGGTAAGACTGGGTCCATGGGGCAGTGGTGTATGGGTGGTTGTACCTCATGTGAGCAGGCATAGGCTGGAGCTGGGAGGGACACAGTTGCCCATAGTGCATTTATCCTAAGGCGTCCTGGGACACCTGTTCTATGCCAGGGCAAGGGCAGGGTGCATGGGAGTGAGGGCGAAGCCCACGAGTGAATGAATAGGGAACCCACTGGAGGAGAGTCCAAACTGACACGGGCAGGGTGTATGAGACAGAAAGGAAAGCCCAGGGTTGAATGGTCAATGGAGGATTCTCACTCCATCATGGTGAGTCCCTCCCAGCCAGGTGAGGGGTTTTGTAGAGGGAGTCCAGGACTGAACGAAGTTCTCTGAATCTTTTCACACCTTGGCTGCACCGAGCAGGCTCACTCTCCGCTGGCCAATGCTCGCGCTCCAGCTCCTTCGGGGAGCAGACTGGAAGAGGTGGCAACGTGTTGAGAGTCCAGGCAATCGTGCCCCACTCGACTGGCGCCAACCACACACTGTTACGGTTCAACCTCGGGGATGTCATCACGGTGCTGATACCGGACGCACAGAACGGCTGGCTTTATGGCAAGCTAGAGGGATCCTCTACGTAGGTGTGCTCGGCCTGTCTCCGTGGTGCTGGGAGGGAGGGGGGCTCCTGATGAAGGCAGCAAGCCAGCTCTGAAGAGCTGTGCTCCAGGGGTTAATGCCCTCTCCTCCAGCCTTCTCAGCCCGGCCATAGGGGTTTCTCAAGTACACACAGAGCCATTCCTAGTGTAGAGTGAATTGGGGCAACCGCCCTGGGATCTGTGCTTTGGGGACCCTCTGCCAGACTGGGCCGGAGGCCACCAGGGTCCCAACTTAATGCCGGGAGGTTTGCAGCTGCAGCTCGACCCCCAGCTAGGAACAGGATCTGGGCTGGAGGTGGGGTGGGGGCTGCCTCCTGGCAGCATGCCTGGACCAGGTGGGCAGAACCATGTGGGAGGTGGGTGGCTGAAGCCCGCTTCCTGGCTGTGAGCAGGTGGGGGGTGGACAGCTGCAGCTTGTCTCCAGTTTATGCGCCAGACTGGGGAGGAGACCCCCAGAGTGTGGTTTGCCCCAGGCCCTACACTCTCCGATAGACAGCCCTGCTTACCCAGGCGCCAGCAGCTGCAAGAGCGCGGTGCTAGGGCACCCCACCTCCAGCTGGTGCCAACTCTGGCCAGGGATTCAATGTGGTGCCTGGATCTCTGGCAACGCAGGGCAGGGTGCGGGTTGGAGCTTGTGTGGAGAGCTCCCAGGAACACCCAGGTGCTGCAGGATGGTGGCGCTGGTGGCTTAGTAGATGGTGCTATTTCCTCTAGTCGTCACTGAACGAAAGCCCTGACATGGTGCCAGTGGGGTCCGTGTGCTGCTCTGTCAGCTCAGAGGGGAGACAAAGATCTTGATGACTTGTGGCCATTCAAAGATTGCATCATGGCCCTGAGTGCATTCGCCTCAGGTTCCTGGCCAGACTCCATGACAGGGAACTGAAGGCTAAGCAATGTGTTGCTGCGCGGGCTCATTGTCCCCTCTGTCTCTGGGGTCTTAGGAGCGGCTGGTTCCCTGAAGCTTTCGTAAAGCCCCTGGGGGAAATAAGAGACCCGGAGGAACCGGCCACCAGGTAATGGGAGCTGGACGTGTCTCTGCAGTTGCTGAAGTGTGTGTCCCAGATCAGGCTAGGGCACCCCTGGACATGGGTTTTCTTGCTGAAACTGTGACATGGTGTCCCATTATGGAGAAAATATTTGTGGGGGGCCTTTACATTTCTAGTTAGGTAAATCCCAGGGGTGCATATTCTGGATGGAAGGGATTCCTGGGAGGTATTCCCTCTGGAGAGATCCTCAGGGACAGGGGTCTCAGAGCACATGTGCTCTATGGCGGGATGCCAGAGCTGTCTTTCCCAAGTATGGATTCTGCCCTTTTTGTATTCCTTTTCTTCTTGGAACCTCACCCCATCATCTTTCCCCTCTTGCTCAGGTCCTTCCCACTGCGAAGCAGTCACAGCATGGATGGCCTCCTGGATTGCCCCAGTGTCCCATCAGCAGGAAATTACCGACACAACGCTTCCCGGCCCCAGTCACCAAACCCTTCTCCAATGACCGCGGGTGCCAGCAGCTGCCGGAGCAGTGTGGCTAGCTCTGCTGTTCCTTCAGATTCCAAGGTGAGCATGCACAGTAATATGCTACCCCGAGCTAAGGCAGTGAGAGGGGTGTGCGGTGTGTCCCTCAGCCAACACTGACCTTCCCTTTCACGTGCTTTCTAAGGATGAGGATAGTTAACAGGTGACTACGGCAGACTGTGGAATCTCCGTCACTGGAGGTTTTTAAGAACGGGCTGGACGAACGCCTAACAGGGATGATCTGGGTTTACTTGGTCCCACCACAGTGCAGGGGGCTGGAATTGGTGGCCTTCGAGGTCCCTTCCAGCCCTCCCTTTCTATGATGCTCTGATACACACCTCCTCCATCCAGGCTAAGTTGGAAGGGAAGTGCCCTCCAGACCTCACTGCGTCACAGATTTCATCCATCTCGCCCCTGCATCTGGGCCTCTTTAGTGCTGCTCCTGTATCCACATATCCTGTATCCCTACATCCACCATGTCGCCTGTCCATCCCCGTATCCATCTTAGCGCATCTCACCTACCATGCTGGGCTCCTTATGGCAGTGGGAGAGCCTTGGTCACTGTGCTCCTCTCACTTCTTCCCTTTCTGACTCAGCAGGGACCCTTCAGTTCACTCCTCTTCTGCATGACATCCCAGCCTGATTTCTGGTGGCTCCGGGGCAGCAGCTCTTTCTGCTAACAGTAGGACCATGAGTGATGGAGCTGGGCTGGAGACCAGCTGACAGAGATGCCGTCCTCCTTTCCCTGCAAAGGCTAGGGGCATCTCTTCTAAAGGCAGCTGAGGCTGGGGAATAAAAGCATGGGAGCACAGGGCCATACATTATGGTGTCAGCGGGGCTGGGGGCAGAATATAGAGGCCTTCACTTGAGATCATAGGTTCCAGTATGGACTCAGAAGAGGGTAGGAAGGCAGGGTGAAGGGCAGACATGTGTTTGGCTGCCATAAGGGATGGGCTATCGAGCCTCTTCTCTCTAGATCGTTAGTTCCAATCCAGTCCCAGGCAGGACAGAGCTGGATGGATCAAGAAATGGAATATGTAGCTTTTCACCTATGGGTCTGTGTTTCCAGTGAAGCCCCAGCCTGCCCAGCTCAGAGGACTGAGCTGGGAACATGTCATCTATATCCTTTAGGTCACTAGTTCCAATCCAACACCATGCTGGGAAACTAGCCAGCTCAGTGGATTGAGGGATGGGATATGGAGCCTTTCTCCTCTGGTCCTGACCCAGTCGTAGGTCAGCAGTGACTGAAATGGGCTGTAGCACTTGAACTTTTTTCTTCTTCCTAGGTTGGTCCCTCTAGGGCAGCCTAGAGGCACCATTTGAGGCAGTGTATGCTGGGAACTTGCTGTAAAGCTGTGTCTGTAAATTATATGAGGCTGTAGTAAGCATGCAGGGGACAGGCAGGGGACGATGTCCCAGGCTCTACTGTAATCAGAGGGGGCATCTCTGGCCAGGCTGGCCTGCGAATTCTAGTTCCTATGTTGTTTTTGTTCGTTCTTTGCTGTGCTCTGCAGATACTACTACACTCCCATGATCAGAAATGATCCCTTCTCCTGAGAAAGAGAGCAGGGCTGGAGGCCTCTGTGGGGGACAAAATCCCCTCTTTTCCCCACATGGAAAGGGGGATATTAGTTCTATGCAATTCTGTGTTAGTGGATTTCTCAAAAGCACATAAGTTATTTAGGAGCCCAGGTCTAATTCATGGGGATTGGAGAGTGGGATATGGAGTCTGTCATCCCATGAGTGGGATTTCTGAGGCTCCTTAATTGTTTAGGTGCTTCTGAAAATCCCACTCTCTGTGTGTGTGTGTGTGTGTGTGTGTGTGTGTGTGTGTGTGTGTGTGTGTGTGTGTGTGTGTGAGAGAGAGAGAGAGAGAGAGAGAGAGAGAGAGAGAGAGAGAGAGTCTTTCTCTCCCCCTCTCCTTGTGCCTCTCTCTTGAACCTACACAATGTGCTTGCCCTGAGCTTTCACCCTTTTGTCTTGTTTTGTTGCAGAAGTTACCTGTGCAGGACCAACCCCCAGAGCTCTTCCCCAGGTAAGCTGGACTCCGAGTTGAAGTCTGGGATTGCTGGGTTTTTTTTCTTATTATGTGGAAAGTGCTGGAGAACTGGGGAGGTGCCAGGAGAAAAGCAAGGCGGTACCAGTCTTCCAAAAGAGGAAAGAAGGGTGCTCCTGGCCATTACTGCCCTATAGGCTGACTCCTGTGGCTGGTAAAATAATAAAACAATGAATGAGAGGCGAGACAAAATGCTCAGCCTCTAGCAAGGTCCCCAGGCTCCTCTGTGCTCTCCTGGAAGAACTGGAGCAAGAGCTCCCAGGTTGAGGAAGGGTCGCAGGGGAGGGTGGTACAAGGTAATGCAGAGCAGTGGGATGAAATTAAGACAGGAAAGTAAGACTAGTGACAGCTGGTGGTTGCCAGTTGGTCTCCCAAGGGAAGTGGTGGAAGCCCCGTCATGTGGGACACTTAAAACTATTCTGCACAAGCACTAACAAACGCACCCTAGTGAGCAAGATGCACCAGCGCCAGGGAGATGATGGGCTTTTCCTATTTCCTCTTGGTCCTCTGAATCTTTGAGAGAACCCAGAAGTGGGGCAAGCTCTCTAGCGGGGCATGGGGTGGGCGACTGGCAGGGTAGGAGGTGACTCTCAGAAACACTGCCCAATGGTCAAGGGAGATTGAAACAGAAGGGGGAGCTCTCACTGGCCCAGTCAAAGGGCAGCGGACATGCAGGAGCTGCGCTGCATACCCAAGCCAGGGAGAGGAGGGGGCAAGCTCCTCTGCTTTTAGCTGGGATGGGGTGGGGACGGACTGGCCCTGTCAGGGGGCATGAAGAGGAGGGTCCTGCCCAGGGCAGGGTGAAGAGGTGGAGGATCCTTCCCTGGAGGGGAGTGGGGTGTGGCCCTGTCAGGAGAGGGGGAAGAGAGGGAGGGTCATTCATGGGGAGCGGGGAGAGCAGTCCTTTCAGGGGGCTTGAGGAGGAAGGTCCCTTGCAAGGAGAGGATGGGGGAAGCCTTACCAGGGGAGAATATGGGGATGTGTGATTTAATTGCATTGATAACTCGTTCCCTATGGGCTCCATCTGACTGAGAACGGCACCCACCCTCAGCAGGGCACCTTTCTACTGTCCCTGCAGCTTTCTCTGTGTAGCTAGGGGCACTGCCAGGGCCCTGCCACCAGACAGGTACTGAAACAGCCTTTCCTGAGCCTTTGTTTCTCCTCTTTCCTTTCTCCTTCCAGAGGCACCAACCCCTTTGCCACGGTGAAGCTGCGCCCCACTGTCACCAACGACCGGTCGGCACCTGTCGTCCGGTGAAAGAGGGCCATGGAGAGCAGTGGATTCTGGGGGGATTGATGGAAGCAGAGGTGGTAGAAACAGGCAGTCCTTGCCCAGTCCTGGGCTGCTTTGACCTCGGGTTGGTGTGAACCCAGAGCAGTGTCTCACTGCACGTCCCAGCGGTGCGGTGTCTGTCTTACTGCCTGGCTCTGGTGCACTCCAGCAGCAACTAGATTCCTAATCCCTGGTTTTCTTTGGTGTTCTTTTTGGCTTGACACACGTGTGATGTTGGTCGTGCTGAGAAGGATTCCCTGGGATACTGGTAGTGGTGGGGTGGACACGTCTCTCATTGGCCTAGGTGCCTGAGCTGCACGGGGTGATATTGGCAGGCTACAAAGGAGAAATCTCGCTAGCCTCTCTTCTCTTTGTCGTAAAGACACTCCCAGATTCCTGACCTACCTTTGGGGTCAGGTCCCTGCATGATGGATCAGCAGAACCCCATTGTGATAACTGCCCAGCATGGACTCTCAGCTCCTCGCCTGGACCTTGGGCGACTGGTCACTGAGTTTCCAAGAGCTTTATGTTGTTGACGCCTGTCCTTCTCCACCTCCTCTTCTCTGCCTTCTTGCTGGATTAACTGATGGGAGTGGAAACCGAGCTGTGCAGCCTTGTGTTAGTGTCTGTACATAACGATAATAATATATTTTTAAAATAAAATGGAAAAGACGACCTCTCTGTGTGTCCTGGTTCCTCTGACCATCCTTCTTGTGTCTGTCTGGGGGCAGGTGTCCACCAGGGAAATTCAGACCAGGAAAAGCTTTGCCATGGGTATATCTACACCACAAGTGGCAGCCCACAGAAGCCAGTCTCAGAGCCCGCGTCTACAGATGTGGGCTTGTTGGGTTCACGCTCCAGCACTAGGAATAGCAGTGTAGACGGTCAGGGTTGGCGTCAAAACCTAGGAAGGTTGGGTCGGCTTCATTGGCCGAGGTGAAATACTTACACAGCTGGTTTTAGTGCCACAGCAAGGCCCAAGGCTGTTGCTGGGCTCTGATACTCTCTGCTACAGGTGTGTAGACAGACCCTATGGTGCATAACCCTTGTTAATACATGTGGGGTTTTTGTTCCTCTCTAGCAGCCAGACCACGTATACAAATGCCTGAGTTTGCAACCTCCCCCAGCCTAAGGGCCCGGGGGCCAGGGCTTGTTCCTTGCTGTGGCCCTTAGTGCTGGAGGGGTGGAAAAGGTCTCCAATGCTCTCGCTACCTGGAACCACTTGCCTTGTGTCTCTTGGCCTCACCAACTGTCCATCCCATTTCAAAATCTCTCTTCCACTGTGCTGCTCCCTCATTTATTTCTCCTTTCCTTAGTTTTGATTCCGCTTCACAGCAGCACCGAACTCTTATGTGTTCTGCGGTGGCGTTCTTGTGCAAACCTGCAGTTGTGATAGCTGGTTTAACCTGGCCTTACCACTTGCTCACTCAGCGTCCAGATTCTGCTCCGTCTTCCAGGCATGCAAGCTTTGAAGAGAAGAGTTAGAGGTGAATGGTGCCCAGAGAATGACAGGGAGGGGATGAACTCTCCCTTTCCTCTCCCCACATAGCCCATAGACAGCAGGGGATCTCTCCATCTGAAGGAACTGGGCTCTACTAACCCGCTCTGCACCCTCCTCTGGGCACCGGACTGCGACATCGCTCTCACCTCCCACCCAGAGTTCGGTTCCCCTGCGGAACTGGTGGCACCAGCATGCCCCTTGCTCAGGTGTTGCGTTTGAGTCATCCATTAAACCTGCTTTAACGAAAACACGCCTGGTTTCCCTGTCTCCGGCTGGTCACTGTAGAGCGCAGGGGTGGGGGGTGTTTGCTTCTCTGCACTCCGTGCTTCACGGGGCTTCTGGACAAACATGGCATTGTTGTTTCTAGCTCTCCTGTGTGGGAGAGAGCTGCTGTGGCTGCTTTAGCCAATTAGCCTTATTAATAGACATTAACACCCCCGCTGCATTTGCCAAAGCCCCACACTCCTCTTCCTCCCTGCTCTGGTGTTACCCCTGCCCCCACTACAGGAATTTAGCGACAGAGGAGGGGGAAAGGAACTAAGAAGCTTAGAGGATTAAATCGCAGGCCTTTCGCTTCTGGGACAGAGTGTGCATGTCTTAAATCCCCATGGCACATCTGGAATGAGTTTTGCCAGTCTCAGCACTTGTTTCAGGTGGAAAGCGGTCTTTTGGTTTTATTATGGTGACTTACCCATCCCCAACTCCCACCCTAGCACCACACTGCTCCTCCAATTATTTTCAGAGGCTGCCTGAATGATGCCTGCCATGCCAGGGAGGTTTTTACTGGTTGGTGACTGTATCCTTTCTGGTTTTATAAGTGCACTGACTCTACCGAAGGCTCTGCCTGCTCTGGATAAGTGCTGTTTGAAGTGTCCTAGACCAGCGGTTCTCACACAGGGGGATGTGTACCCCTGGAGTATGCAGAGGTCTTCCAGGGGATGCATTGATTCATCTAGTTGTTTGCCTACTTTTGCAACAGGCTACCTAGCAAGCACTACTGAAGTCAATACAAGCTAGCACTTCATACAGACAATGACGTGTTTACTCTCAATACAGTCCACGGAAATGTAAGTACACTATTTATCTTTCGAGCGATTAATTATATGGACAGAATGAGAGAGCCAACCATTTTTCAGTACTAGTGTGCTGTGGCACTTCTGTATTTTTGTCTGATTTTTGTAAGCAAGTCGTTTTTAAGTGAGGGGAAATGTGTGGGTACTCAAGACCAATCAGACTCCTGCAAGGGGTACAGTAGTTTGGAGCGGTTAAGAGCCACCAGCCCAGACCGCCTAGCAGCCAGGCCCTGCATTCACTTGGCTTGTTCGTGGACCCTGCAGCAAATGGGAGCCCTGGCCAACCCACTGCAAAATCTTACCACCACCCTCCTCCATCCTTATGCCATGAGGAGAAGGAAATGACTCCGGAGACTTTGCATGCTGCTTAAAGGGAGAACGTTCCTCAGGCACGGGGCAAGGAGGGTTTTTTTTTCAGGTAGGCCTCCACATTCCTCACTTGTCACTTTATCTACCTACTTGCTTATGCA
Organism: Pelusios castaneus; assembly: GCA_007922175.1. Lineage (NCBI taxonomy): Eukaryota > Metazoa > Chordata > Testudines > Pelomedusidae > Pelusios > Pelusios castaneus. Next base: position 13,740,106 of record ML685814.1, read on the forward strand.
GCCCTCATGAGCATTGAAGCCAAGGGCCTGCTTGCTGCTTCAGAGCATTCCCTGCACAGCCCACTCTCCTCTCTTTTTTTTTTTACTCCATCAATATTCCAGCACGGCTCCCTGGTCCTGGCACTATGCCCCAGCCCACTCCAATACCCTGCTCCGCCGCCACACCCTATCCTCTTTCACCACTGCAAATCCCCTGCCCCAGTCCTCTGCCCCCACTCCATGACTGCACCTTCACTGTCCTCCCTCCTCAGCACATCTCCGCGGATGCACTGCTAAGTCATGCCCCAGCTTCGTAAAGCTACTTGACATTGTTGCCTAGGCTGCTCCGCTCCGATGAGCCAAGAGACAAACATTTAGCGCGCCCCACTAAAGAAAGCGAGTGCAGAGGGGAAGCCAGAAGGAATGCTTGGGCAGGCTCTCAGCCGTCGCTCTGTGCTGAACAGTGGGATTACAGAGGGATTCTGGCCCAGGCATGCAGGCTGCTCCATCCCATTGGCTGGGAAAGCTTCTTAAAAATGGAGAGGTGGTTTGTGCTAGGTCAGCACCTCTGATTCTTTGTGACTTTAAAACATAAGCAGCCGCTGACCCACATCCACAGTGTAAACACCTTGGGGCTCAAGTGGCAAGCTGGGCTGCACCCAGGGACTCCCGCGAGAGGAGTTGGTAGGGGGTCTCTGCAGCAGCTGGAGATCACTGCATGACCCCACCAGCAGCAGCTGGTTCAGGAGAAGACAGGAAGCAGTGCAGGTTTTTCTGCAATCCAAGTTGAAGGGGAGGGGAAAGCCTCCGTGGGGATTTTGCTGTCCAGGAAGAGAAAACAGACTGGTGGCCGGCATCAGCCTCTGCAGTACACCTGCGCACCTGTCACGGAGCTAACTCTGAAGGAACCCATTTAAGCTAACGTGCCCCTCCAGGACCCAACAAAGCACCACACAGATTGGCCCTCTGGAAATCGGTGGGCGAACAAGGAGCCGCCACCATCCTGCGAGGTTTGTATCCGCCAGCTGCACTTTGATGAGTGTTGATTCAGTTTGTAGGCTAGTGGTATGTGCAGGATTGGCGCTCAGGTTAGTGCTGGTCTCAAAGCATAGCTATTAATAGGTCAGCCTGTGCCAGGGAAAGCTAATCTAATTCTTTTCTGGGTGCTCGCTCCCTCTGTGACATGGATCTGCTGATCTCGGAGGCTGTGTGTGAGAATCCCAGCACTGCCACCCAGGGGAGGGCCCCCACTGACCTGAGAGCGTGGATCTCACTGATTCCCAATGCCAGTGTGTGCAGGTTGTGCTCAAAGGCTCGGTATGGGCTAGAGCCCAGCACAGCCTGCTCACAGAGGCCAAGGGTGCAACTCTCCTCATTAGTGCACTGCCCTGGCATGTGGGGTCTGTGGCAGTAGTGGTGAATCTCACACTGGCCTAACAGGAGTCAGCCCTGAGTTAGAGTGGTGATGATGCTATGGGAACACTTAAGAATGCACGTGTAATGCGTTGGCCGTTAGCATTCAGAGAGGACTCCCCACATGCCAGTGATCCAGCTACTGTAATGCGTATTTAAACTGGGAAGTGCTCTTTTTTTTTTAATACCCAAACAAACCTTCCCAGCGGCGGAGTAAGCCGTGGTGAGGGGCACAGGCCAGACATGGCACACATCGGTGCCTACAGCCCACAAGCAGAACAGTCAGTGTTTGTTGGGAACATCCAGGTGGGAAACCTACACGTCCCACTCCGGTTTCAGAGCCACTCACTGGCGTAAATAGCACATCAGAACAGGTTTTGCAACTGGGGAGTGGAATCCATACCCTTGCCTAGGAGCTGGTGAATGTTTAAAGTGAGAAGATATGTAGTTTCTGAGGACTGCTTCCCTGCTTCCCAATTAAGAACATAAGAACATAAGAAAGGCCGTACTGGGTCAGACCAGAGGTCCATCTAGCCCAGTATCTGTCTACCGACAGTGGCCAGTGCCAGGTGCCCGAGGGAGTGAACCCAACAGGCAATGATCAAGTGATCACTCTCCTGCCATCCGTCTCCATCCTCTGATAAGCAGAGGCTAGGGACACTATTCTTAACCCCTTTCTGGCTAATAGCCATTTATGGACTTAGCCACCATGAACTTATCCAGTTCCCTTTTAAATATTGTTATAGTCCCAGCCTTCACAACCTCCTCAGGTAAGGAGTTCCACAAGTTGACTGTGCGTTGTGTGAAGAAGAACTTCCTTTTATTTGTTTTGAACCTGCTACCTATCAGTTTCATTTGGTGACCCCTGGTTCTTGTATTATGGGAGTATTTAAACAACTTTTCCTTGTCCACATCGGTCATAATTTTTCCACATCGGTCATAATTTTATATACTTCTATCATGTCCCCCCTCAGTCTCCTCTTTTCCAAGCTGAAGAGGCCCAGCCTTTTCAATCGTTCCTCATACGAGGCACTCTCCAAACCCCTAATCATTTTAGTTGCCCTTTTCTGAACCTTTTCTAGTGCTAGAATATCTTTTTTGAGATGAGGAGACCACATCTGTACACAGTATTCGAGATGTGGGCGTACCATGGATTTATATAAGGGCAATAATACATTTGCAGTCTTATTTTCTATCCCCTTTTTAATGATCCCTAACATCCTGTTTGCTTTTTTGACCGCCTCCGCACACTGTACGGACATCTTCAGAGAACTATCCACAATGACTCCAAGATCTTTTTCTTGACTCGTTATAGCCAAATTAGCCCCCGTCATATTATAGGTATAGTTGGGGTTATTTTTTCCAATGTGCATTACTTTACACTTATCCACATTAAATTTCATTTGCCATTTGGATGCCCAATCACTTAGTTTTGTGAGATCTTTTTGAAGTTCTTCACAATCTGCTTTGGTCTTGACTATCTTGAGTAGTTTAGTATCGTCTGCAAACTTAGCTACCTCACTATTTACCCCTTTCTCCAGATCATTTATGAATAAATTGAATAGGACTGGTCCTAGGACCAACCCTTGGGGAACACCACTAGCTACCCTTTTCCAATCTGAGAATTTACCATTTACTCCTACCCTTTGTTCCCTGTCTTTTAACCAGTTCTCAATCCATGAAGGGACCTTCCCTTTTATCCCATGACAACTTAACTTACATAACAGCCTTTGGTGAGGGACCTTGTCAAATGCTTTCTGGAAATCTAAGTACACTATGTCCACTGGATCCCCCCTGTCCACATGTTTGTTAACCCCTTCAAAGAACTCTAATAGATTAGTAAGACACGATTTCCCCTTACAGAAACCATGTTGGCTATTGCTCAACAGTTTATGTTTTTCTATGTGACTGACAATTTTATTCTTAACTATTGTTTCAACTAATTTGCCCGGTACCGACGTTAGACTTACCGGTCTGTAATTGCCGGGATCCCCTCTAGGGCCCTTTTTAAATATTGGCGTTACATTAGCCGACTTCCAGTCTTTGGGTACCGAAGCCATTTTAAGGGACAGGTTACAAATCTTAGTTAACAGTTCCGCGACTTCACATTTGAGTTCTTTCAGAACTCTTGGGTGAATGCCATCTGGTCCCGGTGACTTGTTAATGTTGAGTTTATCAATTAATTCCAAAACTTCCTCTAGTGACACTTCAATCTGTGACAGTTCCTCAGATCTGTCACCTACAAAAGCCGGCTCAGGTTTGGGAATCTCACTAACATCTTCAGCCGTAAAAACCGAAGCAAAGAATCCATTTAGTTTCTCTGCAATGACTCTATCATCTTTAAGCGCTCCTTTTGTATTATCATCATCAAGGGGCCCGACTGGTTGTTTGGCAGGCTTCCTGCTTCTGATATACTTAAAAAACAATTTGTTATTACCTTTGGAGTTTTTGGCTAGCCGTTCTTCAAACTCCTCTTTGGCTCTTCTTATTACACTCTTGCACTTAAGCTGGCACTGTTTGTGCACCTTTCTGTTTGCCTCACTAGGATTTGACTTCCACTTTTTAAAGGAAGTCTTTTTACCTCTCAGTGCTTCTTTTACATGGTTGGTGAGCCATGGTGGCTCTTTTTTGGTTTTTTTACAGTGTTTCTTAATTTGGGGTATACAGTGAAGTTGGGCCTCTATTATGGTGTCTTTAAAAAGCGCCCATGCAGTTTTCAGAGATTTCACTTTAGTCACTCTACCTTTTAGCTTTTGTTTAACTATCCCCCTCATTTTTGTATAGTTCCCCCTTTTGAAATTAAATGCCACAGTGTTGGGCTGTTGAGGTGTTCTTCCCCCCACAGGGATGGTGAATGCTATTGTATTATGGTCACTAGTTCCAAGCGGTCCTGCTACAGTTACCTCTCGGACCAGCTCCTGCGCTCCACTCAGGATTAAATCTAGAGTTGCCTCTCCCCTTGTGGGTTCCCATACCAGCTGCTCCATGAAGCAGTCATTCAAAGTATCGAGAAATTTTATCTCTGCAATATGTCCTGAAGTGAAATGTTCCCAGTCAATATGGGGATAGTTGAAATCCCCCACTATTATTGGGTTTTTAAATTTGATAACCTCCCTAATTTCCCTTAGCATTTCATCATCGCTCTTACTATCCTGGTCAGGTGGCCGATAGTAGATCCCTAATGTCATGGAAGCATGGGATTTCTATCCATAGCGATTCTATGGAACAAGTGGATTCGCTTATGATTTTTACTTCATTTGAATCTACATTTTCTTTCACGTATAGTGCCACTCCTCCTCCCGTACGACCTGTTCTGTCCTTCCGATATATTTTGTACCCCGGAATGATTGTGTCCCACTGATTGCTCTCTGTCCACCAGGTTTCTGTGATGCCTATTATATCAATATTCTCCTTTACCACTAGGCACTCTAGTTCACCCATTTTATTATGTAGACTTCTAGCATTTGTGTATAAGCACTTTAAAAACTTGTCCCTGTTTATTTGTCTGCCCTTTTTTAATGTGCCAGATTCTTTGTCATGTGGCTGTTTATCATCGGATCCGGCCCCCTCACCATCCTTTTCTGTCCTCTGTTCCTGACTATAACTATAACTATAACCTGGAGATTCCCTCTCATCAGACTCTCCCTTAAGAGAAGTCTGTGTCCGATCCACCTGCTCCTCTGCAGCAGTCGGCTTTCCCCCATCCTCTAGTTTAAAAACTGCTCTACAACCTTTTTAATGTTTAGCGCCAGCAGTCTGGTTCCCTTTTGGTTTAGGTGGAGCCCATCCCTCCTGTATAGGCTCCCCCCATCCCAAAAGTTTCCCCAGTTCCTAATGAACGTAAACCCCTCCTCTCTACACCATCGTCTCATCCACGCATTGAGACTCTGAATCTCTGCCTGCCTACCTGGCCCTGCGCGTAGAACTGGGAGCATTTCTGAGAATGCCACCATAGAGGTCCTGGATCTCAATCTCTTTCCTAGTAGCCTAAATTTTGCTTCCAGGACATCTCTCCTACCCTTCCCTAAGTCATTGGTACCTACATGTACCACGACCACCGGCTCCTCCCCAGCACTACACATAAGTCTGTCTAGATGCCTCGAGAGGTCCGCAACCTTCGCACCAGGCAGGCAAGTCACCATACGGTTCTCCCGGTCATCACAAACCCAGCTATCTATGTTTCTAATGATCGAATCTCCCATTACTAACACCTGCCTTTTCCTAGCAACTGGAGTTCCCTCCCCCGGAGAGGCAACCTCCGTGCGAGAGGCAGCCTCAGCATCATCTGGAAGGAGGGTCCCAACTATGGGAAGGTTCCCCTCTGCTCCCGCTGACTGCTCTGCTTCCCTTGGGCATTCTTCCTCCTCAACAGCACAGAGGCTGTCTGAGCGGAGGTGGGACAATTCTACAGTGTCCCTGAAAGCCTCGTTGACAAACCTCTCTGCCTCTCTCAGCTCCTCCAGTTCCGCCACCCTGGCCTCCAAAGCCCGCACGCGGTCTCTGAGGGTCAGGAGCTCCTTGCACCGAATGCAGACATACGACACCCGCCCACAAGGCAGGTACTCATACATTAATCCCTGGGAGGGGGAGGTACCGGGGGCGAAGGCCTCTTCCGAGGCAGATGCATGCATCAGATGATGCAAGTGATCCAGGTCCACAAATGATCTGTGAATCTTTGTTCCATGAGAGCACATCACATCTAGTACAAGAGTATCTTGCTTGTCAGTAAGCTAGAGGGGTTTTTGAGGTGCAGCAAGGAGTGGGGTGTAGCTAGATCACGATGCTGCTATTTGAGATGGTCACGTGGAGCAGTAAAAGGTTAGAACTGTTGACAGTAGAATCTGGATTTACCCCTCGTCCTGGTCAGTGTATACGTAGCATGGCCTTGCCTTTCTGACAGCCAGTTCGTGCTGCTGTCTGTCACTCATCTGCACTGAGACCAGGGTCTAAGGCTCCGCTCAGACAGAACTTTTTTGATTCTTTTTTGGCACTAAGAGCGGAGAAATAAACTCAGCAATGGGGGCAATCACGTCCCCCAAGTGCTAGTCCTGACTCTACCACTGGCGCACTATGTGGCCTCAGGCTAGTAATTTAACAGGTCCGTGCCTCAGTTTCCCCCATCTGTAAAACGTGTGTGTGTGTGTGTGTGTGTGTGTGTGTGTGTGTGTGTGTAAGAGTGAATATTATGGAGCGGTGCGGCACTTTGAGCACCTACGGTACTGTGTGAGCACCAAGTCTGGAAAGCCTTTCTCGATGCCATTAGACTGCAGGCAACGAATGATAAAATGTGTGGGGAGGCTGGCTGGAGCGCCTTATCGATTTCAGAAGCGCACAGTGCATGCTGGTTCTGCATGGGAGGAGCATTTGGATAGAATAAGGAGGTGCTGCTTAAAGGCACCTCACAGCAAGGTCTCAATGGCTATTCGTTTCTTGAGTGGCAGGTTCTGACTCCCAAAGCTTGTTGACTAGGGCACACAGGATTGGCTTGGTGGAGAGAGGCCAGAAATAGCCTTGCCATATTCCCTTTGACAGAGCTCAGCCTAAGGCACATGCTGATATTAGTGTGTTTTGGTAAGATAACAGAACCCTCTTTCCAGGAGCAAGTTTCCCCCCAGCAGGGGAAGGGAGACGCTGCTGAAGGAGTTTGGGTCACCCAGCCCTGCCCCTAAAGGTCCATGATGAACCTGGCTCAGAACCTGATTAGTGCATTGGCCCAAAGTCAATGGAGCCTTCTCATGCAAATCAGTCTTGCGGTGCATTGTGGGTATACTAGTGTCCCGTACAGTAGGCCCACAGGCACCCTCACCATTGTGGCAGGTGCCACATAGTCCCTGCTCAAGCATCTGTTCAAGTGGTGAGTGCAGACACCCCCCCTGGAAACACCCAGCCCCCCCTTTTATTTGAAGCATTTATTTGAAGCTGCATTGACCCTCTGGCAGCCCTGCACCATAAGCATATTGGATGTGAAACACCCTCCCTGGGGTGAGGCGAGGGGTAAACTCACAGACCTACTGAGGCATGGGGGCTGGTAAGGGGGAATTAAGGAGCTGCTTTTCAAACTGGAGTCACCCGGTGATGCAGTTTATGCTGAATAACACCCCTCTGACGTGAGGATCTCATTGGCTATGTCGACACTTGCAACTTAGGTCAACTTTAGGATGCTTAAGTCGACCTACAGAATGCCGCAGCCACACTGGGTGCTTATTAAGTCGACTTGCAGCCAGTGTGGCTGGGTATGTCTACACTACAGGCTCTGGTAGGTCGACGTAGCTTAACAAGTGTAGACACACAAGAGCGTTACCAGCATGACCCCTCATAGCGCACCTGTGATGTGGGGCCTGAAATAGACTCTCTAGTTTTAGGGGTGGCACAGAGTAGGGAGAAGACAAGCTCAAGGTCTCTCATGCACACAGCGCTTGCAGCAGAGCTGGGGATAGATCTTTGTCCTGAGCCTTGACAGCCTCCTTGTCCCTGGCCATCCCAGCTCAGAATGTCGGCTGAGCCATCCCAGGACTGGCAGAGGCCAGGAACGGGGCCTTCAGCAATGAGTGAACTGCCAGCTCAAAGTACTGCAGCCCGTGGAGACATTTCAGGGGCGGGGGGGGGGGGGGCGTGGCTGAGCTGCATTGCCAGGTGAGGAGAGCCAGGCAACTGAAATGGGGACTGGCATGACAAGCTCAGAGCTAAACCTGGGGAAATGCACCTGTTCTCTGGAATCTGTCCCATCCTGTGCCAGCCACGCCCTGGCCAGGGGTGCGCAATCACTTTGTGTTTGTGGTTACATTCAAAGTGAAGAGTGTGTTCCTTCGGTGACACGGAAAAGCTACTGAGAGACAAGGAGAGAGGCTAGGGCTCCCCTTGCTGATGGTGTGTACTCATTGGGAAAGAAGTGGGAAAAACAAACCAAGCCTGGCCCGTGGGAGCAAAATTCTTGGCCAGCTTAAGGCTCCTGAGAGCAACTCACAAGGCACCTTTTCCCTCCCTGCAAGTCCCCCTGCCTTTGTTCTGGCCACTCCATCTAGGTCCAGAGCTCTAATCTCTCTGGTATGTAAATACCCCACAGTTCCAGCCTGCACACACCCTCCCCTTCAAAACTCTGTCTCTTCTGCAGCGCAGAGAGAGGGTGATGTGTGTGGAAGGGAGGTGCGCTGTGTGCATGGAGCTGCGAGGGGCTCTGATCCAAGCCAGCACCCCGGTGTGCTGAGCGCAGCAGAAACACAGCTCGTGAGCAGTCTCTGAAGAAGGCAGACAATGCATGGCAGGGGAACCAGCAGGCACAGAGAGGTGAGGTGATTGGCCCATGGTCGCCCAGCCACAAAGAGCTGGAACTAGAGTCAGGCCTCCTGTGGCCTACTCCAGGACCCTACCCACTAAATCACGCTCCTTCTCCATGTGACCAGGGAGGGGGCAGAAGTCAGAGAAGGTGGCAGCAAACCCCAGTACGTGAGGGACGGACGGACGGATGGACACACACACACACGAACACACCCTCCCCCCCTCCCCCGGTGGAAGCTGCCACTGTAAATGTCTCCTGTATGTTGTTCTCTTCCTGCAGCTCTTGGAGATCTGTCTCTACTGCTCCTTTCCCCCCCCCACCCTTTTTCCCCCACTTGGCATTGGGGCCCATCCCTCGAATCAGAACATGGGGAGGTCTGACCCAGAGGAAGGCCAGTCGCCGGCTTCGGTGAAGCCCCCAGATGGTGGCTGGGGCTGGATAGTGCTTCTGGGCTGCTTTGTCATCACTGGCTTCTCCTATGCCTTCCCAAAGGCAGTGAGCGTCTACTTCAAGGAGCTGATGCATGACTTCCATGTGGGCTACAGCGACACAGCATGGATCTCGTCCATCATGCTGGCCATGCTGTATGGTACAGGTGAGAATGGTAGTGTGAGCCCCATCCCTCTACCTCGGCCCTGCTCAAATACACCTACAGCTCAACCCTGATGTCTACTTTGGGTCTTGCACATTCTCTTTATGCTTCTGAACCCTAACCTCCAATAAAAACAAATGGGGCGGCGAGGGGGGGGGGTTGACAGAGGACCCCTGTCCCCAACACCCTCCCAGAAGTGGGATGAGCATGTCCTGTTACTATTTATGCCCTCCTCATCTCCCATACTTCAGGTATTCCCATTAACGCCTTGAAGGTCTCATTGCCTATTCATCAGCTCCATGTCTTGGTTAGCAGGGGGGAAGCAGGGTGCAGGGCGCGCGTTTCCCTCACTACAGTTGGGTGTAGCTGTCCCCACGTTATACCGCGTCTATTCTTGCCCTGTGGAAAGAGGGGAACGAAGCCAGGTCTCCCTTGTGGCCGTGCAGTGCAAGAGCTACTCTCTCTGTATTCTAGAGCTGGTTCTCTACCTCCAAAGGAGGCCGGAGGGGAAGGGAGGGAGAGCTCCTTCAGCTCTGGCATCTTCCGTTCACCATGGAGAAGACGCTTGTTCCTACCTGCCCTAGCTCCTTGTTTTCTCTGGTCCTCATTCTGGCTGGTCTGCTTCCCTTCAGGGCCTGTGAGCAGCATCATGGTGAACCAATTTGGGTGTCGGCCCGTGATGCTTGTTGGTGGGCTCCTGGCATCATCTGGTATGATCTTAGCCTCCTTCACCACAAACATTATCGAACTGTACCTGACGGCTGGCATGCTGACAGGTAAGAGCCCCACAGAGGTGGAATATGGCTTCTGTAGGGGTACCCATGTCAGATCCAAGCAGCTAGGGACCAGTGGCGATGGGAGGGTGACACAGGACAGGATAGAGACAGAAGGAACCTAGGAGATGTCTAGCTACCATGGCCACTGGAGCTGTAAACATATGGAAAGACAGAGAGGGGATGGAGAGGCCCTGTCTACCCTTCCCCTGGAGACGTGTGAGCAAGAAACATGCTTACATGCAGTTCAGGCTGGCAAGCTGCTCCCACAGTTTCCTGAGGGAGACACGGCCTAGCCAAGAGAGAAAAAGGTTTGGAGGGAGTGATGGAGAACAAAGGTGTCTGAGTCCATGGCTATGGGGAGACTGAGTGAGAAACACACAGCTTTATAATGACAAGTTCCAGAGGGGGAGCCGTGTCAGTCTAGGTCAGCAAAACAAACAAGAAGTCCTGTTGCACTTTTAAAGACTAACCAATGTATTTATAAATTTAATTTTATAGAATGTATTTAATTATATAATTTATTTAATTTTTTATAATTTATTTATGCATTTATTTATAAAAGTATAAATAAATTGGTTAGTCTTTAAAAGTGCCACAAGACTCCTTGTTGTTTTACAGCTTTATGATGTGATTTCTCCCCCCATCTCTGCTCCTCCACCACTTCCCCTGGAGAAGCAGAGTTTGGTTGCTAGCAGATTTTTCTCCTTTCTGTGGATGTACTCAAGGAGCTGACGTGGCTGTTGTGAAGACAACTTGCCATGTCAGCAGCACAGATCACTGGCTCTTGAAGCTGAAGGGGTCCAAGCTGTGTCTGGGACTCCTCCCTGCCTCCATCTGGAGCTGCAGTTGGATGGATGGAAAAGCACCAGACGCAGAGCTGGCCCAGGGATATAGCGTCCAAAACTCTGGCTGGCAAAGGCTGAGAGCGCTGCGAGGGTGGTTTGTTCAGCACTCAGACGCTGGCGGGAGAAACACCTTAGGTCTGATTCATCAACTGATTTAGCAAGATTTGATGGGCTAGAGAGGAAACACCAAACAGCCGTCTTCAGAGGCCGAGTCACTGTGGTATGGCGGAGAAGTGGGAAACCTCTGAGAGGCACTTGGGAAAAGAGAGACACAACAGGGAAGAAGAGCCTATGGTAACAGAATAAACCATACTGGTCCCTTAATATTTTCTCTCCTGGATGCACTCTTACAATGGAACAGCCTGAGGTGGGGAGGAGAGGGGGGTCACAGTGGAACTGATCAAGAGTTTAAAGGGTAATACCCAAGTAAGATGGTGGCAGAGCAGTCCGGATGCAAGCCTGAGAGAAGGGGCTGCCAATTAGAATGGGATAGGCAAAGGCAGGTGAAAGTGAGTTGTTCCCAGGGCAGTATACGGTCTTTGGGACCCAGTCCCTACCTCTGCTTATGTTTCATATAGTAAGTTGTGTGTGAGAGTCTAAGGCTTGGGAAGAGAATGTAAACTACCTGATGGGATCTTTGGATGAGGGGTGTGTGCGTGCAGAACCTCAGAGAAGTTTGTGTTGATTGCAATCCTCTTGTCTCCATTGTCTCATCCCCATTACTCACTCCAACTCCTATCCCTGCACCCAGGTCTAGGTATGGCTCTGAACTTCCAGCCCTCCCTGATCATGCTGGGCACCTACTTTGACAAACGCAGACCTCTGGCCAATGGGCTTGCTGCAGCTGGGAGCCCTGTCTTCCTCTCTGCTCTCTCTCCTCTGGGACAAGTCTTGCAGGAGAAGTTTGGCTGGCGAGGGGGATTCCTCATTATGGGAGGTTTGCTGCTCAATTGCTGCACCTGTGGAGCTGTCATGAGACCCCTTGAGGCAGGCATGAAGCAGAAGATGGAGAGAGTTCAGGATAAATATGAAGCCAAAGAGATGCTGTCCATTGGGGAGGAGGCCATAAACACCACTGATGGAGCCAAGAAGTCAAAGAAAACCAAGAAGCAGCAGCAGTCCAAGAAAGGGAAGAAGCTATTGGATTTTTCTATCTTCTCCAACCGAGGGTTTGTCATTTACACCATTGCTAAGTTCATCATGGTCTTGGGTCTCTTTGTGCCCCCCATATTGCTCGTCAACTATGCCAAAGACTCAGGAGTCCCAGACACAGAGGCTGCCTTCCTGCTGTCCATCATCGGCTTCATAGACATCTTTGCTCGCCCATCCTGTGGGATGGTGGCTGGGCTGAAGTGGATGCGTCCCCATGTCACCTACTTCTTCAGCTTTGCTATGCTCTTCAATGGCCTGACAGACATCTGCAGTGCAAGGGCTAGTAACTACACGGGGATGGTCCTCTTCTGCATCTTCTTTGGCATCTCCTATGGGATGGTGGGTGCATTGCAGTTTGAGGTGCTCATGGCCATTGTTGGATCCCAGAAGTTCTCCAGTGCCATTGGGCTGGTCCTGCTCATCGAAGCCTTTGCAGTGCTTATTGGGCCACCTTCAGCAGGTATGTTTATGCATTAGAGACCTATTGGTCACCTAGCTGTCCTCCCTGCCTGACACTGGGACTCTTAACCAATAGGGCAACACTAAGGGTTTGGACAGGTCCCCTCAGGACTTTGGAGGCACCCAGACATTTTGACTGTGTATTTGTAGGCTTAATATTTACAGGTGAAATGGTATCTGTAAATCAGATCCAATGGCTTCAGAACCTGGCATCTGAAGTGTTCACGTGGCTGCACCTCTTTAATTCTTGTTCGAAGAGGACATGTAGTCAGATTACTGAAGATTTGAAGGGAGTTGAACAGTTCAAATTCTATTTTTAGAGTGGAATGGATGAGGGATTATATCATTGCCTCTCTTGGCACAAGGGGGAAAAGAAGATGCCCCTGCTTCATCATATGTATGTGCAGGTATATATACCCTTTTTCAAAAATCCTTTTTTTCCCATAAAGCAATACTTTAGTATTTACACACTGAACTTGGTTTTTGTCATTTCAGTAGTCTCTTTTAAAAAAAGACCATCTGAAATGACGACTTTGAGTCCAACCCAATGCACAAACAAAATAAAACTGATATAAGATATGAGATGGCCTTGGGGTAGTCTATTCCTTTTACTAATAAAAAATGAACAGCTATGAACACTTAGTTAGGCTACCTCTGGTGGGAGCTACCTTAAACCTTCCTTAATCTTGACCTGCACAGCCCTCCCTGCTCTTCTCGACCTTAGTCCCATACACCCAGACCCCTTGCACCAGCACGTGCTATTGTATAGCTGAAACTTTGCGTGGGTAAGAAGAGAAAGTGCTAAAACATTGTGACTAAAATGGGCGGGTTCCTGTTCACACTCAGAGCCGTGGTGTTGTGCAGTCATGAGCGTGACTATTGTTTGCGGAAAGCACAAATGTTTGTGGCAATGTATCCCTGCCAGAATTGTGCTCAAAATCTTATCTGAAGGAAAAGAATCAAATTCTGTCACCCAATAAGGGAGTGGCAACACTACCCTGTGATGAAGATGCGTTGCTCACTCACCACCTGTAACTAATAATGATCAGTTTGTTCCTTTGGGAGAGAGTAACTTGCTCCCGCCTGCAGGCTGATGTAGATCTGCATAAAGTGTTTGACAAGACCTGAGCATGTTCAGCAAAGGCTGTTAGCAGCTAGCTTGCAAATGGGCAAACCGGGGCAAATTAACTGAATACATTATTTGCAGTGAACAGTTCGCTGAGGTTTCTCTGGTGTATTGTAGGCAAATGCCTACCAGTGCCCAGACTGCAACACCACCTCTGCTCCTGTCCTTAAGCTAAAATTTGAACCCACATCTCCAGCCATGACATGACAGTGCATGAAACACACTGCATGAATGAACTCTTTTCACCCACTGTGCCAGCCACACCCCTGCCATGCTAAATCAAACCCTCCACTCGCATAGTTAGTAAGAGTCCTTGGGTGCGTCAACACTTACAAATTAAGTCGACTTAAGCTTGCTTACATGTAAACATAGCCCCTGAGGGAAAAAAGTTTGAGAAGCACTGCACTAGAGCCTCTGAAGGCAAATGAGTGCAGCAAAGGAGAGTTATGTTAGACATTAGGAAAGACGTCCTAACTGTCAGGGCAGGTAAACACTGGAACACATTTCCTAGGGAGGCTATAGAATCTGTCACTGGAGCTTTTTAAGAACACTTTAAACACCATGTGTCAGGGATGGTCTATAGATCATTCGTCCTGCCTAGAAGACCTTTTGCGGTCCTTTCTAGTCCAACACTTCTATGATATCTATAACCAGACCTATGTCTTAATTTGGGTCACCATGAGAACCAGGGGTGTAGCCAGGCTGGGTTTTCCAGCTGGGCCCCTGACAATCTAGGGTGGGCGGGGCAGCTCCTGCTCACATGACTGGAAGCTGAGAGCAGGCCCATCCACTGCAGTGCCCTGCAACAGTGCAAATTTCTCTGCCGTGGCTGTGGAGCCTGGCCAGCAGCCAGGGGCCACGGCCGCAAGTAGAGCAGCACCGGTGCCTCTGTTCCACTCACAGCTGCAGCTGCTGGCTGGGTCTCACAGCCGCAGTGGAGAAATTTGCACTGTTGCAGGGCGCTGCAGTGGGTTTGCCTGATCTCCAAGTGCATCTATGCCCCTGGTGAGAACCCACACTAACAACAGTGCCTGGCTCTTCTTCTCTGATCCAAACAGGAACAAGCTTAGTTCTGAGTTTTAACAGTGTCACATCGCTTTGCATAACCCTGCTTGGGCTGCAGCAGGGACCCTAGAACTCCATTCACCACAGGAACATGTGGAATTTTCATTTTTACATTCTGTGAAAAAATAAAAACCATATACCATAGAGCCCCTTTAGCCAAACTTCCATTATCCAGCTCTCCGTGTTAGCCAAACTGGGGCGGACAACCCCCGGACTGAAGCTGTTTGCACATTCTCCTGGTTATCTGAATTTTTAGTTGATCTGGCACTGGTCCCATTAGATCAGATAAATGGGGTTCCAATGCATTTTGGGGCTAGGGAAACTAAAATGAAACGTTTCATTTTAATCACAGCAAAACACAGATTTTTATGGGTTTTTTTTAATTGGAACATTTACCAGAGAGTTTTCTCATGGAAAACTAGGATCCGACGTCTTCAGTGTTGAAGGGATGACTGGGGTTGCTGTGTGTTAAGATTGCTTCCTGCTTTTCCCCATTCTTTAGGCAGCCTAGAGTCACATATAGGGTCCCATGACACACAAAAACGACAATCCCGACTTTCACAGTTATCCCATGAGCCCTACCTTATGGGACAATTCAAAGGACCCCAATATTGGCTTCAAGCAGTATGCTATAGCCTTACATGTGACCCCATTGCCTCTTCTGCGCCATCATACTGTGATGCAGGAAGACGGACTGAAGCAGGGCCTGACCACATCATCACGGTGTCATCCTTACAGGATGAAGGCAAATTACTATCTACAAGCAGTGTCACCTTGTGGATCACATTCTGTCTGTTCTTCTCACAGAATGTCTTCCTGGTCTATATTGTGTAGGACTTTGTCAAGTGTAATTTTGAATATCCCACTGAACAAAGCTTCAGTCTCTTTCCTTGGGAAATTCTTCCCCGGCCACCGAGAGTTCACTGAGGCTCTGCTCTCAACTACTTCTTCGTCACTGGAAAAGACCTGCTGACAGTTTAACACTGATTGTTTCTCATTTGACTAACAGGACACTTGGTGGATGCACTCAAGAACTACGCAGTCATCTTCTACCTGGCTGGCTCAGAGGTTGTACTCTCATCTCTCTTCCTGGGCCTGGCCACCTACTGCTGCCTGAATCGGGGGAAGAAGACACCGCAGCCAGAGAAGACGTCTTCAGCAGGGGGCGGCAGTGACACCGAAGAGGCAGAGTCAGATGCACAAGAAGTTGAAGAAGAAGGTGGGGACAACAACCACCTGTCCCACAGCACTAACACTGCTGTCGTCATGGACAGCGATGCAGTGAACCATCTCGCAGAAGACCACAGTGCAGATGGGGCTGGGCAGCCTGAGGATGAAGGGGTAGTGCCACCTGTACCAGACGGATGCAACTCTGGCCAGACAGTGGAGAGAACAAGATTTTAACAAGCTAAAGGCCAGGAGGGAGAGACAATGCTAAAATATGCGAGTAGCCTGGCTTGGAGACAAAAGCGTATGGGGGAGGGAATATGCGGTAGAGGAGGAGCTTGTGCTGTGGAAGAAGCTGGGTGGGGGATGTTCTGAGGAACAAGAGTTGGATTCCAAGAACAGCAGAGAGAGAGAGAGAGAGAGAGAGAGAGAGAGAGAGAGAGAGAGAGTGAGTGTGTGTGTGTGTGTGTGTGTGGCAAGCAGCATATTGCAAATACACTGATATATTCAACACAGGCATGGAGAAATTGAAAACCAGACTCACCTACCCATTGGCCCTGAGAAATACTTTTAAATGGCTGCACAGCTAGCCAGCAAACTTTCAATTTCCCCCTGCAATATCACGCTAAGACAGAATTGGAGCTCTTTATGATCATATCAGCTACTATTTACTCTGCCTGCCTCTGCTGTCAGGGCAGACCCAGGTTCATAGATTGCAGAAGTGGCCAATATTCCTGTCCTGAACTTGGCTCTATCACAAGAAAGGAGGTTGGTTCAGATGGGTGGAAGAAGCTGATGGGCTAGGAAAAAAGCAGCTAGAGAGCAGTGACAGTAATTGTCATAATTCAAGTCAATAATCTCTCTGACCTTGCCTCCAGTCATAACCCATGCCACAGAGAAAAGCATCGCCTTCCCTTTCTTAGACACTACTAAAAGTGACAAGGAGGAATTTCATTCTGACCCCAGCTCAAGATTCTCTGATGGGGTGGTAGGCCCAAAGCAAGCAGATTGTGATGTTTCTTGGGCAAGGAGGGGGAAACTGAGGAAAAGACTATCTAGTTCGAGACACAAACTAAATGCCATTAGCTGATGGCCACCCTGCCGCTGAGTCTTACAGACAGAGCTTTACTAGTATTCCTTACCCCAAAGACTGCATCTGCACGTAAGAGCTGAGTAAGGAGAGAGTAGTTGAGATGTGAGAGGACCAACTCTGATCAGGGAAAGTTCTTTTTCAGGTCCCAGGTAAAAACATATCCTGTCTTGAAGGATTATCCATGAGGCAGCAATGGTACAAGAAGGTTGGGGGGAGGTGTTTTTTAACTAAAAGAAAACCCCTTACATAAACGAATCAGCGTTCAGGCAGAAGAACAGGCAGCAGTCAGAGGACGCAATGAATGAGGGTGTTTGAACAAGGAGTAAATCAGGCTTGGGGGGGCAGGAGCCCCCCCAGGATTAAGAGATGGATTTCTGGATTCTAAGAGAACAACCTTCCCTCACATGCTTAAAGCACACTTAATCCGCTTTAGAACTCCTAGCCAGTTTCCTGAATTACTTCACCTCAGACACCCCATGGCGGGACCTCAAGGGACCTCTTACAACACCAAGGGATCACAAGCCAAACAGAGGGCTATACGTCAGGGATCTCAGCGGCTGCAGAACAGGGCATTTTACTTCAGGACCCCGGCTCAAACATGAACTAGGGGGCAGTGAGTAGAGACATTACAAGCTTATAGCCCATCTAAACCACATTTGGTAGGGAGACAGTCACTTTAGCTGCTATTGTATAAGTCACCAAACCAGAAGTGGTATTAATTTGCATCAATAAGAGAAAAGAAACAAGATCTGGACAAGCCATGTCTGCAACCAAGATGTGGTCCCAGTCCCCCCACCAGGACCCAACTGAGACAAATTGGAGGGCTGAAAGCACTGCAACGTCCCCTTCTTTCTGTGTAGTAGGTTCAGCCTGCAGGCCTGTCACATCAGTGACTTTCAATCAGTGCTACATTCACATTACAATTTATCTCCCCCCCCCCCCCCAACAAATCTGACCATTTTTGGAGCATCCAGATTTAAAATGGTATTAGACTGGCATTAGAAAAGGAATCAGACTAATTAATGGACGGTTTCCTCCATCTCTACTCTCCTGGCTATACAAGACAGTTAGTTCCTTAGAGCAGTGCTTTTCAAACATTTTTCCCTCAGGACCCAGTTGAAAAAAATCACTTATGGGTGCAACCCAACAATTACATCTTTGAGCAATGCATTCCAGTCTTTCGGCAGGGGCAGCAGGGGGTGCTGCAACCCCGTGCCTGAGGGTCTGCGACCCAGTACTGGGTCCTGGCCCTAACTTTGGAAACCCCTGCCTTAGAGTACATTCTCTGCAGCTTTGTCCAATCTTGCACTTTTAAGTGATTCAAGAGATGGCACCTTCACTACCCCTTGGGAGACTAATCCAGTGTAAACGGACTTCACTGGTAGCAAATGAGTCCCACTATCCAGGGACCATTTTCCTTTTCTGAGTTTCATCCCAGCGATTCTAGTTATTCAACCCATAGCCAGATTGTGACCACTTACATAGATGGCATAAAGCGGTAGCTGGGAATTCTTCTTTTGTAATGAGAACTCAGCAGGAAAGCGAGCTGTTTTACATTGGTCTCGGCCTAGGGGCCTGGCCAGGGAGAGACTGCAGCTAAAGCACCTCTGGGGGTTGCGTGGAGCTCATTGTAACAGTCCTTAGTCTACCCTAACTCCCGAGAGCTGGCTGTTTTCTCCCACCTCCCAGAAATCCAGGTGCTGCTAAGAAGATGGTAATAGAGCCACCTCGGCCACTCGAATTTGCACCGAACACAGTTTATCATAGCCAAGAACCAAGACTTCACGCCATACGCCTTCTCCTGTAGAGTTTTGCAATATACATCTGGTCCCTCCAGCTCCTTAATTACTGAGGTTGCTCTTGTCCAGTTCCCATTCAAAGAGTGACACCCTGGACTCCGCAAGGATAAAGCATGAAGATTGCTTTTTAAAAGAAAAGTTGGTGTCATTGTATTGCACTAGAACAGTGGTTTTCAAACCACGGGTCAGGACCCAGCACTGGGTCATAGACAGTCAGATACTGATCGCGGCGCCCTCCTGCTGCCGCCACCGAAAGACTGGAATGCATTGCTCAGTGATGTAATTGTTGGGTTGCGGGCATATATCATTTTTTTCAACTAGGGCCTGAGAAAAAAAGTTTGAAAACCATTCCATTATAACACTCCAAATGTGACACTAAGCAGTTTCCCCTATGATCTCTGCCAGTCAAGCTCCAAACAATGCTTACGTTAACAGGGTATAACCTCAACTAGTGAAATGTGCTGCTGGATCTCCATCAAGCTCCACCACTGACATTATTTTCTATTGCTGTATGCTACCCCAGCTGTTTGACCCAGCTGGAAGCCTTTGCTCACAAGATCAGGACTTAATGTCAGCTCAAGCTGGATGTGTGGTAGCTGAGCGTGTGGCTAGGAGGCAGCAGACTCATAGACTCTAAGGTCAGAAGGAACCCTATGACCATCTTGTCTGACCTCCTTCACAATGCAGGCCACAAAGCCTCACTCTACGTTACCAACTCAACCTCACCCCAAGCTCATCTACATCACCACTCCCCAACCTCACCCACCCACTCCTGTAATAAACTTCTAACCTATGACTGAGGTATTAAAGCCCTCAAATCACGATTTAAAGACTCTGAAAAACAGAGAATCCACTAGCAAGTGAGCTGTGCCCCAGTCTACAGAGAAAGGTGAAATGGTCACTTTGGTCCTGTTCAAGGAACTAACATCCACCTTAGGATAAAAGGAATTTAACCTATGCACAACCTTCATGTGCCCCCTTGGGTCCAAATGGGGGCGATGAGGAGGAATGGACAGATCATGAAAAAACTCAGTGAGAAAAGGAAGAAAAACAGAAATGTTATGTTTTCTTTATTAGAGACATCCATCAGCACATTAAAGTCCGCTCGAGTCTTCCAGAGGAGCTTAGCTCCAGCTGGTCTTCTTGTGGCACTCATGGAGAAAATGATGACAGCCTTCAGAAACCAAACAAGTAGAAAATATATAAATCATAAATTAATGCCCTTAATAGCATCTCTCACTGCCAACTGGTACATGCCACCCTTATGGACTCAGGAGAAGTTAAAGCCTTTACTACCAAGAGATCACTGGCACAAACAAAAAGCCATGATATGGAATTGGAACACCACAAGAGAAGAGAGAAAAGGGTGGGGTTAGGGGTCAGGAGGAATTCTTATGTCCCTTGACTTTGCCTTTTCCCCTTGCCTTTAGCTTTAGCTATGAGTTCTGACTGGGCATTCTGGCCCAAAGGCAGCACAAAATGGGATACTGAAATGCCATGTAGCAACAGGGAGAGCGGTGGGGTTGGTAATTTAATACTCCGCGTTCCTTGTATCATGTGTCTACAAAAACCTCAATTTGCAGACACTTTTCCCCACCCGTAAGACTGTGTGTCCAGAACTTTCTCTGATATTCAGATCCAGCATCTGTTCCCCAGTTTTATAATGATCACACCTCTTGGCACCTATGCACAGGGAGGTGTGCACATGACAGACAGTGGATTGTCAAGGAGCAAATCTGCTTAAGGCCAATCAGGAGGAAAATGTGACAGGGAAAATGACCTAGGAAACATATGGACCAGTGTTCCCTGAGTCGAGGTACATTTCACAAATCTCCTCCCTTTGACCAGAAAAAGGTTCACCTTTTGGCCCTATACTGATGAAGATGGTTCCTCTATGGTAAAGGCTAATTCCCTTCTCTTTTATTGGGAAAGATGATGCTACTCATGGGAGGGGCTCCAGAAAGCCCTTTCCTTAAAGGATTTCAGCAGTCCCTGGTTGGTTGATGACTGATTTACATCTACCGCTAGTTCTTGCTCTGCTTCTCGTCCTGTCCAATAGGAAAGAATAACCAACGGAGATGGAGAGGGGGCAGATTCTTCTGGCATCCTCACTCCCAGCTACAGTCGGCAGGAGCAGTAGAATTGAAGACATCATTTGAAGTGGGAGTGTAGACAGGCAAAACCTTCTGGCCCAAGGGTAATCAGCAGTGAAGCGAATGGTCCATCTAGTGAGGGCTGTTCAGAATAATTCCTTTCCAGATGATTTTGTTAACAGATGTAGGCAGCAGAAGACAAGGGATGTGCCCTTTATACTGAGCAGGGTCCCCTTTGCAAGTGGAATCATATGTGCAGGAGGAGGGAATTCCTCAAGGGGCTCCCCATGGTAAGCCCCCTACCTCAGCATCTGAGCTAGGCACTGGAATGCTGGGGAAAGCCATTCAGGCAAAGAGGAAAGGGAAGGAAAAAGGGGAGGCTGGAAAGAGAGCACATGTGGGGCCCAAGTCATCACAACTGCCCAGATCAAAGCAGCAGAGGAGTCCTTGACTGAGCTTATACAGAAAATCAATGAGGACAAATCGCCATGTGAAACAGATTTTAGTAATCTCCAATGTCTTTCCCTCCCACCATGTCAGCATGTTCAGGCATCATCAATGAGCTTTTCGCCATTAGCTTCCTCCTTTCTGCTGGTCTCCTGCTCTCCTACTTCCTCCTCCTCCTCTGCCCCATCTGAGAAGACCTCCTTCTGACCATAGCTCAGCGTAGTGCGTGTTAGATCCACTTCAATGGGAAAGACATCTGCGTCCCGGAGCACAGCGTAGCAGTCATCATAGTACTTGGACATGGTGGAGACAAAGCGCTGGAGCTGGAACACAATGTCCTGCACTGCAGAGGGGATGGGTTGGGAATGTATCAGTTTGCTGTTCTCCCTCTCACACGCACTCTTGCCTGTTCAGAGACCTTCACCATGTCAACACATACACCCTCCCCAGGCTGTGATCGAGCCTCCATCCCCAAGACTAGCCAAACATTCTTATGCAGCAGTCACATTCGCGATCTGACCACAGCTGTCTCCCAAACAGAGTAACAGAAGGATTCATGAGGCTGAGGGAACCAGCCTGGATGAGATCAGCGAGATGCTGGCAGCAAGAATTTCTGGGCTAAGAGGAGGAGAGACCATGAGGACAAAGAACACTTGTCCAGATGAAGCCCACAGGGGCCATGGAAGGCAGTGACACTCACCATGTTTCTGGTCCAGCAGTTCAATCTTCTCCAGCACATCCTTCCTCATCCTGGCAAAGCGTGTGCGTGCCTCCTGGCGGCAGCGTAGGATCAGGCGGTACTCGTAGTTCCCAGTGCTGACCCTGTAGAGGGGCTCACCCAGTGCCTGCCAAGAACACCAGATCATTTTAGAGACTCCCAAAAAGTCCACAGTGCAGAGGGTTCTTTACTGATATGAGCTCATGAACCTCAGGTCACTCTTATTCTGCTGCAGCCTTCTTCGGCCCACTGAAACTCACTGTAGGAACCACTGATGACTAGGAACATTGACTACTCCTAGACAAGCCATGACTCGGAGCCCAAAGCTCTGGGCATCCGAACTACTGTTAAAATGGCTACTTCAAAGGCCAAACACAAAACAGTAAGAATGGAAAAATGAGCGTCACCATAAAACAAAGCAATGGGACTTTAGTTCCCCTACTCAGGCCAGTTTATGACAGCTGCCTCTCGGAAAGATTCATCACTTTCACATTGCCTCACAATTGAGCTTCAAGGTTCCTTTCCAAATACACAAAACCCATAAATAATATCATACAAGCCTACCGGGGCAGGGAGGGTATGTTGCCTCCTCCAGTCATGGCACTGAAATTCAGTGAGGGTAGAAATACTTATTCCCCACAACATATTTTTGAGAGGAAAGAGATGGGGTCTGTCAAGGCAGGGCACAGCATGGATTGTTTCCTCCCCACATAATACTTGCTTGTGCTTATGGTTTTGGCATGTACTCTTCAGTGATGTGTGCCAAAGCTCAACAATGACGGGTGAGACTTGCCCACGTGCTCTGGGTTTAACTGATCGCCATATTTGGGGTCGGGAAGGAATTTTCCCCCAGGGCAGATTGGCCTGGGCTCTGGGGGGGTTTCGCCTTCCTCTGTAGCACAGGGCACGGCTCACCTACCGGTGAACTCTCTGTATCTTAAACTCCTTAAATCTGCATCAGGTGGAGAGATTTTCCTCTCCTATTTGGGTGCTGGATTACTCAAATTTTACATTCCAAAGGGGTAGCCGTGTTAGTCTATTGTAGAAAGACAACAGAGTCTTGTGGCACTTTTAAAGACTAACAGATTTATTAATTGCATGAGCTTTCGTGGGAGAAAATCCCACTTCGTCAGACG
>ML685814.1:13763641-13806297 GCA_007922175.1 Pelusios castaneus
TCAGACGCTTCATCTGACGAAGTGGGATTTTCTCCCACGAAAGCTCATGCAATTAATAAATCTGTTAGTCTTTAAAAGTGCCACAAGACTCTGTTGTCTCAAATTTTACAGTTACTAAAGAGTCAACGTTGTCTGGTCCTATGAGCACAGCACTGTGAGCCAAGGACTCCAGAGTGCTAATCTCAACTCTGATACTGACTCCACTTCTGATTTTGGTACAGTCACACCCCTTTTATAGCTAGGGAAACTGAGGCACACACAGGCACCTTTATTTACCATATAAGGTACTGGTAAGGATTAAGATTTGTACAGCCCTTCGAAGATTCACAAGACTATTTTAAATGGAAGGAATTATTTTCTATGTCAGTTTGAGGATTTTAGGAAGTCTTCAAAAATATATATATTTTTGAAGTACATTGTCATTAGGAGAGATTCTCCTGAAATTCCTTAAAAACAATTACAACTGCACTTTACAAACTCAGTCCCGTAAGTAGGGGATGCAGAGTATCTGATACAGGACCTAAGATAACCTGAATGTTATATTCAAACAGAATCTGTTAGTATAATGCTAAACAGTAATCCTTAACACATACTAGAAGAGTAGGACATACAACAATTCAGTGAAAATGCAATGAAGATGATGATTGATCCCAAAAGTTTGTGATGGGGTGTGTTTCACAAAAGGTATCATTTCTATTTTCTCTGTAGCACTCAAAGACCTTCAGATTTGAACACTTTAGCATTTAGAATGTATTGCTCTAATTACACGTTAGACTTTATGCAGGCATGTGTGATTAGATGTGACAGATGACAATTTGCTACAGAAATACAACCTGCAATACTTATTGATGCAGCCTCGGTACTCACAATGCAGCTGTATTCCTCATCATCCATCTCCTTCACTTTCAGACAGTACGACTATAAAGGAAGGGTTAAGAACAGGAAATGCCAAGGGTTAAAAAAATGTCATCAGCACACGGAACAGCATATTAGCCAGTTACCAAGCAATTGGAATGAAGGGGATAGCCCCAGCTTCTCAAGCTCTTCTCAGTGGCGTGGTCATGGACACTGGGAGAAGCACAGCTGGACCAGATGCAGTATCTCAGTTGGAGAACAAACCCATGTGCAGAAAAGAGAAGGAGGGTAAGTGTGCCCCTCCTAGGAAGCAGGCAGGAAGAAGAGGAAGGAATTATTTATACTATAGTAGCACCCAAAACATGCTGGGCCCTGCATAAATATATAGGAAAACTCTGTCTCTCTCTAAAGAGTTTACAATAAAAAGCCCTGTATTATGTAAGATTCGGAGCACCACAGTAGCAGAAAGATATCAGGAGGGAATAAATAAGAAAGTAATGAAATGATTAGAGGACTGGAAGGATTGATTTAAGAGAGAAGATTGTCAATTGTCTAGTTTGGCTAAATAATACTCAACTACAAGTATCTGAAGGGTAACACTGTTGGGGAGAAAGAGAGGAAGTGTTTAGAAGATTCCAAAGGATAAATTGTTTAGGGACTCCCTTATAAATAAGGACATTACATTTAACCAAGCAATGTGTCATGTGGATATCAGGAAATGCATCTTAATGATGAGGTTTATTAGACTGCGGAATGGTCTGTCAAGGGAGGTAGCTAAAGCATGTGTTTTGGATCCTTGAGACCGGAGACAGAACTAGTGAAGATAATGTATGGAATACTCTTGACCGGGAAATGGAGTACATGGAAATGAATAGGTCTTTCCTGTGTCCATGTGCTATGATTCTATAAAACTTAATTGTTCCCAGCAATTTAAAAAAAAAGAAGAGAGTGAGAGAAGAGCTCACCAAGTACTCAAATTTGACGTCCAAGTATTTTTTGATGGTCAGTCTCGTGTCGGGAATGGCTTTGTTCAGGTATGTGTTCAGGTCTGTCAGCATCTGCAGGGAAAACAGGTTCGTGAAAGAAGATAGTAAAGTGACAGGGCTCAGGAGGAAGAGGAGCGTTAAAAGGGAGCTAAAAGATCTTGATGGCCTGCGTGCAATATGCTAAGGCACATTCACTCTTGTCCACAGCTGGACAGATGCGTCAATGTCACAGAAGTCACCAGCACATTTGGTGCTATTTGTTCCTTTTGTTGACTGTCTCAGCAGAGAGCTCAAGGACTGGATGGACCATATACAGATGTGGAGCCACCAAGAGGAAGATAGGCATGCTGGAGAGTGTGTATGCAAGCGTGACAGTCAAGATGCGGGGTAGCCAGAAGGAGAAGTTTGAACAACCATGTTCAAATAAATGCTGCAAATTATACATACATTTACAACTTCTACTCTGTCTCAACTGTCTCTTGACAGTTCCTTTAAAGAAAGTTTCAGCAGCATTATTTCTAATTCTTCCCAACCCAACTTTTAAGACCATGCCCTCAAAGACAGGCTCTTCCATTTTCTGGTCTCCTGTCCCACCCTTCCCTCCTTTTTCCTGTACGCTGACACTGATACCCTCTCCTATGCTTTGATTCTTTACCGGCTTGATAGTTTTCAGGAGGCGGATCCCAAATTTCTCAATGCTGCGATGGGCATCTGCAAATTTCACAAAGGCTTCACTGGCAGCTGGCTGTGGTTCCCGTACACCAATGACTGAGAAAACATCTCCAAATGCTGAGCAAAGGAAAATAAACACATACAAATGGAGAAGGGGTTTATCCAGAGTGAAGCCTCCATGCTGGATACTAAAAATCATTCCCACAGCTAGAATTTGGGCAGGAGCAAGGGAACAATCTTATTTTTGCAGGATGCCATAGGTTCCCTAAAGACCATGAGTAGTCAGCACCTCACATTTATGTCTCCTGTGAAAGATGGTACCTATGACAGCACAGTGTCCATTAACACCATGCTGAGGAATTGTTTCTGAGCTGACTCAGAAGGAATTGCACCATTTCCTCACTCATTCCTATAGTATCTAGTTTTCATAGGGTGTCATGGTTCAAATATTAAGCTGAGGCTTCTGAGATCTCCACTCTCCTATCATACCACAGTCAAAGATATCCACTCTCCTACCGTACCACAGTCAACCTGCTAAGAGGACTGAATTCTTTCTACTCTGTTTACCTCTGTGTGTCTGGGAAAGTTCAAAGAAAGCTCTAAGGAGACTCCTGGTGTGCTCTGTCATGCCTGTAGTGTCGGGAGAGAGAGAAACATACAAATCATCCACTGAAACAGAGTGTGCCCTCTCTCTTCCCAATCCTAATCCAGACATCTGACAGAAGAAGGCAATTTACCTTTGTAAAGCTCTGCGGTCCTCTCCAGCTCCTCCAGCCTCTTCACCAATCCATCTAGTAGGGGAACAAGAGAACAGTGATTATGATGTTGAAGTCCAGGGCAACATAGAGATGCGAATGGCTGAAAGCGGAGGGCATTTATTTTATATGAATGGTTGAAAACACCCCACCCCAACTCCTTCTCAAAAAAACTGGTAAAACAAAAGAGCTCCAGCAACATTATGTGGGCTGTGGATACAATCTTGATATACAGTGTCACAGCATATATCCCACAGAGGGGGCAGCCCTATTAACAGCAGTAATAAATGATAAGAAGGAAGAATCTTGAGGAAATAAAGTAGAGCTTTTGTTTAAGTAAGTGACAAACTAGAAGGAGGGAGAAGGTAACTGTTGGATAATTACTGCACCTCTCAGATGAGAAAGCAGAATGAATATCACCAGATATGCCCCTGTTCAGCAATACCCTATCGTACATGAAGAAATGCCTGACACTAACACTGCATCTTTTATCCAGACATCTCACAGTGCCTGGCATTCATTTATTATCTGAGAAGTGGGATTAAACACATGGACAGTTGCCAATTCC
Source organism: Pelusios castaneus (assembly GCA_007922175.1). Lineage (NCBI taxonomy): Eukaryota > Metazoa > Chordata > Testudines > Pelomedusidae > Pelusios > Pelusios castaneus. The sequence continues at coordinate 13,767,478 of ML685814.1, forward strand.
TAGACTATTGGAAGTTGAAATCTAGGCTATATGTAACTGGAAAAGTTGTTTTCCCTACACCTGTAACCAGGTTTCAAATTTGACCTGCAGCCCCAATCTCACAATAATTTAGGCACTTTTTAAACAGGTGACAGGGTGACTCTATTAAAAGAGAATCACTTCATTCACTACTGAAATGCAGCTACTTCTAGACTGGAAAGGGGTAACTATATAGCAGCACATTATGCTGCAGTTTACCACAGAAAATACAGAACTACCATATCCATTTGGGACTGCAGAGGGAACTTTAGGTTTGCATTTCCTGAGTGTGACTGACGCCATTATGAGGGACATATCCATTCAGTCATGCAGGCTTATAATGCCCATGAGACATTTGCATGTAATTCTGTAGTGTATTTCAGACAAGCTGTCGCACCTCATAGTCACAACACAACAAACAAATGCCTGTTGTCTGAATGCACTTCAAAAAAAATAATAGAAAGGACACTAGCAGAGACATGAGGACTATTTGTTGGCAAAATTATTTTGACCTTGCAAAATGAGTGCAACCTCACAGTATTTTGATTCAGCAATACAGCATCGCCTTGCAGTCATAACACTGCAATGCTGCATCACCAAAAACATTCAGGAATCTTGCACGATCCTGTGATCTGAGGACATGAGACTGTGTCTTGTGCAAGTATCACGAGGGGTTTCTGCCCATGTCAGACTCTCACCCCCACTGTGCTACTGGGCAACATCTTAACAAACACTCTCCCCATAACATTACTGGACACCGGCTTAACTGACATTGCCAATAGCCAAACAGGAAGATGCCTTTCTGTACAGCTGCTTACCATTGCAGAGGATAGCTCGGCTCAGACCCAGGGCATCCGCTGTACCCGAGCTCATGTTTTCCACCAATCGATGCTTCACTTTCTTCAACACTAAACTCCCCCCAAAAGAGTCAAAACTCAGGATCAGGGTACTTTCCACAGTCACAAAGAACACACTTCACAAAACTCTCAAGCTTCAGCTAACAAACTGACAGACTGCGCCTTAGTCAGCAGTGCTTAGAGGAGACTAAGAACAGAAAGAGAATGCCACAGAAACTAGATGCATGGAAGATATGAACTTGAGCTAATGAGGCATGTTTCCTACAATATGTTCTCTATTCAAGTCCTATATACTCTAGGAAACAGGGCTTTCAGAACTTCCTTTGGAAGACGCAGCCTAATAGATCACACCATAGGAAATATGTCCCAGCATTCAAGACCACATCTTGCTTACTTTACTCACTTGATTACTTCCAGTGAAGTTACCAGAGCAGTGTATAAGTAAGATTTAGTGCTCAGTCAATATTCTTCTTTTGCTTCACTCTCTCTCATGACTCTTAGTTATAAATCCTTCAACCGTCCTTAACAATTCCTCTCCCCATCTGGTGATCACACCCTGAAGACTCTTGAAGACAATTATGATCTTTTTGTAACCTTATGACTATGCTACAAGTATTTAGGACCTGATTTTCAGAGATGCATAGTGCCTGCAGCTCCCATTGATGTCAGCTAAAATTGGGGACACTTGGCACGTCATTAAATCAAGCCCTTTGCTCTTATTTTCCCCCAGAAGTACACCCCTTGCCCCTGCACATTTTTTGCTTACTCCTGTTTGAGCTCCCTTCAGTTTTTCAGCATCTTCACTGACAGAGAGAATGAAAACAAAAGGAAATCCAAATAAGAGGGGTTGACCTTTACTCTATGCCTTGCTCAGCTTTTCCAGAGTGGTGCGAATGTGGCCATGTTTAAAGTGATACTGAGGTAGGTTAAATTCAGGTTTGTTTAAAAAAAACCCAAACATTTGACAAAACCCAACATGAAGAAAAATGTCAATGATTCTCTAAAATAAGATTAACTGAAGACAGGAATTGTGGACTGCAATCTTTCCATGCACTGTTGGAAATCCAAATACATTGGCAAGGAAGAGAGTGAATGAAAGACAGTATGTGAAACTGGCTAGTTGAGTTTTACTGTCCAAACGGAACACAATGCAGAAAGCAAGCAAAGAACAGAGTTCATTTAACTTTGAATAGTCATGTATTATTAGTAACATAGGGAAGAAGTCTAAAAACCCAAACAACCCAAGTTCTAGTCTGTATCCATTTAAAGGAGATAACATAACAGCACGTACTGAAACAAGCTTGATTTTGATTTTGGATGGAAACTATTCACCATCTTCCTACTACACTACATATCAAGGGAGAGAGAAAATCAGCATGTCTTACCGATATCCAAGGACTTCCCCTGCTTTGGATCAGCTTGGAGTTTGTTGTAGTGAATCGTCACTTCTCCCTGGGTGGAATAGCAAGGGCAGAGCTGTTGTTGGTCTCCTCTACTGAAGCAAAGGGGCCTCCTCTACTGAAGCAAAGTGGGATTTTCTCCCACGAAAGCTCATGCGATAAATAAATGTGTTAGTCTCTAAAAGTCTCACAGGATTCCTTGTTTGTTTTGCTGATCTAGATTAACATGGCTACCCCTTTGGAACTGAAGAACAACAGTTTACTATCTGTGACCCAACCCCTCCTACTTCTTACCTTTACCACCTGTATCATTTTGGCCACCTCCACTTTGGTTTTTCCTTTGACTGACTTTCCATTCACACCTGTGATTTCATCACCAGCTGCCACAGTTCCTTCTAGGGCTGCCGGAGTGTTATCAAACACCTAAGAGAGAAGAGGCAGATTAAAGGGAATGGGGAGCCAGAAAGGAGTACAATTAGTCTTATTTATGGGGCATCCTCTATTTTTCTTCTCTTCCCAACCCTCAGACAGCTCACATGAATCTGAGGAGAGATGAGCAATCAGTTCTTTCTGCCTCTATTTTGTGTTTCATTTAAGGCATGGGTTCTTACCCTTCTTCTTTCTGACACCCTCTCAATATGCCATAAAAACTCCAGCACCCAGCAGGGAGGGGGCCATTGGGACTCCTGGATTCAGCCAGCGAGTGGGGGTGGGGCCTTGAGACTTTAGTCCTGCATGGTTCCAGTCATGGGGGGCCAGAACTCAGGGCTTCTGCCCTGCAGGTCACCAGGGGTCCAGGGCTTTAGATCCATAGGGGCACGAGTTCAGGGCTTCAACCCCATGATTCTGCTCCTGGCTTGAGGGTGTCAGGGCTTTAGCCTCCAGGGGAGTGCTGGAGCTCAGGGCTCACAGCGGTTCCACTCTCAGTTTCAGCTTCACTGGGGCTCGGGGCGTCAGGCTTTAGCTGTAGGACCCCACAGCCTCCTGAAACCAGCTTGTGCCCCAGGGGGCTGCGGATCCCTGGATAAGAATCGCTGATCTAAGTCAAGATTTCTTGAAGCCTAGTACATCACATATGACTGGACTCTCCCACCCCTCTGAATTTTAATATGCTGCCAGCACTCTGCTGATTCTCAGGTCGATGTGTGAACTTTTATCCTTCCAGAACCATTTCCAGCTAATGTGAAAAACTTATGCTTGCTGGAAAAGAGAGAAGATGTTTTGCACTCTGACAACAGCAGAAAATGTAAGGTTCTCCATGCCCCCCTCAGCTTCCATCTGTTGAGCTTAACTCTCCATCACAAGGACAACCATAATATTCTCCTCTTTCATTAGTGCCCACCTGAACAATATAGAGACAGGGACAGTACTGTGCCCCTCCCCCAATACTGATCCCAATCAGATTCTGAGAGTCCTTCTTCAAGGTTATCGTTCCAGGAACAGTGGGGATCCCACTAGAAGAATAGAGATAGAAAAATGGTTACTGACATAGGTTGGTGTAATTGTATATACATTGTAGCTCTTGCATACAGAATCTGAAAATATGCTTTTCATCTGAATTAATGATATTACAGCTGCTGTTTAGCCTTCCAGCCCAGATTGGCAGGACCTTGCCAAAACGTGATTAGATATGTTTATTTGAAATCAACAGGTTGAATAAAAGGATAATCACTATGCATGTGATAGTGGGCAAATCCAGTGCTCCTACCAAAACAAATAAACTCTGTCTTCTGTCATTGGGAATGGGCAGAGAGAATTCTCAAGATATCTTTTTCAGAGTTTGTGAGGAGTAGAGATAGAAAAGACATCCCATGATTCACTGAGAAGCACACTTAAGACCTTCAAATATTTTGGAGGCTACTTTTTTCAAATCTCTGTGCAAGAGTTAGGATAATAAATATGCAACACTAATATGTGGAGAGGAAATATGACAGACCAATGAGGACAATACTCAAAAGAAAGAATCCCTCTATTTATTCCCCACGCACAACCCTCTCAAAAAAAAAAAAAACACCACACCCAACCAACCAAACCTTTTATTTTCAGAGAAAAATCTAGTGCTGTAATGCTAGAGAATTGCCAGGTGCCTATCATAGACATAAGGATTATACACTCCCCCACCATTTCTTCCCACTTCATCCCTACCCTTCCAACTGAGTGCTCCCCTTTAGAACACATCAACACAGCTGTGCAATCAGCAAGTCAGGAAGAGTCCTTTTAGAGCAACAGTATGCCTTCTCTTCTGCTCACCACCACTACAAGGCTCAATCCCCACTAGTCATAGGGAGCAAGAGATCAAGAGTGAACAACGAACATAGATCTCCAACACTCTTCACCAGGAGTGAGCAACTCTGCTCCTCAGGCCTGGCCTACACTTAATACTTAGGCTGACCTAGCTACATTGCTTAGGGCTGTGAAAAATGTCAAGTCCCATGCAATAGTTAGGTCTACCTGATCACTATGTAGACACAGCAAGATTAACAGAAAAATTCTTCCATCATCCTTAGCTACCACATCTCAAAGAGGTGGATTTATTACAGAAATAAAAACCCTTCCATCACTGTAACACGTGTCTACACAACAGCACTACAGTTGTCCCACTGTTGTTGTCCTTAGTGACAATTCAGCTTCTTGGAAAAGGAAGTGAAGCACTCACAGTTTATCCTCCTCAATATCATAGTCCAAGTCTCCAAACATTGTTCTGACTGTCTGGGGTCTTTTGGCGTGAGACTCCCTTTACACCAAAATGCCTGGGAAGAAAAAAACAGAAAAAAAAACTAGTAAATCCAATTATCTCAATAAGTGGATTCAACAATACCCCACAACTAAAACTGAAGAATCAAAATCAGCCTGTGCCCTCTGTTAGCCCCCTTCTCTCTCTCTCTTCCACCTGGGGATGGAGCTGTCAGTCTCTCCTTTGCCTTGGGGAAGGAAGATATTCCAAACCCTTCAGATTCCCACTCTGGGCACGGGATGGGGAGAATGAAAAGAGACAAAAACAGCACCAAATTCAAACATTTGTATTGTTTCCCAAGCTACACTAGTACTGGCAAAGCTTTGGACAAAAGAACACAGTCCATTTTGGAAGCTGATTCTGCATGTGCTGTACGTGCGTAGCACAACACTTTTCACTGGTATCTGGGAGTCTTAACCCTGCATCCATTTAGTGTTTCAGTTTTCGCTTGATACTGTGGTGAACCAATAGGCATCTCGCTATCCTCTGCCCCCTTCCTCCCAGGGCCTGGCACGGTTGCCCCTCACTGTGCTTTTTCCATGGATAGCCTTCCCATTTTGGATGGCTGGAAGGAGCACTTTCTCCTCACTCCAGCCTGGAGGGTAGCAAACCTCTCTCCCCTCCACCCTCTCCTTTGCCCCAGAAGCTGCCCGGGGGTCCCGCAGCAGCAGGCTCAGAGCCCCCAGGTCCCCTCGCTCGGGCAGGGCGGCTGGCACTAGGTGTGAGAAGCCTGCCTGCGCCCGTGGGTGGGTTTAGAAGGTGCCACCAAGTTCGGGGTGCCAGGGACCAAACGGGTCGGCAGCTGCTCAGTGTGGCGAGGCCCGAGTCGGGGAGTGCGGTGACAGCAGCAGGGACCAGGCTAGCGGGAGGGAGCCCTGCGGGGAGGAGCAGCGGGACCAGGCTTCGCCCGCGGACCGTGGGGGGCAGCGCAGCAGGGGGCTAACGGGAGCCCCTCAGCCCCCCGGAAGAATGCCCCCCCTTGGGGCTGGCGAAGCTGGAACGGGGAGGGGGATATTAGTTGCTCACCGGAAGCGGCTGGCTCGAGCTGGACACCTGCATCCACCTGCCGCCTCTACCTGTCAGAACACCGCGCTCCTCTACGTCACTTCCGGGCCTGAAGCCACCTACGCTTCGCCCTTGCTCCAAGAGGCTAGGACTGAGAGAGCAGGTCTCGGGAATCCTCCCGATGCCGCCGTCCCGCGCGCTTCTCTCGCGAGAAGACTGGCCCGGCCTCGGAAGACCCAAGACGACAAGGAGACGGAGAGCGGGTTGCCATGGAGACGGAGCGCGAGCCCGGGTTACGCTCGGAAAGAACCAACGGAGGAAGGGGCGGGGCTTAGGGGTTCCGCTGGCCCCTTGCCGCCGCCATATTGGGAGAGGCGCTCGGGCGGCCTGCAGGCTCTGGTGTGGCGGGGATCGAGTTGGATCCTTTGTGTCGCCCCGTCGCTGCGCGGGCCTGGCCTTGCCTTAGGGAGCTGCTGCCCCCGGGGGTTGGGCGCCGGAGTAGTCGGGCCACCGGGCTGAAAGCAAGGGCGAGCCGCCTGGCGCCCCTCGGCCCTGTGCGGCGCATGAGTGCCCGGGAGAGAGACGAGGCGAGAGGGGGGCTCAGGCTCCGGGCTGGGGTGATCTGGCCTCGTTTGCCAGCTCCGCTCTGCCATGGACCAGGGCCACAGTCAAGTCACTCGGTCTTCAAGCCTCTGGCGAAGTGGGATTTTCTCCCACGAAAGCTCAATGCGATAAATACATGTTAGTCTTTAGAAGCCCCCCCAGACTCCTTGTTTGTTTTGTGGACCTCAAGTTTCCTAACCCGTTGGATCTTTGGAGACTTCCTGGCTGTGTGGCTTTGCTGCTGGTCCTTGGTCAACTTTCAGGGGGAATGCTTTACTCACATTGAGGACGTAAACTGATATTCAACAAAACTCAAGAAAAGTTACCTTTCCAAAACGCCCCTCTGGCAAAAGAAAACCCCCTGTTCTATTCTTTGGTGAACCCAGTTCTACACTGAAGGTGGAATACAGCATTCCCCAATTGAATACATTTTATGGTGCTTCCATGAGTTTGGTCAGTTGCCAAAGTGAAGCTGCTCAAGCTAATGAGACTCAAAATATTTCCTAGAGGCACTGTTGAAAGATTGATGGACATTTAGGCCTTTGTCCTCAAAGGTATTTAGGTGCCTAACTCCCATTGAAATCAATTGAAGATCATCACCTAAATACAATTGGCAAAATCTGGGTCTTACTATCCTGTTTTAGAAACATTTTGTACCTTTAGTCTAATGCAGGATTTTCCCACAATGTGCTGTGTGAGAAGGGCTAATTTCCATGGTAGGCAGGCACAGAGAGGACTCTATCTCAGCTTTCATTTTAGAAAAAGAGGAAGTCTCATAGACACTAAGGTCAGAAGGGACTAATATGATCATCTAGTCTGACCTGCGCAGTGCAGGCCACAAAATCTCACCCACTCACTCCCATAATAAACCTCTAACCTATGACTGAGTAATTAAAGTTCTCAAATTATGATTTAAAGACTTTAAAGTACAGAGAGCCCACTAGCAAGTGAGCCATGCCCCACCCTATGGAGGAAGGTGAAAACCCCCCAGAGCCCTAGCCAATCTGCCTTGGGGGAAAATTCATTACCAACTCCAAATGTGATCAGTTAAAACCCTGAGCATGTGGGCAAGTCTCACCAGCCAACCACCCAAGAAAGAATTCTCTGTAATGCAGAACCCACCCAAACGTCCCCTCTCAGGTCACTGACATATCCACCACCAGTAGTCTAGCTGCTACATTTGCAAAGAAAACCTTCAGAATGTGATGTGAGCGTAACAAATGCAGAGAGAAAACAAATGAGTCCTCTGGAACTTTTAAACACTAACAAATTTATTTATCGCATGAGCTTTTGTGGGAGAAAATCCCACTTCGTCATACACTTGAAGATCGGGTATTCACAGAATGGGAGGAAAATAATGTAGGGAAGTGTAAGTTATAGGATCAGGTCCGACTGTTACAGCAGATCAAAGCAGTTGTTTAGATTAGTCCCCACGCATACTCATGCAACAAATAAATTTGTTTGTTTCCCATGGAAGATCATGTGATAAATACAATTGTTAGTCTTTAAAAATGTCACAAGACTCCTTGTTTGTTTTGCTGAACTAGACTAACACGGCTACCTGTTTAGAACTTGTCAAAATGCAGAGAAGTCTATCTGAGTCTTCAGAGATCTGAAACAATAGCTTTGAAGTGACCTATTCACTGATCTATTTATTACAAAGATGCTAAAGCATTTAAGGTTGTTTAATACAAATAAATTTTATGTGCTGTTGTGTTTAATTACATTGCAGTTACCATCCTAATGTAGCTTGACACAAATCATGAGCAAAAAGTTAATTATCTAGTAAATAAGCAGTATATCATTCATTTTTTTCTAACATACTAAAGATGTACCCTTAGTAAGAATCTGAAAATATTAAGCTATAAAATTGTTTAAATAAGTGTGTATAGTATACCCTTATAGGTGGCAAAAAGATGTACCAAGTCTAATGTAAAGGCTCTATTTAGGTATAAATAACATTTTAATGGTTCTATCAACCACTGAGAATGCACCTTTCTTTAACAAAAAATTGAAATACAAATGGAAAATTTGATTAAAATCAATTATTTAAATTGAGACTTCCCACTTTGTGATTTAAGCCACGATTTAAAATCACCTTGATTTAAAACAATCCACCCTGTTCCACTGCTCAGCAAAACATTTAAAAAAGAAGCAGTAGTATCATAAAGATCTACATTATAATTTTCCAAAGCATGTGTGTGGAATGGGAGAACAAAAGACTAGTTGTAGCAGGGTAGAAAATGCGTAAATTAAGATATGTAAACTTTTAACAATAGATGGCAGGATTGCAGAGTGAAAGAGGGGCAGCTTTCAGAAATTTAGGAAATACTGGTCCAATAAGTGACTCTAGTTCTGCTACATAAGTCCTCCCTGTGTCTGCCTTAGCAATTGCAGTTAGTTGATGGTATGGTATCCCTGTATATACAAACTAGAGTTGCCAACCATCACAAATTTTGTATGATCGTTGTCTCAAATTCTAGGACAATGTCCCTTGATCTTGGTGGGATGCCAAAATGTTCATTGTGCATGAGAATTTACTTCCACTCCCTACCCCACCCCTTTGTGTTTCTGCATACAGTAAAATATACTTGCATGTAAGTCAATGATAGATTGATCTGGTTGGATATGACCATTCAGCCCTATTCTGCTCCCTTCTCTCACATAGCACAGACAGCACTCAAAAGTTTAATCTCAGTTCAGCTGGAGAGCCTGCAAGTCTGGCTGCTGAGAGCTCAAGGAAGATAACTCCCACCTCTAATCTTTGGGCCTGAAGAAATCTGTTAGTCTATAAGGTGCCACAGGACTCTCGTTGTTTTTGCTGTACACAGACTAACATGGCTACCCCTCTGGAAATCTATCATCTTGCTGTTCCTCATTGGAAGAAGATGGTGCTTGAGCCCATCCTTAACTCAGGTCCACCCTTGCCCATCTTCCATTAAAGAGTGTGGTGGGCAGACCTGCAGGCTGGCCTCTTTCTGCACAACAAAAGCATTTGGTGCCCATGTTTATTGGTGTCCCAGCTGCACTTTCTTCTGAAAACATTCCATAGAACTTAATAGGATTAAAACCAATAGGGTTTTACATGTAGGTATGTGTGCTGTTTCTTTTTGGTAGCAGGCAAGAAGAGACTTAAGGTGCAAATTTAGGCAGAAGCTCTACAGCAGAGGCTCCCAAACTTTTCAGCTTCACGCTTCCTTTCTGATTTTTGAGAAACTTTCATGCCTCCCCACCTCTCCTTTACCATCATCCAACCCCCTTTTAACAAAAATTCAATTTGTAATTGTGCAATTAGAAATAACCACAAATAGGCTTTCTTGATGCAAACATTTTTTGCTATGAAAATTTCACAGCCTCATGCCCTCGCCCCCCCGGATTTTCTTCACACCCCCTTACAGCGCATACCCCCCCACTTTGGGAACCACTGCTCTACAGTGAAGCTGAGAGTAGCTGTAGGGATAATGCTGAATTTCTAATGCACTTCCTTATCAGTGTTCAGACAAAAGTGATTCTGATTTTTTTTCCCCCGACAACAGCAGGACATACTATTGAAAAGAAATAATATTCTTTAGAAACGCAATGGGTTTCCATGGAAATTACTTTGAAAACCTGCTATAGAATTTCATTGATTGGTGTCCAGTCTTAATTAAGCTGTAGAAGGCATTTGCATAAGGGATTGCTGGAAGCTCAGGTAAATGATCCTAAAAATTTTATTTTGCTGTCTCCAAAGAAGGAAATGATGATTAGCATTTTCAGAGAAGAATGAGTGTTGGAAGCAGAATTCAAATCATGAAGCACTTGATGTGACGGGATTGGCAAGTCTAGTAGTGTTTTCAGGGGGTGAGAGGAGGTTTTTTGAATTTAAAAAAAACCCTTTGAAATCAGATAAATATAAGCAGTCAACTGCCATTAAATAAAAATCAAAGAAAATATTCCCAACTATAGCTCTCTTAAAGATTCCACAGAAGAGGGCAAAGTAGCAGCAGCAAATGTTGCATACTGCCACCACTTTGTTTTGCCACCACAGTTATTTATCAACAGATGTCAGCATAAAGCTTTCAACCAAAGGGTCTGTGGAATCCAAATTCAATATGAAAATTCATTGGGGATACGCAATCTGTGAGAACATTAAAAGAAATGATTTCCCAAACTTCTGATGTGGTCTTTAATACCTAGGAGAACAAGTCATTTTCAGTTTTAAAGTGCGTCAAATGAAGACAATTTAAAATGGTTCCCTTTAACAGGGAGAAAAACAACAGAGTCCTGTGGCACTTTTAAAGACTAACAGATTTATGTATCACATGAGGTTTCGTGGGAGAAAATCCCACTTCATCAGACGCTTTGAATAGGGAGGGATTTTTCAAAAGATGACAGAGATTGTGAAAAAAAAATCTAGATTGACGATGCAGTTAAAGTGTAGATGCAGTTTGTCTCTCCACAGTTAAAACTGGGAGAGATGTCTCTGAAACAGGTTAATTCTACTGTGTCTGCTGCTGATGGCACCAGTGACCTATGGAGAGAAATCTTTTAAAAGCCAGTGAGCACAGCTGCATGCAAAATTACTGCAACTACCCTGCATAGATTGGGAATTGTCACGCTTTCATGCCAGGTTCTTGTTTGGGATGAAGAAGTTTTAACAGTCAAATGTTTCAGTGAGTTGTCTACCTCTGCACAGAGGGTTCAGTAACCAAAAGAATGCTTTGATTTTGTAGAATACAGTGGCTTGTGGCATTGCATGTCATTTCTTCCAGCCATTGATCAACTTCTGAAGAATTAGAACATACTGACACCAAAGTCAACTTTGTGACACAAAGCAAAGAGGAAGCACTATCTTTGAGCTGGATACTCCTTTCTGACCAGGAATAAAGACTTGATAACAATTACCTCTCTTTTCCTTAGTGTATAATATTTTTCTTGCAATTACTTGAGCCGCGTAACCATGCAGTGATCAAAACAGGAACTTGAAGCCATTCACATGGCTGCAGTAAATGTGTGACAATGCATAGAGGTTAAGAATGAGTTTGCAGTCCCAGGTGTAAAAGAAGTGGTTTGGTTTCCACCTTAATCATAAGGAGCAAATGCTCAACACTTCTGACCAAAATTTCCTCTCCTTTCAGAAATACCCAGGGAGAAACTTTGATCTACTGAAATCAATGGGAGCTTTACCAAGGCCAAATCCTCAATTGGTATAAAGCTGCATAGCTCCATGACTTTCAATGATGTCCAGCTGAAAATAGGGCCCTATGAGAGGAATCTATTCTACTTGGAAAAGTGTTTCTTTTTAAAATCTCCCCTCTCAAATTTCTTTCAGTTCTCAGGTTAAAAGAACAGATCGCATTTAATAAAGTTTAACTATGTAGTTTTGTATTTTTTAACTCGAGTAAACCCAGTCAAGATAAATGGGGTTAATTGTATTATTGTAGTTATTTATATTACAGTAACAAGGAAAGACCCCATTGAGACTAGGATTTCACTGGCTGGGCACTGCAGACTTACATAAGAAAAGACATCACCTAACCCTAAGAGTTACGGTCAAATAGACAGGAGAATAAAAGGTGAAATGATTTGTGCAAGGTCACACAGCAAGTCGCTGGCAGAGACAGGAATGGAATCCAGATCACCTGAATCCCAATCCAGTGCCTGATCCAGTGGACCATTCTGTCTTTCCTGCTGCCATTAGACCCACGTAGTTCCCCAGTCCCCTTGAGAACACTGACTCGTACCTTTCCCAAGGAAGTGGCTGCCTAGTAGCAGGGATCACAGCTGTTACAACACAGGAGATTTGGGTACTGTTACCAGCTCTGTCACCAGATTGCTGTTCAATCTTAAATCAATGCCCAAGCTAGTCACTTCACCTCTCTTTGTGTGTTTCTTTTCACTCCAGTACAATAAGGCAAACTGTACTTCCTTACCTCAGAGGGGCATTGGAAGGGCTAATTGAATCATGTTTGTAAAGGGCTTTGAGACACAAGGATACTGAGCTATCGAAATGCAAAGTTGAATTTTTCTTAATAATAAAATAATAGGGCAAGTGGCTTGCAAGGGTGTGGGATTAGTTTCTAGTAATGCAAACCTGTTTTCTAAAGGCCATTTTCCTTAGTCTATTGGCCCGCTGCAGGGAACTTTTTTGGTATCTGAAAGCTAGAGGTAAATTTAGAACTACAAGGAAAGTTGGGAGGTTCTGAATTGCAACCTATGCAAAAAAATTTAAAAAGGTATGATATTCAAAAATGATGGTTCCGAACTTTTCCTGAAACTTCCTAGTTTACAGAGAAGTGACCTGGGAACGTATTACGTACACAATGTCCCTGTCACTTCTTGCTTTATGAATGGTGCCAAACAATAGAGAGAAAAGTGCAACTGTCAAGCCAACTTGCCTGTGCATGTTGGTGTTTCATTTTTGGGGGAACAGTTCCATCTTGTGGATGCTGCTGAGAACTCCTGTGGCCATGAAGCCAAACCAGAGCATAAAATCAAAGAAATATGGTTTGTCGAGTGTGGGTTTAAGAATTTTATTTTATTGCAAAAAGAGTAATATCTCTTGCACAACACATTGGTGAGAATCATTTGGTGAGGCATTACTGGGTGATTACCACAGCAGGCTCTATGACTGGAAGGGCACCAAACTGACAGGAGGGGACAACATATTTCTTCCCACCCTGGTTCTGCTGCTGGAGTGTGGCTGCAGAAGAGTAGCCTTGAGGTGTCCTCCTCCTTTGTTCTGCTACTAAGAAAGAAGACAAGCTGCAAACCTTGCACGGGATAATGAATCCCAAGTGGCCATTTGCTTGGTGCTTAAAGCAGAGCCTGATTTTTAACTGTAGGGCCAGAGACTTGGCATGTAGCATTGTTCCGTTTTTGCCATCTCTCAGTCGCTTCCAGATCAAGAGGGTTCAAGTTATGTTACAGGTAGAGGAATTTTCACACACCCCTAAGCTGTCAATCCTGGAAATTCATGCTGGATTCTGTGATAAACTGGCTTCTTTTCTGCTTGCACTTAATCACTGGTAGTAAAGGTTCTGCAAGCAAATCATGTCTTTAGGCTGGTTATCTCTCTATCTGTACTGGACCCACCCCGCTCCATAGGGTCTTTCTGATACATCAGTCTTGGATAGATGCCTGTCAGCTCAAAGTCAGCATGGCCCAAGCTGAACTCACATATGCAGCTAAATTCTCAAATCTGATGCTGTATTATCCTTTTGGGGGGATATCTCTGGTGCTGGAAGGGAGATGACAAGCATCTTCCCTGGTCCTAACCCACCCACTCCTTCATATTGCCTGTCCATCTCCTGGCCAGCGTGCCCCAGTTGTATGGAGAAGCCTCTACAGGGTGTAGAGAAGAATGGGCCAGTGTTAAGGCAAGACTGACCTGTTCTGTGTAGAACATGTCACATTCATACACATGGAGAGGATCACAAATGTACAATGTAATCTTATGAGTCCATATCTATGGGAATCAAAGGAGAAAAACAAATACATGTAAACCACCTATAAAAATGATCGAAGCAATCTTTCCTAAACATATACATCTTGTGACTTCAGAGACTGGTCTTTCAAGACCTCCCAATGCGTCCCATTGGAAAGTAGGCATTCCCCTTTTCCAACAGTGGTATGCTCCCTTTTCTAGCCCTGCATAGTCACACGATCAGTCAAAACCTAATATTGCTGTCCAAAGCTTCAAACTACTGTAATTTGAGGTGAGGAGGGGCAAATTTCACATGGGGGAGTGAATATCTAGGAGGCAGTATGATCTTACATTGTTTTAAGTTACATCTCTCTGAAGCTGCCCAAGGGTTTCAAATGTCAGAAGCTTTTGCAGAGGAGATGGAGTAATGGGCAGAGTGCAGATCATATGGACAAGGTGCAAGATAGATGTATTTTATCTACATGTCTCAATTTATCAACTGGAAAGCATAAGGAGTGTCAATAAATACAGATTTCTACACACTCATCTACCAGTAAGGAACCAACCTAATTGATCATACCAAGCCACTGGAGTTTTCCTTCACTTGTCTCTCTCCTGAGTGGCAAGGATTTTTGTATTATACATTGTTCTGACGCTATTTTGGGGGATTTTTTGGCAGAGGGAAGAAGGAAAGAGGTGGTGTAGGAGAACCAGGGGTGATGAAACAAATTAGCACATTGACCCATCACCTTGAGAAACCCAGGGCCGATTGGAAATTGGCAAATTGGAATTACTCAAATTCTGCAGGTGGAAAATCCAGGCCTTCGCTAGTCGCAGAAATAATTTAGCCATTCTCAACATAGCCCCATGTATGTATATCATATAACCACCATTTTGTATGGTATGGCTGGTAGCCATTGCTCAGGAGAAGGTTCAGGAGAAGTCAGCTAATGATCAAGACTGAGGTGTATTGGCAAAGCTGTATGGAAGTCCAGGACTGGGAGAGCAGGGGAGCTGTGGGTCAGGGTTGAGTTGCATTGGCAGTGTTGTGTGTGGCTCCCGGATCTGGAATAGTGAGGGACGCTCTAGGTCAGGACTTGTGCCCTGGTGAAGCTGGGGGGTGGGAAGCTGGCAGAGCATTTGCCTTGCACTTGTGTAAAGTTCTAACTTGTCCAATTACTCCAGCCCTTTTTCACCACCAGAATGTAAAAGACTCTTGTTGAATGTGGGTTGTAATTCACAGCGACCTCCTCCATTTTTATTACAGAGGAAATGTGTCTTTGACAAGGAGAGAATTAAATGACTTAGTCAAAGAACCCCTCAAATGCTTGGGTCCCCTGCACTTGGCCACCCTTGCCTACATCCCGACTCTATTTCTGGCTGAGTTTGGAGTTTAAGTAGGTTGACCCCATGACCTGGCTGCCCCAGGGGTCAGTGATGAAAGCGGATGGAAGCTTCACAGTCAGGTCTCTTGTGTGTGAGGCTTTTGTTCAGAGCGCTCGGGTGTGCAGCTCTTGGGGACAGTGCGCAATTGTTCGGGGGCATTGCTCTACCCATCATGCCCTTCCCCTGGTGGCCCCAGCCCCTCTGGCTCATGTGTGGGAAGGAGGTGGCTTCTCCACTCAGGGTAGGAAGGAAACTGGTCACTTTTTTTTCAATGTCATTTCAGCCTATTTGTCAAGCTGTGGTGTTTTGTAGTACATTTCCAGTAAATTTCAGAGGGTGCCCAGAACCTCACTTCCTGTCATCTCCTGTGGCAGAAACTGAGAACCTCTTCCTCCCTCCATCCCAACCTCCCAAGGCTTCCCAGTGGAGACAAGTCAAAATGTCCCCACACATCCTGGCATCACAGAAGAGAACTGTCATCCCTCCCTCTTTCCAGGTTTCGTGAGGAAGAACAAGGGGTAGTTGAGGTCAGGAATGAGGTGCACTAGCAGAGCTGTGGAAGGTGGCAAGCCAAGAATGAGCTAATTGGCACAACTGCAGGGGGAGAGGGGAGTGCTAAGGTGAGCATAGCCAGCGGGCACTGATTCACTGATTTGCTAGGATTGAGGAGCTTCAGCAAAGGTGTGGGTGGAGAGCCCAGGGCTGCAATAGCAGGGATTGTTAAGGGCTGGAAATGGGGTGCCTCAGCAGAGCTGTGTGCATGGGCACTGGAACAATCTGTATAGTGGGGGTGCTAAGAGCCATTGAACCAAACTGTAAATCCCTGGATATGATGGAAACCACTTCAAGCTAGGGGACCTGGGCGCACCCCCCATTCCAGCACCCATGGCTGTGTGTGTGGGAAACCTGTGCTCTGCCTCATTCCAGTCAATGCTATCAGTCTCTCCCTTGCTCTCCTCCTCTCATTTTAAAGCAATTCCTTCCTGAGCTTTACATCCTCATTACAGACAGAGGGTCTAGAGCGAGCCCCCTGCCCCTCTACTCCTCCATTATAGGGGAGTAACTGCACGGAGGAAGCGAATAAAAAGAGCAAAAGGTCAGAGTTTAATTACTGCATTGTGCACAGAGTTGAGTGATGGACAGAGCCTGTCCGTGGGTCACCTATTAGCTGCTGCACAGCAGGGGAGGGAACTGCAGTGTAATGAATTCCATTAATAGGCCACAACTGAGGTGGCTCAGAGATCTCATCCCTGATGGGAGTTTAATTTCTGAGAGGTAATTCCTCCCCCTCCAACTCTGTCCTTGACAAAAATGAAGACGTCCAAGGCCTGGCCAACTGCTATGTCGAGGGATGGAGTACCTGTGTATGTCCCCTCGGTTTGGAGACTGAGGTGGGGCCTTTTCTGGGCATGTGCTGGGCCCTGCCTCGTGTCCTTTCAGCCATCGTTACCTGCGGAGCTAGGCTCGCCTTTGTCCCACAATCCATAGGACATTCTTGGGTTTTCCAAGGTGGATTCCTTTGCACAGCCAGTCTCTGCTCCGGGGACAAAGAAACAGTCCCCAAACGGACCACATGGTGAGGCGTCATTAGGCACTGATGCAGCTACGTGGGATGAAACACACTGGCTGTGCTGTGATTGTTCACTGTGCAGGATGAATGCTGCTGTGGGGCAGATTTCCAGATGGTAACTGGCAAAGATGGCAGGAAGTAGTGGTGCCAGCACGTCTCTTGGGCTATGTCTATGCTTGTTAATTTAAGTCGACTTTAGCTAAGTCGATTTAACTAAGTCAACTTAAAGTCGACTTAGTTAAGTCGACTTAGCATGTCCACACTTAAATTTAAAGTCAACTTAGGGGGGAACTTACAAAGTCGACCTAGAGCATCCACACTGGATGCCTAGGTCAACTTCTAGGGGCTAGTGGGACCTTGGACAGGTCCACGGTGGCAGGGGGGGCACCCCTTGCCCAGTGCCAGGGGGCTCAGCCTTTGCCCCATTGTACCTAGATACAATGGGGCAAAGGGGGACAGGGACCCTGGCAGAGCATAGGGGCAGGGTGGGCAGGGCTCTGCCCTGCCCTGTGAGGGGGCATGCCAGGCTCCCCTGTGCCCCCCCCCCCAGCAGGGAGGGCAGTGGGGGAGTCCTGGAGAGCCCTAAGTCGACTTTAAGTTGACTTAGGGCTACTCCAGGTCTGCACTGGCTTAAATCAACTTTAGGAAGTCGACTTAAGCCTAAAGTCGAATTAAAAGCAGGTTTAATAAAGTCGCCTTAATTTATATTAAGTTGACTTTATTTTCCTTAAGTCGACAAACAGCTTGCTTAAGTCGACTTAAGGAAAGTGCAGTGTAGACACGGATTAAATTAAGTCGATTTAAGCAAGCTTAAGTCGACTTAATTTCTAAGTGTAGATGCACCCTTCCTGACTCCACCCATCTCCACTTCCCATTCTCCCAGTGCAAAAACAAGGAAGGAGACAGTCATGGTGGGGGTGAAGGGGAGCCTCATGGTGGAGGGGAAGGGGTGTTCACTAGTGATACACCACAGTTTTTGTTTGTGCCTCATGCAGGTTCAGGCAGTTCCCTCCAGCCAGAGAGAGATTATGTAAGTAGGAATGGAACCTGCACCCCACACAAAATAATGTTAACCACCCTAAGGTAATAATAAGAAGTCCTGTTCTCTATAATGTTCCCAGGCTTCACCAGCCCTGAGGGGGATGAGGCAAAATTATTCTCTTGCAGATTTTAATTACATGGTGCTGCAGTGCTAATGGAGAGAAAGGACTAAGAGCCTGTTCCTGTTCCCAGAGTTCCACATCTGCTTAACCTTACACCACCAGTGCCTTATCCCTAGATCTATCTCCTCCTGCTCTTTGGGTGTATGCCTCCAGCCTTTCCATGCCTTCTTTTCTCTGTCCCTAACCACTCAATTCCTTATTAATTTGGCCCTGCCCTCATTTCTAACCCTGTCCCACCAGTCCTTCTGCCCATCTACCCCGCCTCTATCTCCCAGTTTCTTCTGCCTTATGCTATCCTCACATTCCTTCTGTACTTCATCTTCTGAGCCCTTTTCTTTAATCACATCCACCCCTGTCCTCCCAGCCCCTTCTTCCTGTCTCTCCTTCCCCACCCCATCCCTTCCAGTCCACCTGCCTCTGACCCTATTACCCCTCCCCTTTCTGTTCCTCATCCCTCTCATCTCTATACTTCTATCCCCAATGCCCCTTTCCTACCACTCTCATCCAACTAAAATCTTCAATCCCCATGACACTCCTTCCCCGTCTCCCTCATCCCCCATCCCCCTGGTGTTGTTTGCATGAGTCAGTTTTGGAATCATGAGATCACTGTTTCTCTCTCTCTTTCTCCCTCACTCCCCCCAACAGTGGGAACATCACATTAGGGAGCGTGGAGAAGTGACCGGGGGCCATTGGGGTGACTGTGACACCCCCTCTCCCCACCCTCCCAACCTCCCTTCCCGTTCTGAATCAAAGGAGGCCTTGTTATCCAAAAGTGGAATAAGAACAGCAGATAAAAAGGCGGAACATGTGATCTCATTGGTTTTATTTAGTCCCCTACCTCCCGCCCCATCCCTCCGCCTTTCTCAATTCATCTAAAATTATCTAAATAGGAATCCATAACCCCCCTCCTCTGGAAATGAAATGGTGACATTATCTTTGGAAAGTGATTTGAACTGGCCTACCAACAGTCTCCATGGGGAGAAGAGAGCGGGCTTATAGAGCACAGCTGATGCGAATAGAACTCCTTTGACTTCACTGGAGTCGTTCCTGGTTTACACCAGTATACATGAGAGGAGAATTAGGCCCAGAGAGAAAATACTTGTTTCACCATTGTTAGACAGAGGGCTAGCTAAGAAGATTCAGTTGAATGAGGAGTCAATCAGTGTAGGAGACCAAGGGCATAGTTTACAGAGGAAGGACAGTCTTAAGGTTAAGAAATTAGGCCAGGACTTAGAAAATCGGGTTTGCCACAGGCTCCCTGTATGACATTGTGTGCCTCTGTTCCCCATTCATGAAATGGAAAGTATACTCATTTATCTGTTTAGATGATACGCTTTTGGCAAGGACTGTCTCTTGTTTTGTATTTGTACAGTGTCCTGCACAACAGGCCCTCGGTTGGGTTCTTGAGGCACCCTCATAATACAAAGAATTCTATCTATAGCTGGGTGGGACAGCGTTCACACAGACATTATCAAGATGGGAGACAGGAAGAGGATTATTATGTATTACTTATATGGATGTGCCCAGCGTTTTACAACAAGGACTACGGCATGAACAGTTTTTGTACTGACTTAACAACATACTTTTAGAGTGAATGTAGTTAAATTGGTGCAACCCCCTGTTGCCAATGGTTGTAGCGGTAAAAAGGACTGTTTACACACACTTTTTGTGTCACTTGAACTAAATTGGTTTAGCAACCCCCACTTAGTTAAAACAGTACAACACTTCTGTGTGAATGCAGTTACAACTCTATAAAGGTGTCTTATACCACTATTACCTACAGGAGAAAGCTTTCTAAAAGTGAGCCCAGTTACACCAGTATGATTGTGTCCGCACTAGGGCATTGTACTGCTTTAATTATATCAGGGTATGTCTAGGTAAAGACAAATTTTTTTCAAAGAGCTTCCAGATTAATTTAGGAAAACCACAGGAGAAGAGTGGTGAAGGCTTGACAGACAAGATCGGGGGGTGGGTGGGTTCCGTGCCCTTCCCTCACCGAAAGAAGACACAGAAGAGGGCATGAGAGATGGGGGAGTGAGATGAGTGAAGAGGACAACTGGGGGAGGAATGAGCAAAGCAGTTTAGGATGTGAATGTGAGCTACAATTTCGTGGAGAAGACAATACCAGTGAAGGAAAAAGACACATTCCCTGACCAACATAGGTGTGCCAAGAAAATTCTCAAGCCTGGTCATGACCAACCTATATCAGTATAATTACATCACTTAAGGGTGTGAAAAATCTTGCACCCTGAGCGGCATAATTATACCAACCTTAATCCACCCATGAAGACAGCACTATGTCAGCAGGAGAGCTTCTCCTGCCAACATAGCTGCCATCTCTCGGGAAGGTGGATTAAATAAGCCGACAGGAGAGCTCTCTCCTGGCAGCTTAGAGCATCTTCATTAAAGTTCTACAGTGGTCCAGCTGCACCAAGGAAGTTTTTTAAGTGTAGACTGGACTTGCCCTCAGTACAGATGCAAATTATGATTTGGTCTACACTAGAAACTTACATTGATATAACTACATCACTCAAGGGAATAGAAAGTCGCCCCCCTGAGCAATGCAGTTATACTGACCTCACTTCTGGTATAGACAGCGCTATGTTGACACGAGGCTTCTCCTGTCATTATAGCAACCATCTCTCAGGCAGGTGGATTACCTACGCCAATGGAAGGCACCAGGGGGGAGGGGGCACTTCTCCTGTCCGTGCAGGTAGCATCTTCATGGAACTGCTACAGCAATGCAGCTGCAACGCTGCAGCCTTTTAGAGGTAAACAAGCCCTATGTCAACAGGGAAAGGATGTTACTATACCAACAGAAAAACTACTTCTGTCAGTGTCTACACTAGACAGCTACGTCAGCATAGGCTCCATAGTGTGGACAGACCCTGTACTGTTATCATTGTGGGAGGCAGATGGATGTCTGTAGGGAGTAACAAAGACATGATCACCATATGAAGTTGAGTAACATATATGGAGAGTCACTGTGGCACTATCTCCTAGGGAAGAGGAAGGATATAACTAAGGAATGACTGAGGGGTTAGCACTGTGGATGTTGGAAGGATATCTTTGGGGCGTCACGAAGGCATTTTTTACTTGGGAGGTAGCACTGCATCTCTAGGAGGAGGAGATATCTATGGATTTCATTATAGGGAGTTCTTGTATACAATAGCTTTGCAGTGGGGGAATTCAAAGATGTAGTGGAATTTCAAGGGAATGAGATAACAATCCAATCCATTTAACAAAAAGCGGAAGCTCCAGTTTTGCAACAGCTGAACAATAAGTATGGAGCAAAGAAAGTGGCTTGTCTCTGTTTTCAGTATCTGTAGAAATCTGGTGGCTACCACTGAATTCCTGTCAGTTCTTAGTCCTCGTCCTTTGATTCTTCTGAGACAAGCACTATGGGTATGTCTACACTAGAAAAAGTTAAGTTGACTTTAAGTTGAATTAAAGTTGACTTAACAAAGTGGACTAAGTTGACTTAAAGTTAAGTTGACTTAACTGACCTTAAGTCGACTTAAGAGTTACTCCCCGTCCACACTGTCCTTAAGTCGACTTAAGGCGTCAACTTAAGGCTTAAGTCAACCTAATAGGCGGTTGTTATTAAGTCGACTTAAACTTTCATTAAGTCGACTTAAGGAATTTCTTAAGTTGACTTAATGAAAGTCCAGTGTGGATGGGGAGTAATTTAGGTCAACTAAAGGCTATTTAAGTCGACCTAAATTGCCAGTGTAGACATACCCTATGATTCCATCTATATGAAACTCTCATAAGCATGTTGGACTGACTCAACCTATCTCCCAGCTTGGTGTGTCTGACTTTTTCCCCCACACCTTTGGGAGAAGCCTAATGGAAGGTGTAGGTTCCTTCACACAGATCCATAAGGTCCCAGACAAATAATAACTGGAGAAACATTCGCCATAACTGCGCTCTGGTCATTTTTTGCCATTCCTTAGTCACTTGGCAGCGAATGGGGGGAAAGGCTGGAGCAGGGTGGGGGGAGTAAGAGAGACTCAGAAGGGAACAAAAGATTCCTTTGTGGTTTAGAGAGAAAAAAGGGAAAGCATCACCAAATGCCCAGAAGCCATGTTTGTAACAAGAGAACTATTCTCTCAGCCTCTTGGAAAACAACTTGGAGCGAAAGGCCTTGGCTGAATTAACCCTTCATGGAAGCGACTCACTGAGGGTGCAGGACAGGCTTCCAGTGGCATGAGCACTTAAGGATGGCAGCAATACTAGGTTTTTGGCACTTTAATGAAGGGATTGGTTATTTCAGAAGGGGAGGATGTTGGGTGGTTTGACCACCAGAATTAAAAATATGTCAGACATCCATTCTGTTTAGGAAGATGAAGTCTTGGCAAGGTGGCTGGAGACATCTTGGAGGGGTGGGGAGTGTCTCAGTTTTCTATCTCTGGGATATTCTTTCTGCGGATGATGGTGTCCTGGCCTTCTTAGAAAAAAACAGCTCTGCCAGTGAGACATAAATGATGTGGGGAAATTGGAGACAGTCCAAAGGAGAGGAACAAAAATGATTAAAGGTCTAGTAAACATTACCTCTGAGAACACATTGACAAAATTGGATTTGTTCAGTTTGAAGAAGAGGAGACAGAGGAAATAACAGTCTTCAAGTACGTAAAAGGTTGTTATAAAGAGTAGTGTAATAAATTGTGCTCCTTAACCACTGAGGACAGGAAAAGAAGTAATTGGCTTAATAGATTTAGGTTAGGCATTAGGAAAAACTTCCTAACTGTAAGAGTAGTTAAAGACTGGAATTAATTACCCAGGGAGTTTGTGGCACGTGGCACCTCTATCACTGGACGTTTTTAAGTACAAGTTAGACAAACACTTGTCAGAGATGGTCTAGATAATACTTACTCCTGCCTCAGTGCAGGAGATTGAACAAGATGATCTATCAAAGTCCCTTCTAAACCTACATTTCTAGTTTGTACCATTCCAGTCTCCAATATTACAGTCCTGGTCTGCCATACAGTTCTGCGGATGCACCTCACTTCTGACACCCAGCACCCCCTGCTAGTCATGTCCTAGGCCTCTCATTAGATGAGATGACCAATTTTACCAAGTGTTATGGGTTTGTGATACATGTAAATTGGAACTAGATTAAAATCCCAAACCACTCATTTCATCCGTGACTTCCTAGTAGGACCAGGACTTCCTAAGTGAGAGGCTAGTATGGATTTACCACTCAGTAACTTTTTCCAACAAAGTGTCCTCTTTCCTTAGCTGTTACTGCTCACATGCTGTTCTTGGGGGGAGCCCTATAATCCAAAGAGTAAATCAGAGTGATCTGTCATCATATTGCTAGTCTGCACATGGATTCTAAGAGACGTGGTTGGGGCAGGAGCACAGGACCAGAATGAACACTCCCAGCCCTGGAGAGTGAGATAAAAAGGAACCTGGGTCATGTGACACTGCAGTGCACTAAATCTGAGGAAAGCAAGGCAAGCTTGACTTCTGGTTCTCTGTCACTTACAGGAAATGAGAGAACCAGACAAGAAATAAAACCTCATTTCCCACATGAGAGCGCAGAGCAATAACTTCTGCATACCAAGGCCTGTCTCTGAAGCAACTACTATGCCCTGCCTGTCCTAGGTGAGCTATAGGCCAGGCAAGGGCTAGAATATGGGTTCCAACATGTGGCAGAACAAACTGGTTACCGCAGGGTCACCAGTACCTCAGCAGTGCCGACTGGAGCAACGCAATGGACATCCCTGAAACATGTAGGTCAGGTGGGATGATGCGCACTACATTACGCCTTTGCTTTCGTAAATGAGGGATCACATGGGACTTGTGTATATGTGTGTGTGTGCATGCGCGTGTTACAGCAACACTTTGAAAACAGCCAAGGAAATCATGTGGAAACATAAATATGCAGGCTCCCTCTCCCTGCCTCAGCCTGTGCCCTTCCCTTGATCTGCTCTCTCTCTCCTTTTTTCTGTGACTGTAACCACAAATGCTGAAACTGAATTCTGCTCTTCCTAACTTAGTACTGGGCCTTGGGGTGTTTTCATTGGCTCATTTCAGTTGGTATCAGCCCTACCTGTGCCATTCTGACCACCTGTGCTGCATAGCTTCCCTCTTAGCTCCCACCTTGGAAATACTGGATCTTCCACCCTACAATTTTCCCTTACACCTTCTGGCTGGTGTTGCTAGGAGGAAGAGGAGGCAGAATTTCCCTGTCAGAACCTGTCAACCCCAGCAGCCATAGAGGGGACACTGTTCAATGACGCTCTGGAATTCACAATGCTCTGGTGAGTCAGAAAGTGATGTCTGGTGCTCCTAGTCATCAGACCCCACCTTGGATGCTGAGTGTGATAAAGCTATTGTTTGATGGGGGTTGTCCCTATGAAGGCTATGACCCTTGCAGAGATCAGACTTCTCTTGGCACTCCTGTTTATATCTGACTGGCATTTAGCTGAGTCATTAACAGGCCAACTAAATTTCCCTCTTTGTTCTCCCAATCTTCTGGGATCCAGTTTGGGAAACTGACAAACTTGGTGGTTTGATACATCTCCAGAAGCCCAGAGACCTCAAATCAAACCTAGCCACACTGGCAAATTAAGGCAGGAGCCTCATATCACTAAAATCCAAGTCCTGTGTTGCAGGATCAGCCTATGATGTTGCTCCCTACAAGTTCAGTGGTCACCCAGAAGACTGAGAAAAGACTTTAAACCCTCTCTCCACTGAGGACCACCCAGGAAATGGGCCCCTTGGGGTCATGAACTTATTAGATGCCTACAGCCGGGCAACCTTGTTGAGTTCAGATGTGTTGGATTTGGGACCTGCACACAACTTTGGACTCTTGAGATCCACTACCAGCATCAACCACTCACGCATGGGTCTGTATGTGCCAGTAAGAGGTAGATCAATACTTGGCTTCCTCTGCCAGAAATTAGGAACAGTCATATGGGAGGGGGGAGACAAAGGCAGCCACTGAGACCTCGTGGATAAGAGAAGAGCAAGAACAGAAGACACTCTGGAGATGAGGGAAAGGTATGACACAGGTGGGCTACTGAACCTTATTTCCTGGTTCCAGTCACATGACTTGGATCATGGTTACAAAGGTTACATGGTAGGGGACTAGGTTACTATTCCAATCAACTCTCTAGCAAATTAAGAGAAGGGCAATGACACCACCCTCTAACAGACAAAATAGAGTGGAGGGATCCATCTGGAGCAGGCAGTCCGGTAGTCTGATGGGGCAGGAATTGGGATGAGTCATGACTCTGAGATTCTGGTGGATCAAAGTCTCTCAGGCTATGTCTACACTTGAAAAGTTAAGTCAACTTTGTTAAGTCAACAAATTGGCTACACTTTTAAGTTAACCTTGTTAAGTCAACTTAACAGCAGAGATAGCCATTATAACTGGCTTTAAATCGACTTAATAAAGTCGGCTTAGCACTAATCCCATCTATACTGGCCTTAACTCGACTCAAGGAGTCGACTTAAGTCGACCTCTAGAGATGGTATTAAGTCGACTTAAGGAAATGCTTAAATGAACTTAATAAAAGACCAGTGTGGACGCGGCTTTGTTTAGGTCGACTTAAGCCTCCTTAAGTTGACCTAACTTGCCAGTGTAGACGCACCCCTAGAGACCTAATTCAGTGCTGGCTGCCAAGATACAGCCATCCAGTGAGTCAGGAGGAGGAGTGCAAACTGAACCCAGATGAACTGAACCAGTGATCATTTCCTTAAAAGCCTCTCTGATTCTGATGTTACTCCCTCAGTCTCGCAGGTGAGGGCCATGTGATCTATAAAACCAAAGGCAGCTAAGTGAGTATCTCCCATTTATTATTTACCTTTAAAAAAAAAGCACTCTTCTAAATATATATATTATGTGATGGGCTAATATAGCAAGATTCATGAGAGTAACCTAAAAGTCGTTAGGAGAAGGATTGATGAGACCCCCTTACACTGTGATAGTACCAGCTGGGGAAGACTAGTGGGCATCATGGCTCTGCACCGTAGCTGATCAGAGAGCGGTTGGGGGGATCTGGGCTGAAGACGATCAGAGGGGGATTGGCAGATCCTTTGCACTGTGCCAAGACTAATAGGAGGGGCATTAGAAAGCTCAATGATGCTTTGCCAAAGCCAGTCAAGGCGAATGTGGTGGAAACCATGGCATTATACATGAAACAGTCGGGGAGGACGGTCAGGCCTCATATTGGTGTGCCAGAAGTGATGGGGAGGGATTGGTAAGTGCCTTTACACCAGTCATGGAGAAAGCATCTGGCTCTCCTCACCATGCCAGAGCTGATCAGAAGGATTAGCAAGGTCTGTAGCATTATACCAGAGATGACCACAGAGAAATTGGCAAAGGCCATGGTTCTGGTCCAGAGCCAGTCAGAGAGTGATCAGTGGGCCCTCAGGCACTGATGGCAGAGGCCTACGAGGCTCTGTGGGGTTACAGGAGACATGCTATGAGAGGGAATGGTGAGCTCTGTGGCACTGTGATAAAGCTGGTTGGGGGGACATAGCAGGCTCTGAGGTACTGGCCAGTGACTATCACAGGGGGATTGGCACAACCCATTGTGCTCATCTCACTGGCTATGTCTACACTTGGAAATTTAAGTCGACTTTAAGTCGACTTAGTGAGTCTACACTTAAATTTTAAGTCGACTTTGGGGGGAACTTACAAAGTCAACCTAGAGCGTCCACACTGGATGCCTAGGTCGACTTCTAGGGGCTAGGGGGACCTAGGGCAGGTCCACGGGGGTGGGGGGGCACCCCTTGCCCAGCGCCAGGGGGTTCAGCTTTTGCCCCATTGTACATAGCTACAATGGGGCAAAGGGGGACAGGGACCCTGGCAGGACTTAGGGGCAGAGTGGGCAGGGCTCTGCCCTGCCCTGTGGGGGGGCATGCCAGGCTCCCTCTGTGCCCCCCCCGGCAGGAAGGGCATTGGTGCAGTCCTGGGGTAGCCCTAATTCGACTTAGGGCTACCCCATGTCTACACTGGCTTAATTCGACTTTAAAAAGTCAAATTAAGCCTTAAGTCAAAGTAATTCTAGGTTTTATAAAGTCGACTTAATTTTCATTGTCGACTTTATTTTCCTTAAGTCGACTTAAGCAAGCTTAAGTCGACTTAATTTATATGTGTAGACGCAGCCACTGTGTCTTGTCCTGCACCCCTGCTGCTCTGCCAAAGATGAGAGTCTTGTCCAGCTGTCTCTGTGCTTTCTTCCATGCCACCCTTTCTGCCTTGCACACTCTTTCTGATCTAGTCCATAAGGCCACTACACTTTTCAGCCCCAAATACCTCCTCAGGACCCACTTCTGCTGTAATGCCACCTTGAAACCTCTCAATTAACAATGGCTTGACTGGGGAAAAATAAAACCACTTATCAACTCCCCTCCCACATTCCTCCCCCCAAAGCCCCAACTTTTAAATGAATTAAAAAACACAGAGTTGTGCGCATTGCCAGCCTATGTAGATCCCTGGTTTTATTGCTATTACCTTTGTCGGCCCTCCTCTATTCATTCCTCTTGTTTCTATCGCTCACTGCTTGCTTCTCCTCTTAAATTAGTTTGTAAGCTTTTTGGAGAAAGATCCACATGTGCCTGTATGGTGCCCAGCACAGTGTGGCACTGACCATGACTTGAATCTAGGAGCTCTTCTGCAAATCAGAGAAAAAATAATAGTGACAACGTATCAGAGATGATTGCAGCTGGATTGAGGGCATCCCATATTAATGCACTCTCCAGCAGAGTTTGGAGGATCCATATTGCTTTGTTTGAACACATCAGAGAGAGGGGAAAGCCTCTAGATCTCTAGTGCTATCCCAATCTGTATGTTATTAAGTTGTGCTGCCCCAGTCCAGCAGGACAGATCCTGCCTGATTTAGATGGAAATGGTGACTTTAATAAGTAAACTTACATTAAAGTGTTTCAAAGTTTGAACCAGTCTTGGTTTTAATCCACCAACCAGGACAGTCACCACATTGATTTGATTGGATTCGATTGCTGAGTTGGACTTGGTTGGATAGGATGTGGCTGGAATGTATTACACTAGACTGGCTCAATGAGCTGGGTTGGAATACTTTAGGCACAGTTGCTTTGAACTGCATTAGATTGGGTTGGATCCAGTGGAATTGGGTATATTTTAACTTCAGTGGGCTTTGGATGATGCCCTTAGACTGGATCAGAGCAGACTGCATTGGACAAGGTTAGGTAAGGATGGGTTAAACTGGTTTGAACTGGATCTGCTTGTATTGAATTGAAATTGGCACTGGCTTGGGTTGCATTGAGTATATGTAGGTTGGACTGGAAGGGGGTGGTTGGATCACAGTTGGATTGGGGACAATGTTGTTGAACTGGATTGCGTTGGATTGACTGTATGTGCGGTAAAGTAGGGCTCATCTGGCTCATATCAAATCAGTTTGGTCAGTTTGGAGTGCATTTCTCAGAAGCTGCACTCTAGGGATGTGAAATTCTGAAATAAAACTCCAAAATATTAACAATAGGTTTAGATCTAGAATTTGGCCCTTTGGATCCCAGCTAATCCAAACTTTCTCCTTCTCCCCCAGCCTGTGGGCTGAGCCAACCAGGAGGCATTCAGACCAGAACCTGCTCTTCCTCTTCCAGTGCCAATCTGCTGGATCAATGCCTATCATCACTCAGCATCCTAACATGAAGAAGAAAATTCCCCTCCCCTGCCAAGGTGGTGATGGAGTGATCGCCTGCCTAAATTTTTAGGAAGCATAGGCCCACACTGATAAATACAGGCCAATGCTTATTTTTTAATGGTCAGAACCTCACAATGACTCATTGGTGGTACAAAATTATACATGACACAATTATACATGATACCCATTCGTATGACTTTGTATGATTGTTGTTGATGTATATGAGATAAAATTAATTTAATATTAACCTGGTACATGATATGGGACATTAGATGCCAGTAAGGGATACACTTTCAAATAAAGGATGTCCCTTAAAGGAAGGGATAGCACTTTAAATTTTAAATAAAGGCTTATGTGGTCACCCTAGGCGGAGTGATGTGCTATCACATTCCTTCCTTCCCCACCTGCTCTGCTTGGCTTTCTAAACATGACTACATTCATAACAGCGGGTAGGAGAGGGGATGGTCTTTGGTGGGACTGGTAAAAGCAGTGCCCCTTCTCCTTACAAAGCTAGCAGAGAATGGAGCAGGAGAGCAGAGAGTAGCACAGCTCTGTACAGCTGCAAGACTACTCACAACAGGGCAGAGCACTTGGAGAATGTGCTCTTTGTTCCCTGCCTTTAAAGGGTAAGAGAAACACTTATGCATGGCAAATTAGCCCAAAAATGTATTTCTCTAAAACACCCGATTGTCTGGCCGGCTCCGCAGCTGCAAGGAAGTTCCAGAGGGGGAGGGAAGTTTTGCTCAAGCGGGTAGGGAGAGTGGATTGTGTAAAAGAAGGAAATGTTCATGTCTGTTCAAACTGAAAGTGAACAGATGATGAAAAGGGGGAGTGGGCAATAGGACCCCCTTTCTCTGGGGCTGTGGGGTGATCATATCATCACAAATGTTGAGTGGTCCCCCTAGGAAGAGATGATGGGCAGCACAACCAAAAATTAATACTAAGATAGTTTTCCTATATACCTAGAAGGAACATCGCTCAATAGCAGATGTTCAGTGCAGGGTAGCCTATTGCCTCCTCTGGTTGAAGTCCTGCACCTGCAAAGGGTTGGTCCAGTTGAAGAATCACTCAAGCTGAGTTTCTCAAGTCAGTGGTACCTACCAGCAGTGAAATCCCTGAACTAATTCTCTTTGGCCTAGTCAGTGTATGTAACAAGCGTGGGTGCAAGTGATGACAGGTGACTGATTCCTCTCAGAGCTTCCTCAAGTTAAACATCTTTATGGGGTTAATCCCCATCAGCCATGCCTTCTCTTGATGCTGCTTGTCCTTGGTTACGAACTCTGAGGTCTGTACTGTCTCCAGTAGAGAGCTTCAAGACCAGGGCTTTCTTTGATTTAAAATGTCCAGGATGGTGTAGTCTTGATTAGGCTAGTGCTGTCTCAGATTAAAAATTCACAGTCTGGTGCCAATATCGATTTAAGAACTGGCACGTGGGTGCTGGCAAACCAGCTTCCTTCAGATTGAGAACACAGCCTAGTGGCAAGAGTGAGACTCTTGGAAGCCAGTACCATAGGCTCTGGAAGGATTCATATCAGTCATGCTCCAAAAAGCATTTTGCAAGCAGCATCGACCAGTGATTAGTCACTATAGCTGCTAGGACCTATTGAGTTTGGTGCTCTGTGGGTGTTTCACTGGTGCATTCCTGAGTGTTAGAAGGAACTGTTGCTCTTCTCTTTTGTAAGTAACAGGAACTTGTGGTGGGACAAATGCTTTGAAAAGCAAAGGGAACATCACCACAGAGACAGAGAAAACTAGACCAAACAGGGAGGTTAAATATCTCTCCACCAGGAAGTTCATGGAGTCTTCTTCAACCCTGCTTCTGCTCCTGTTCCAAAAGACTAGAGAGAAAGAAGCCAGAATTGAATCCAATACAAATAATCTCGTGAGCCTGGGAACTAAGAAAGGATCTTTCATGTTTTCTCTGGGTAGAGGAAGGTCTTCTGCCTTAATGTTGAGCATTAGTTTTCCTCTGTGGTTACTGATTGATTTGTAATAAGGGACACTCATTGGTTCCAGTTTATCCACCCAACACCCTCCTTTGCTCCTCCACCCATCCAAATCCCACTCCATCTCAAGGTTGCTGTTAAATTCTCAATAAAATCAGATACTTCCATTGAAAACACCATAATTCCCCAGGGGCAGAGCTCTGAAGTTGCATTAACCTTCTGTCACTGATTGGAGGGAGCTAAGGCAATTTTCATTGGATGCCTATACGAGAAAGCAGCATACAGGTAGGAGACATGAGTCATTTACTCTCTGCTCATCCTAACCTCCCTCATGTCTCTGAGGTCAAGAGATGATTAAGAGAAGGTCAGCTAACCACACAGGACTCACTGCAGGAAGAAGCCAATGTCATATCAAGCAGAGTCTCCTAATGGGGAGAAGCAGAACAGACTAGAATTGTTACAAAAGCAGTCACCAGGAGGTGGAAGGGAGGGCGGGTCACAGGGTGGTCTGATCATCCAATCCTAGAAGTGGGGGCGGGGGCTGTGGTTATAGCAGCTAATGGTTGCTGGACTCTTCCATTGTCACCATTTGGATTGGCTCATTGTTGCTACCTGGACTAGTCACTGTTCCATGTTAAGGTTACACTGGAGAGGAGAAACTGTTAATTTTAATCAGTTTAATTAATCATTTCTTAGATATTATTTATTTGATATTCCAGAGCATTACAACAATGTATGTGGGGGGGGGTCCCTTTGTGTACCTTATTGGGGATCCCCTGTAATACAAAGTCCCTTGCCCTTGAATTTAGAATTCTTCACATGCGCCCCTAAAATACATGAGGAAGAGTTACATTAACTTTTCCCTAATTTCTACTGTATCAGGGCTGGTACTGTCTCAAAGCTAAGCTCCATTCCCAGTAGTTTTGGGGGTGAGTGGAATATGGTGATGAAAGAGTCCCCAGTCATTTGAGAAGGGATCGTTGAAAGCACAGATGGTGAGGTGGAATTAAGAAGGAAATCAGACTCCAGATTCCAGTATTTTGTGGAGATCCCAGAACAAGCTAAGGTGCAGGATAGCAAGCAATGGGGGATGGGTTCCGCCTGGATGCAGCAATACTTGGAAGTCTTCACTAGCAATGGCTATGTCTACACTTGTAAATTTAAGTTGACTTTAGCTAAATCGACTTAACTAAGTCAACTTAAAGTCGACTTAGTTAAGTTGACTTAGCATGTCCACACTTAAATTTAAAGTTGACTTAGGGGGGAACTTACAAAGTCGACCTAGAGCATCCACACTGGATGCCTAGGTCGACTTCTAGGGGCTAGGGGGACCTTGGGCAGGTCCACGGTGGCAGGGGGTACCCCTTGCCCAGTGCCAGGGGGCTCAGCCTTTGCCCCATTGTACTTGAGTACAATGGGGCAAAGGGGGACAGGGACCCTGGCAGGGCATAGGGGCAGGGTGGGCAGGGCATGCCAGGCTCACTCTGTCCCCTCCCCCCTCCCGGCAGCGAGGGCAGTGGGGGAGTCCTGGAAAGCTCTAAGTTGACTTTAAGTCAACTTAGGGCTACTCCAGGTCTACACTGGCTTAAGTCGACTTTAGGAAGTCGATTTAAGCCTAAAGTCGAATTAAAAGTAGGTTTAATAAAGTCGACTTAATTTTCATTAAGTCGACTTTATTTTCCTTAAGTCGACTTAAGCAGCTTGCTTAAGTCGACTTAAGGAAAGTGTAGTGTAGAAGCGGATTAAATTAAGTCGACTTAAGCAAACTTAAATCGACTTAATTTCTAAGTGTAGACGCACCCAATAAGTGATGTGGCAGATAGGCCTCAGGCAGAGCTGCAGGAAAGAGACCTTTATTAAGGAAGATCAAGCTGTGTGTTAAATGCAGGGGCTCTAAAGCTTGAGAGTTAGAAGTCTGGACTCGTTTTGCATCTCTGAGTCCCCAGGTGTCCGGCTGAATGAGGTGCCCTGCCTCCTGGAACCTGACCCTCTTTTTCCAGTTACACTCTACATTACACTGGCGCCTCTAATGATTCACAGGGGCAATTGTGGAGTGTTTCAGATTAGGCAGAAGTTTCCCTGGCAGTCTGAGACAGAACCCCTGAATACTTTGCTATGGCTATGTCTACACTAGGCTTTTGGCTGAATACTTCTGGCCATGACTCCTGCTGATTCAGCTCCACCTGTGGTAGTAGACATAGCTCCTGTGGTCATTGGAATTTCTACCACATCGTTGTCTAACACTGCACACAGAGGATCTAGCCAAGATGACGGTAAAAGTGCCAGTGGCGATCAGCCCTTTGTCTACATTATTGCTCCCATCGTTGATAACACCAAGGTAGCTGAACCAATGCAAGCAATGGCGGGGCAAAAATCCTAGCATAGGCACAGTTTATATGTGAAAGTCCTCACTAATTTGAGAAGGAACCCGATATCGCTCATGATGGGGTTTGGAGTGAATTAAAGAGCTGCTAGGGCTTTGACGAGGAGCCATGCCTCTCACAATCTCAGGTTCAGACTAAATGAAGTTCAGGATAGAGAACCACCCCATCCCCCACCAGCATGTGCACAAACCTACCCACTCAACCATGAATAGCTCTGGCACCTGTGGATTCCAGCCTCTGTAACTGGCCTAACAGATCAGAACCTGGGAATGAGCAACATAAAGGCGCATTGCAGCCCCGTCGCGGCTCGGTCCTGGCCCATCCTCCCCAGCTGCAGCAGCATCCGCTTCGGGCCCAGACAACAATTCTTACCAAGTCTTCTGCGCAGTTTTCTTTCTCTCTCGCTCCCTTTTTTAATCCCCTTTTTTGAACATATCATTACAGAAGAAACAAAAAAGATGGGACAATAAAGCCATTGATGAACTCCTCTCGTCCCCCGTCTCCCCCCGCCCCCCGTTGGTGCGTGCCAGCACTCTTTCCACCCGCCCAGAGCTGGAACCAGTGCCAAACACCCTCTGCTAATAAACAAGAGGAACCAGATAAACCAGGAACACAATAGAGGGATTTGTTGCACTTAGAGATGGTGGGAACAATGTCAACGTCGCGCGCAGCTGCATATAGCCCCCACACACTCACAACCCAGCCAGTGTGATTTATGAAAGGTCAAAGTTCATCATGTCTTAAAGGGTCCCTTTCTTGCATCATTTATTAACCCTTCTTTGACAATGGACCCTTATTGTGGTAGCAGTGTTGGGTTTATGCCATATTTGCTTTGAGGAGAGGGAATATACATATTATATTGTAGACTTCTCTCATCACTTGAACATCGTGTTGATAGTCAACATTAACTGATGACAAGCTGTAATTTTAAGTGAATTTGGTGCTGGTTAATAGCTCTGGAGACTACCGTTTGGTCACAGAACCAGTGCAGCAGTAGCAAAGGCAATCAGTGAACTTTCTCTGACATTATCCTGCCAGTGTGCTCTCATGGATACTTTAAAAAGCTCCTCTAAGGGTGAGAGTGAAATTCAGTCTTCATGTCCCAATCAGTTTCTGCTGAGACTGCCAACAAGGAGGTCAATGAGTAGCCTTTTTTGAAGCATTTTTGTGATATGGGACATCTGCTAACAACTGGGTTGGGTAACAGATATTGGTGCCAAGTTATGATAATTGCATTATATTCTGCAGTGGTGGGCCTAGCCACAAAGTATGGACTTGATGCAGGAATTATTGAGTAAAATTCTGTGGCCTGAGTTATGCAGGAAATCAGATTAGATGATCATAATGGTCCCTTCTGGTCTTGAAATCTATAAATCAGGAATACCTAGATAGTAAATAGAGAACATAATCTCATTTCACACAGACCACTTAATATTAGATCCACCAAATATTAGATAGAACTTTTGTTCACTCCCAGCATGGCCTAGAGTGGAACCTCTGAGTTAGAAGTAAAAGGAGAAAAGAGAATATATTAGCTAGCTTTAAAAAAGAGAATAAAGAGGACCCAGGGAATTATAAACCAGTCATTTTAACTTTGATACCAGGAAAGACTCAAACAAATTATTAAACGATCAATTTATAAGAATCTAGAAGATATTAGGCTTATTAGTAATAGCCAACAGGGATTTGTCAAGAAGTAATCACGCCAAACCAACCTACTTTCCTTCTTTGACAGGGTTACTTGCCTACTTGATAGGGGGAGATGTGGATGTGAGTATAGCTTGATTTTAATAAGATTTTTGACACAATCCATTATGACATTTTCACAAGCAAACTAAGGAAATGTGTTCTAGATGAAATTACAATATGGTGGGGGTAAAAACAGTTGAAAGGTCACACTCAAATAATAGTTATTAATGGTTTGCTGTCAAACTGGGAGGACATATCTAATGGGGTCCTGCAGGAGTCTCTCTGGGGTTTGGTACCAGTTTAGAGAGTATGTTTACAAAATGTGCCCTGACACTATGCTGGAAGGGGTTGCCAGAACTCTGGAGGATAGGATTTAAATTCAAAATGACCATGATAAACTGAAAAATGGGTTTGAAATGAACAAGATGAAATTCAGTAAAGTACAATGTACTACACTTAGGAAGGAAAAATCAAATGCACAACTCCAAAATGGCGAATAACTGGCTTAAGCAATAGTACTGCTGAAAAGGATCTGGGGTTACGAAAATGGCTAGTATCATCTACAGCAAGGGAGATTTAGGTTAAATATTAGAAAAGCTTTCTAATTATAAAGATAGTTGAGCTCTGGAACAGGCTTCCAAGGGAGACTGCGAATTTTCTGTCATTGGAGGTTTTTAAGAGCCCTTTGGACAAATATCTGTCAGGTTTACTTGACCCTGCCAGAGCACAAAGGGTTGGTCTTGATGACCTCTCAAAGTCCTTTCCAGTCCTACATTTCTCATTCTCTGATTCTGTATCTCTTTCTCTCTCCTCTCTTATCTTTTCCA
The DNA here is from genome assembly GCA_007922175.1 of Pelusios castaneus. Classification (NCBI taxonomy): domain Eukaryota; kingdom Metazoa; phylum Chordata; order Testudines; family Pelomedusidae; genus Pelusios; species Pelusios castaneus. The sequence goes on from ML685814.1 coordinate 13,803,105, forward strand.
CTTCATCTCACAATGCAACCTCACAATGCCATCTTGTAATGTCCTGGTGCAATGCGTTGGAGACCTGATAGGTGGATATGCTGGCCTGAATTTTTGTGTCTTGACATTTTAATTGTCTCTTAAGAAAATCGTGTAGGACATGGAACAGTTGCCTCAAAACTGAGATTATCCTGAAAAAATCAGATGGCCAGGAATTCTGCCCTTGCCCTGCTGTCGGTTGAAACCAATGCCCAAGAGATGAAAGACTCTATATTGTATTCACAGTTCCCATAGCTATCCCATATTCCAGGCTGAGTATATTTCTTATTAATATCATTTAGGTTGAATTCTAGAAGACCTTCTCCATTAAAATTTGAAGTTTAAATCTCTCTTCGGTCACCCATGTAAGAGTGGTGCAAAGGAAACACATGCATCAACTGGGTGCTTGAGTTCAGGTTGGTGGGAGATCACATATGTATGACATCCCCTTTGGTATCGCACTGGGTTTCAAGTAAAGAGAAGGGACAGGAGGCATTCTGGTAGTGCAAGACACAGAGACACAGCCCCTCTCAGCCTAAGGCAGAGGAGACTGAATTTTTGGTATACAGACATCCCCCTCCTTGCATGAAACAGATAGAAAACTGGCGATGTAAGATACATAAACACCCCCTTTCTGTTGTAGCGACTCTTTGGGCAAAAGGACTGGAAATAGCCCTTTCCATGTGGGGCAGAGGGGACTCTGGAGGTTGGGGGTTAAAAGGAGGAATGTCCCACTGTCTGAATGCCAGTTGGTAGCTCTGGTTACCAACAGAACTGTTTCTGCCCTTGCTTTGACGTTTCAGCCTCAGGCCTTGCTCTCTCTTTCTCTCTCTCCCTCGCATTCCTCTGGGAGCTGATCAGGGCTTGAATGACACCCCAGATGACTCTTCGTATTAATTCTTGTGTACAGAATGAGCTCCTTGTTCTCCCATTCCTACTCTCCTTGAGGAATTACAGGAGCCAAGGCAGCAGACTTAACCCTTCCCCTGACTTCCCGGGAGTCTCCCTACAGCCAGAGGGCCAGCAGAGAAATCAGAGAGAAGAAGAAAGGTCACCCCAGCACCGCATCATCACTCTCTAGTAGAATCCACCATGCTCACCAAAAGACACTACAACAAGGGGCTCAGATAAGAGGGTCTCCCTGTCTATTTATTATATCCATTGCCAGATAACCCCCTTCTTCACTCTTCTACGAATCCCGTGTTGTACAGAAATACCACTTCTAAGAGCTGCAAAGTGAGATGTTCTCTCCAGTATATCAGACTGGATATGAAAAACACAATCGCAGTAGCAAAACCTGGTATTCTCCCTCCCATCCTCCACCATTCTACTGCTTCATTTTGACCAGTATCTGGAAACCACATCTCTGTTTCAGGGCATGAGGGAGTTAACAGCAAGGGAATGAAAGGCAGAGAGCCACCTGTCAAAGCAGGTAGCAGACAGACATGCTCTGCCCGGTTTCCTCTTTGATCTTCCCAGACCCTAGTAATGCAGGAAAATTGTCCTTTTTAGTAATTGTAAAACCTCCGCCTGCCCACAAAACAATGTTAGATGGATATAGGACCTGGGAAATTTTTGGTGATCCCCAGACTGATTTTTGTTTCCCCTTTTATCAGGGTCTCCGACAGCTCCTCTCTCAAGTATTTCACTCAGCAGCCCACCATTTCAAGTTTGCAAGCACTGTAGTCTTAAGTCCTCTGTTTATCCTAAAATAGCAGGTATGGCTCTGGTAAAAGTAGTGCCAGCTTTCTGTACATGCTGCCTTACCAATGTCCCTAAGCCCAATTTAGGAGACAGGTTTGTCTTTTTGGCCCATTCTATCTTTGGCTAATCTGACGGGTCTTCTCACAAAGAGAACAACTAATGTCACTGGCCATGATGCTTTTGTGATGGGGACATCTGTCTCGGTAGTAACTGAGCTGAAGCACAATCCCCCTTTTTTCCCCATTCAGTCCACAATCTGAAATGATAAACATTTTCAGTCTCTAATAACCTGAAGCTAGATTGGAATCAGTAACCTAAAGGTAAAAGGCTCCATAGCATTCCCAGTGCCAGCAAGCTCCAAGTTAGTAAGAGAACAGGGCAGGGGACTGAATTGTATTGATCAATGGGGCAGTGTAAACTTATTGGGCCCAAGTGCCACTGACTTCCCAGTTCCAGTGGTGCTTCAGAAAGTGGGAGACCGGAATGGGGAATGCAATCTGGTTCTCCCACTCTCGAATACTGGAGACTTAGCCCCTGGGTTTGCCCCATGAAGGGGACTCTTTCTAACAGAAGGAAATAACTAACTCAGGCCATGGTAAATACCATGCCTAAGGTATCTTTAGTTTGATCCTGATTCCCCATGACAACAGTTCCTGTAATTCCCTTGAGGGAACTTCACAGACAGCTGCAGTTCAGCCCCATGGACCTGCTTCCTGTTGTGGTTCCATCACAGCCAACAATCAGAAACAGTTAGAGAGTGAGCAGTTGTGGCCGGACCAAGGATTTTATTTTTTTCAGACTAAACCCTCCACTGTTGTCTGCTTGGGTGACTCTCTTGTGGTGATTCCAATGGCCCTGCAGAGACTTGGCCCATGATTCAGGGACAACTCAATGGTGCTTTAGAGAAGCTCTGGGACTGGAACCAATGGGTTCTGCTGAAAATTATGTATAATGTTAACAAACCAGGATCTGTCTGTTTCTCCCACGGCTGCCTTGCTTCTGTGGGGACACTAATGCCAAGTAAAAATATCCTAGATTCTGTGGTGAACTGGTTGATCAGACTCCTGACTGGAACTGTCCATTGGAACAGAAGAGTCACCTCACAACATGGGGATGTATGTATCATTCCAGAGCCCTGCATAAACATGGGGACTCCACAAATTCTCCTGCAATGGACCAAAACTTTTGAAAATTGGAATGTTAGGAGGGGTTCTGGCCTTTACTCAGAGAGGTATTTAGAGAGAAGGGGGTGTTGGGGCAGCAGAAAGAGGCTGTTTTTAGATTCTGTGGTTGTGGGCTGTACAGATGGATAAGCTCTGATTCTGATCTCACACTGATGTAAAACAAGAGTAACTTCACTGAAGTCAACACTGGTGTCAAACTGGTTTGAGAGCAGAATCAGATCCATAGATTTTACAGTGTCATTTTACAAGAATCATGAAGAAGAAACTATTCCTCTCTCTCTTCCTCT